>CM029605.1:56802069-56862568 GCA_017311375.1 Mytilus coruscus
TGAATCAAAAATGATTGGCTAATTTTGGAAGTCCTAGGATAAGAAAGTCTGATATTGTTGTTTTCGAGACACCGAAACGATATGCAAGATCTTCATGTTGAAGGTTGAGTCTCATCTTCATAAGTAGGCATAGCAGAACACTTGTTGGTGACATTACTTTACATGATGGTAATATACAAGAACAAAATGACAACAACCACATAAATAGAGCTTTAGAATGCACACCGGTGTAAAACTGTATTTTACGATCACTGGCAGTAACAAGGTTTTCAAAATGTCTGCTGACTGATGTTTGCCTTTAAGGTGGTGTTTTCTGTTTGAAGGCGACCTAATTCAGCATACAGTTGTTCATTATCAATTATTTATGTAGCAATCTTGTTGATGCAAGCATCGTGTTGGTTGTTATCTGACTGCACTGAAAACTAGAGGCTCTAAAGAGCCTGTGTCGCTCACCTTGGTCTATGTGCATATTAAACAAAGGACACAGATGGATTCATGACAAAATTGTGTTTTGGTGATGGTGATGTGTTTGTAGATCTTACTTTACTGAACATTCTTGCTGCTTACAATTATCTCTATCTATAATGAACTTGGCCCAGTAGTTACAGTGGAAAATATTTTGTAAAATTTACAAAATTTACAAAATTTATGAAAATTGTAAAAATTGACTATAAAGGGCAATAACTCCTTAAGGGTCAATTGACAATTTTGGTCATGTTGACTTATTTGTAGATCTTACTTTGCTGCACATTATTGCTGTTTACAGTTTATTTCTATCTATAATAATATTCAAGATAATAACCAAAAGGTGCAAAGTTTTCTTAAAATTACCAATTCAGGGGCAGCAACCCAACAACGTTTTGCCTGATTGGTCTGAAAATTTCAGGGCAGATAGATATTGACCTAATGAACAATTTTATCCCGTCAGATTTGCTCTAAATACTTTGGTTTCAGAGATACGAGCCAAAAACTGCATTTTACCCTATGTACTATTTTTTAGCCATGTCAGCCATCTTGGTTCGGGCGGGGTCATCGGACACATTTTTTAAACTAGTTACTCTAATGATGATTGTGGACAAGTTTGGTTAAATTTGTCTTAGTAGTTTCAGAGGAGAAGATTTTTGTAAAAGATTACAAAAATTTACGAAAAATTGTTAAAAATTGACTATAAAGGGCAATAACTCCTTAAGGGGTCAACTGACCATTTTGGTCAAGTTGACTTATTTGTAGATCTTACTTTGCTGAACATTATTGCTGTTTACAGTTTATCTCTATCTATAATAATATTCAAGATAATAACCCAAAACGGCAAAATTTTCTTAAAATTACCAATTCAGGGGCAGCAACCCAACAACGGGTTGTCCGATTCATCTGAAAATTTCAGGGCAGATAGATCTTATCCTGATTAACAATTTTACCCCATGTCAGATTTGCTCTAAATGCTTTGGTTTCAGAGATATAAGCCAAAATCTACATTTTACCCCTATGTTCTATTTTTAGCCATGGCGGCCATCTTGGTTGGTTGGCCGGGTCACCGGACACATTTTTTAAACTAGATACCCCAATGATGATTGTGGCCAAGTTTGGTTACATTTGACCCAGTAGTTTCAGAGGAGAAGATTTTTGTAAAAGTTAACAGACGACGACGACGGACGACGGACGCCAAGTGATGAGAAAAGCTCACTTGGCCCTTTTGGGCCAGGTGAGCTAAAAAGAAAATTTATTAATGTGTATTAAACAATAGTTGAAAAATATTTACAATTACAACAATAGGAAAGTCGTGTAAAAGAGGCCGTTGAGGTTGGGGAAAGTGAGGTATATTGGATAAGTACAGAAATTTGGCCTTTAACAGGACACCTACGTACCCTGCAAGAGTAGTTGAAATAATCCATAACGTGCAAATAGCAAGGCCACCGTTAAAGAAATTGGCCATGTCATGCGAGTTTGTGTATTCTCATGACTGAATGAGCGGCCAACTTTGCTGGCGTACGATGGTTTGTTCGAAACTAGAGGATCATTCGAAACAGAAGCTATCTGTTTAGCCTCTGGGTAACTGATGTTTCTTTCTGTTTTAATTTTAATAATATTTTTTCTTTAAGATAAACAGGGCAGACCCTAGATGATGAAAATGGGATTCACCACAGTTTACACATTTAGAGGATTCAGAGCTACAGGTTGTTCCTCGTGTCCTTCGTCAGAACACTTGAAGCATCTCTGCGTACCACGACATTGTTTGGTTCCATGACCAAACTTTTGACAGGTGAAGCATCGTATTGGGTTAGGGATGAATCTGTCAACTCTGATTCCGAAGCAACCTAAAGAAATAGATGAGGGAGGAGTTGGGTTTTAAAGGTTAAAAGATGTGTATTTAATTTGGTTATATTTCCATTCTTTTAATTTGAAATCTAAAATAATCAGATACACCTTGGTTTGATAATTCATCACTAATTTCTTCCACGGTAAGATCACCTAGATATTGACTTCTGTCTCGAATGATTCCTTTGCAACTGTTCAAACTATTGTGAGGAGAGGCAGAAACAGAAAAGTCTGTAATTTTGTCATAGTCAGCAAATTTGTTGATTGACTTTTGTTGGAACATTCAACCAACAAATTCCCTGATCTCATTTTGAAACTTTTTAACTGTACCAGCAATGCTTTGAATTTGTTTATGAATTACAAAAGGAGATATTTTGAAACTGGTTTTCATCTGTTCCTTTTATTACAATAAATCAGGGCCAATTATCATCTTCCTGACAGGGCGCAGAGTCATCACATTTTCTTTTTTGTAGAAGCTGATTGAGAAGTTTGGTTTTGTTTGCCATATGAAAGGAGAAAGATTCACTATCCTTGTCATCCACCCACCTCGGAGTGCCTACAAGGGCGATGCTGTGTTTCCGTGGCGAGCCGGGGTCGAGCGCTAATGCTGAAAGCGAGCTGCAAGTATAATGCACCTCGTCCCCAAAATTAGCACCCAAGATCCACTGCGGAAAGCACCGGATGTTCCAAGAATAGTATACTCAAGCAGAGCGTATCCATCAAGCGAAATAGAAAGCGTACCACTTGATTGACCCATGAGCCATCGCCTTCTTCAGTTATCCTAAATATAAATAGCTTGATTTAAATACCTGTGTATAAAGTACATTGTGATTTGAAAGCTTATTGTTGAGGATTAACTGAAGGGCTCGACATGACCAGCCGATTGATCGGACCGGGTCCATCCGACCTCCCGTTTAGATGATATCGGAGCCAAAGCAGCTTATTGAACTATAGTCTCGTCCGTCCGGGTATTTTCTGACCGTAAGGAGTCTGGCTACAGCTCTCATCCGCAAGGATCTCGTCAACCACCGACACGGGTAGCAACCCACGGCCTACGGGTTCGAATGCCTATTTTATTTAAAACATCGGGCCATTCGTACGGTGTTCGGATCACTTTATCGACTTTCATTTACCGCAGAGGTTTATTGAGCGTATATGTATTTGAATAAATATTTTGTATAGCATTTTGTATCACATATAACTGTAAAACTGAGTCCGGTCAAGGTATAGGATTATTTGAATTATCTCCAAATGACAGACGACATATCCAGTAGACAATTAGAGTGAAACAAAGGAACTTTCAGCCATCCGAAACATTTTAGCAATGCCCAGTTTGTAGTAAATCCGTTACTTGGATCATCAATTGGTTATAAAATGAAAAAGTTGCTATTAATCAGACGCAGTGCCGATAAGTTTTTTACTTTTGTTCTTAAGCACAGCAGGGTTCTTAAGCACAGCAGAAGAAAAAAACATTCTGTGAGTATTGCATGGCAATACATAGTCCCCTATCGTCAAATATTCATTGTAATGGAACGAAATTCTAACTTGATCTCTAACCTGTCGTGGTGTAAACTACATTATTACATAAAATAACATTTAACATTTAAATTTCATTATGTATATTAATATGTTTTGAATTGCTAAATTGTTTAAATTATGTGATGTATTGTCAGAGAAGAAAATGGTTTTAGGTACATTCTCAGCATTCTTTTTTATTTAAACGTACTATATTGTACAAAAACAATGAATTAGTCAAACATTCACAATTCAGTTTCTTTGCACCCGCTGCTAGGCGAAGGGGGCATTAGGTTTTACCCTAGTCTGTCTGTACTAATGTAGTTCCCAAAATTGATTTAATTCTTTAACTTCAGTTTGCCTGAACCAAATTATGTGAAACTTAAACACAATGCTTATTACCACAAATCAAGTTCCAACTTTGGTCGTCACTATTACCATTCTTGAGTTATGCCTCTTTATTATTGGAAAAATTAACGAATTTGCCGTTCTTGTTCTCTAACTTTAGTTTCACTCAACCAAATATTATGAAGCTTTTACAAAATACAGAACAAGTTTAAATTTACATGTTATGCCCTTTAATAATGGACAAAAAGGCCTAATTTGTCGAATCTGTTCTCTAACTTTTGTTTGCCTTTCATTTGTTAAACCTCCACCATGAACAAAATGAAAACTCTCTTTTTTTAATTATCCTTTTAGGTACAATTGTGCAACTGACAGTGAAGAAAGTATACAAGGTAGGTCTTTTATTTTATAAATCTTTATCTACCTGACAATTTCATTGAGTGACTGAATCTATCCACCACTATTTAAGGCATTCAGTTATCAAAATAAATTTTTGGCCGGGTTTGACGAAATCAAAATCCGGTCTATAGTATGGTGATGTTGGGCAGGCGGGAAAAATGGGTAAAAAATTTGTGTAATGAACTCCTCCTACGGTTTTCAAATCAGATCCTTGAAACCTTACAGGAAGCTTCTATATATATTGAAGTTGTACACCTGCAGCCGGTTGTACGAAAATGTCATTAGCCTAATGTATCTTTAAACCCTTATGATGAATTAGGCTTATGAAGACTTAATGGCACATTAGGCTAATCACATGTTCGTACAACTGACTGATGTTATTTTGGAATCATGTAAAGATTTTGTTCCCAGTTTTCCGGACTTTGGAACTTAGTCATTTTTCAGCAAAAATAAGAAAGGAGGGTACAAGTTTTGTGTAATCAACTCCTCCTACAGTTTTCAACCCAGATCCCTGAAACATTACTGAAAGCTTCTATATTTATTGAAGGTGTGCACCTGTAATTTTGAAATCATTTAAACAAAAATTTCCCAGTTTTCCAAATTTTGGAACTTCATCATTTTTTAAGCAAGAACAAGAAAGGAGGGTACATGTTTTGTGTAATCAAATCCTTCTACAGTTTTCAACTTAGATCCCTGCAAGTTTATAGGAAGCTTCTATATATGTTGAAGTTGTGCACCTGCTATTTTGGAATCATTTAAAGATTTTTTTTAGTTTTCTGGACTTTGTAACTTAAGTTATTTTTAAGCAAATTTAAAAAGTTTTGTGTCATCAGCGTTAAAACCTCCTACAGTTATCAACCCATATTGACACTTAACAGGAAGCTTGCAGGCATGTTGAAGTTGTGCAAAGGCTATTATGGAATTGAATAATTTATTTCTGGTTTTCCAACAAAATTAATAAACAGGAAAATTTTATGAAATGCATTATTACCTTAAAAAAGCTATTCTAAATTGCATATATAACTACTATAATAATTCTTTCAAAACAAATATTTAGCGGTTAAAATTCTGGTAAAGCTAAAATTAAAGATATTTGAAAAAAAGAATGAGAGGGAATTGTTATTTAGTTACAAATTGTCTTTTTTAATTCAACATATTTGAATTAAAGGCAATATATTTCTCATTATATGATGTTTTGGTTTGTTATAACTTGCTTTTCAGTTTTCCATTCGATACTGATAAAAAAAAAATGTTCTATCTATCAGATGATAATAATGTATTATTTTGATTTCTGAGTATTGTACGGAAAGAATTGTTTCAGAGATATCATCACCTTTAGGTCTTATTGGTTTGTATATTTGATGTTTTAATACAACAAAAATTTAAGTGAATAATGTACTGGTTAAAAGAAACCTATGCACACTGTCATCTGTTGTCCATTTATGCATCCAGATTTGGCTAAGTTTTGTGTTAGGTCCATTTCTTAGAAAACTGATGTAATGTAATTCCAATTTAATTGTAAGGCTCTCTTTCATTGGCTGAAAGACAACGTTCATGTTTCCATTAAAATACTTGGAGTAGGAATTCATTACAATGTCAAGTGCAGAAGGTCCATAATGTTGAATTTCCTACAATATAAATGTGTTTAAAGTTAAATTATTGCAGTTCCAAACAGCATGTCAACAGAATCAACTCCAGTAACATCACATTCCTACATGATCCCAATACACTACATAGAGACATATAAGAGAATGGTGAATCTTAAGGAACAAATCATGGCAACCACCGAATCAAGATCAATCTAATGCCAGACAGCTTCTTAAGTGAGAATAATGGAATTTGGATGACAAGCTGTCCAGAAACATACGCCAGTCATTTCACCGTCCAATAAAACTCATAAGAGACCAGGATTGAAGTGTTGGAATGTATTAACAGAGTGGGAAACAGGAAGATTGGGTACTAGGATGGAAAGGTCCCAAAGAAATAGTATAGGGTACACAGGAAGAAGAGGTTGAACCAACCAATAAATCTTATTCGCCAACAAGACCTACAATCCATGACAGACTGTATCCTATGATACAAATCGGATTCAATCTTAAATATTCCTTTCTATTCATAAACGATGTTATACCCATTACAATTGCCCGCGATTTTGTTACTCCTGGTGATCTCCCTATACCTACTACGTTACACGTGCTATCGACTTTCATTTACCGCAGAGGTTTATTGAGCGTATATGTATTTGAATAAATATTTTGTATAGCATTTTGTATCACATATAACTGTAAAACTGAGTCCGGTCAAGGTATAGGATTATTTGAATTATCTCCAAATGACAGACGACATATCCAGTAGACAATTAGAGTGAAACAAAGGAACTTTCAGCCATCCGAAACATTTTAGCAATGCCCAGTTTGTAGTAAATCCGTTACTTGCAGCATCAATTGGTTATAAAATGAAAAAGTTGCAATTAATCAGACGCAGTGCCGATAAGTTTTTTACTTTTGTTCTTAAGCACAGCAGAAGAAAAAAACATTCTGTGAGTATTGCATGGCAATACATAGTCCCCTATCGTCAAATATTCATTGTAATGGAACGAAATTCTAACTTGATCTCTAACCTGTCGTGGTGTAAACTACATTATTACATAAAATAACAAACACACCTACCACTTAATTCTTCAAACAATTTACTAAAGAAAAAAAAAAATCCAAAATGTCATGTATTATCGCAGTATAATGTCTTTTACAAATCTTTAAAAGAAAAGGGTTATTTCCTTTTAATAGAAATCCAGTAATTAATAAGTATTTCATCAAAATTTCATTCTAGGAAAATTAAACACAATTAACTATGTCCCTTTGAACAGAAATCTAAAAATAAATTAGTATTTAATCAACAATTTATTTCTAGGGTAAGGGCTTTAACTGAACAAGGAGATAATGTAAAATCTTGACCTGTAACTTGTCATGATAGATAAAACAATATTCCAAATATCAAATCAATATATTCAAGCATGAAGAAAAACAGTCTGGAAAACTGATTTGTTGACTGACTGATTGACAGACGGACAGACAGGGTGCAAACCTAAAGTTCCTTGAGATCAAGCCAATGTGTATATAAGACCAATACAAAAGAATTTATCAAGTGAACCCATCAATACCCAAGACAAATCTGAAGAAACCAGTTTTGCAATTAAGTCTATAAAATGTAGTAATGAATTCAGTACACGATCACTTCGTCAACATGTAAAGGATGGATGTAATGAAGATGTTTCTGGGGAACAACTTGGAGGAATAGACATGAAAGAGGTAGACAATATTATAATTGTCCAATCAATTCTATAATCAGATGATCTACCATATTTGATTTATACTCCAAGAGATCAAAGACATGAAATAGTGGTTGAAGATTGTACAAATGTTTCAAAGACAGTACTGTATTTGGCTTTTTTAAACATTTTTTTAATTCGAGCGTTTGGCCTTTTTTTTACATTTTTTGTTCGAGCGTCACTGATAAGTCTTTTGCATACGAAACGCGTGTCTGGTGCAAATATAAAATTTCAATTCTGGTATCTATGATCAGTTTATTAGGTAATACAAGTCAAATTGACTTTCAAATAAATGTACATTTACTAGACACAACAAAGAATAAATTAAATGTTATTGTCATTCTATCATAAATCATTTATAAAAGAGAAATAAAAAAAAATAAAAGTATTACGTGTAAAATGAAAGTAAACAAAACACAAACTAATAGAGACCACTACAAACGAGATTAATGTCATAAATTTTTGCAAACTTAAAGCTCAATACTTGATTTTTTTCTTCAAAATTTTGCGCAGCACTCTGACATACTTCTTTAAGTATCAAAGTTCCTCAACAGAAAATCACATATAATTTTCTGCAAATGGATTTGTATTTGTAACAGAAACATTAAGAGTTTAGATGAGTCCCATGCATCTACTACATCTATCAAGGAAAAATAGAACAAATACCAACACTGGCCAAAATGTACTTCTGACGCTGGTGTATTCTGCCTAAGATTTGAAAAGCAAAATGTTTATCTCACTTAGCTATGTGAGCTGTTGTTTCCACTTGTCGCCCGTTTGTCAAACTTTTACATTTTTATCACTGAAACCCTTCCGCCAATTCAATAAAAACTTGGTATGAAGAATCAATGGGACAAAATTGACCATATTTCTATACCCTTGGGGTAATAGAATAAAAGTGAGTAATCCATGTTTAAATATTTCATACCAAGAATCTCTGTATAAAATCTGCAGATATTCTACAAAAATCTTGGTATTATTTTGTACAAAAACACCTTTTTCTATAAAATGTAATGAAACAATATTTAATAATTTATGTACGAAGTTTTCACTTATAAATGAATTAATAATAATATCTTTGCTGTTTAGATGCTATTCAGTGCAGTTTAAACATTTTGTAATATATATAGCAGGTCCAAAAGGCTCAATAATTACAAATGGACTATCTATGGGTTCTTTATAGTGATTTTATTAACACTGACTGCATATTATTAAACCCTACAACATATATAACAATAATAAATACACATTACATAGACAACACATAACAACATAAAACAGACTTATAGACAAAGGGGAATAAGTCAAATATATTCCAATGCTATTACTTCTCTTATATTAAAATGAAATGCACAAATAACGTCTCATAATTATGTGCTCTAAAGTATTATAAATAGCATAAGCACTAGCAATCTCAATGTTAGTGTTCCGACAAATTACATATAAACACTATAAGACTATACAGTTACAAAATAGACAAGACAATCACGAACTAAAACATGTAACACATTCCTTACCATATATGTGGTATATGGGTCATGCATGGAACCATCTACTTGATTTCTATCATAACCAATTCAATATCATAATCTGAATAAAATAAATATAACATTCATAAGTCCACTGACCTGGACATTACTCTTACATTAAGTAAAACACAATGTACTCAATAAAATGTCTATCTTAGTATCAGATCTCTGTACTAATGTACTTTTAAATGTATAGAAAACTATGAAGTTTATATACTGTTTTAAATGATTTATTCTATTTGACATTTACCAAATATGCTTTACTAATAAAGGTTTATATTTTAATATGTGTGTTATTACTTTTAATCACTTCCTCTGCATACTCTCATTCAACTCATTCATTCATCTTTTATTCAATATGTTAAAACATCAATATATTAGTTCTTGTTAGAAAATAGAATATAACTGACCTGTAGAAATGAATAATGAATTCCAACAGAAGTATGAAATATGTATATAATATCCAATATCAAATATTGTCAATTGAAAATGTCACCAAGGCTAATAGAACAGGTAAGTTACAATACTGTCACTAGAAAATTAAATGGAACAAAGGAATCAATAGAGAATACCTAAACAACTCACAAGTGACCAATAGAATGACCAGTACTTTCCCTCCAAAACTGAATGAGGTTCAGTACAGGAAAATGACTGAGGTCCAATAAAGGAAAGTATGAAACTGAATACTAAAGAGTGAAAATCATAGCTGTATCAAATATAATAAGCAAAGTAACTAAATATATGACTAAAACTAATCATATTTGATTACCAATCAAATATGACTCTGCACATATACATAATTATAAAGGGCATAAACCTTAATTGTTGATCGTGTAGATTTACGTAACGAAAGAATGTAGGACAGCAAGTTATAGGACATGAAGTCACAATTGTTTTTGTACGTCACACAGGTAAAGTAAAATAAATTTGTCGTTTATAGTATGAAGAGGTGCAGTCATACGATTTCAAAGTATTATCCCAAGTGTTTACTAGAGTTGTTTGTAATGATATTGCTTTATCATCTTATCAATGTTTACGTTTATAGAGACTCCGCCTATCTTATCTTGATTGACAATATGAATGTCCGGATCTACCGTAGATGACAGTTGGTACTGATATTTTTTATTGGAACAATACCAATTACATAATCATTGTCGAAATTACAGATCATACGTGCGTCATGCGTTATAACACATATGAAATCCGTTTTTGCGAGACACGGCATACCGACAAAAGTCAGAAGTGATTCAGGACCACAATACGTATCTGCAGAATTTCGACAATTTGCTGAATTATGGGGATTCACACACACAGTGTCTAGTCCACACTATCACCAGTCCAATGGATTAGCCGAAAGATTCGTTCAAAGCGTCAAGAAAATGCTAAGCAAATCTAAACAGGACGGAAAAGATCCGTATATTACTATGTTAAAATACAGAAATACGCCGTTGGAAAATCTTGACTCGCCAGCTCAACTCTTAATGAATAGAAGACTGAGGACAACTATTCCGACAATAAAGAACCGTTTGAAACCAAAATGCTGTAATTTAAAGAACACGCAAACCAAAATGAAACAACAAAAAATGAATCAAAACAATATTACGATAAAAGTTCAAAACTTTTGCCTGAATTACAACTGAAAGACACTATTCGATTTCAGCACAACCCTAAAGGAAAATGGGACCAAGGAACTGTTGTAAGAGATAATAACACTCCGAATTCATACGTGATTGAAACACTAGAAGGACAATTTTTTAAACGCAACAGAAAACATTTATTGAAAACAAAAGAAGACAAAATCGAACAAACATCTCTAGAAAATGACAACAATCACAACGATTTTGACAATGCAACTGATGAACAATCTACAGAACCATCGTATGTAAGAAGAAGTCGAGGGTTCAGAGCAAAAAGGGGTTATCTGCATATTTCATAGTTTTGAGAAAATCGAGTTTAAAGGTTTATCAAATTATTAAAAATCAGTTTGTCATTTATATGATCTATAAATTGGTCAAATATGAGATAATGTTGGTGTGTGTAATTTGTCAAAAGTTTGGAATGATTAAGTAGGTATAAATAGGATAAAAGTAGGTCAATGCAGATAGCCCCTTTTTGCCTATTGACAAAGGTGACAAAAATGTAGAACAAAAAGGTACCATCAGCCATATAGCACTTTTTTGCTCAACATTTTTTCTGTTTAATCATGTTAGTGTTTTAAATATTATCAATCTTTTATTGCTTAAATAAGGTTTTTGACAATTGTTTTGGATTATATTTATACTGACGGAAGTGTTTCACTAATTTGTAATAAAATATGCCCGATTCTACAGTCAGTACAAGCAAAAAAAGTGAATATAATTAAATATTGTGTTTGGTTTATTCGGTATTTCATTTAAGCTTTTAACGGTATAAAATGATGAATAATGTTTGATTTTGTATTTAGATTTTGTATGACATTGACCTGACATTAGTCTGAGCACCCCAAAGGATGACTGGGGAAACGAAATATGGTCACTTGGTCTTCTCCCGACCGGCAGTAAAACGCTTGCCGAAGTGGGGCGTCCGTTTGGCTGTGCGGGATGTATCAAGTTCGCAGTCACTTCCGGTCAGAATGGGGACGTTAAACCCGATGCCTCGTGTAAAGAGAGTGCCACGCTCTTTGCACGTTAAGAACCCTTGCAACAACTCTTTGAGGGGTCCGTAGGTGGCCTGTTGCATGGCAAAATTTCTGTCCATATCCAATATATCCTCATTTTCCAGTGGCAGTCCAAATTTCCCCGACCATCATCCCAAATGGCCTCTATTATGACAAGACCTACCTATTGTATTTATTGTTAACTTGTTCTCGTCCTGAACATGCATGAAATATTTGCCACTGGACGTTAAGCAACCAACAATCAATCATTAGTCTGAGCATTCAGAGATTTTTCTGGTACCTTTTGTTGGTCGGCTTTTGTAATTTAAAACAAAACTGAATAGAACATGATTTATCATTTGTTACAAGGATACACCATTAGACTTTTGATTTGAATTAAATGTTGTCATTTAAATCTTCTTCTGTAATGTCTGGCTCTGGCAAGGTGTCCTTCTCTAATTTTCCAACCGGAAGACTTCCATAGTACGAGTGATGTGTAGTTGGTATAACCCGCTCTTGCACAATGATAGATCTGCTTTCTTTGCAGCAGAAATTTGTAGTTTAGACTCATACAAAGGTGACAGTTTAATATTTCCAGTCTTCTTTTTTCTTCCTCTTAAATTACTAGACTGGAACTTAGCTTCCATAAAATTCTCAGGATCAAAGCCGTTGTTAAAAAATACACGTCCTGGATTTTCTTTCGTTACCCGAATCCACTTGACTTTCAGCCAATTGATTGTTTCTCCCGAAACTGTTCTTTTCAAATTGATGTTAAAGTCGGTTTTTTAGCCTTTTAGGTCATAAAAATCTCTATAGTTCACTGGAATAACAATATAAGGATTTCTCTCGCCATTGACACGACAGTGTCCCACTGTGACGGATGGTATACCTTTGTACTTTTTTTGGCTCTCTCCTCTGATGAGTGTATGGAGTCGGCTTCCATTTCCGAATGACCCCTTTCAAAAACTTGTGATTAATTGCTTTTAAGTTTGGATGAAAATTTAAGGCATACAGCAATGCAGAGGCCACAAACTGGTTCCTGTTTTGACCACCACAAGTATCTGAAAAGTATGTAATTTCTTCAACAGCGGTATTTTTTCCGCTATTGAGTTGATGTGCATTAGTATGCAAGATCCAATGTCACTTGAACCCCTTCCGCCATTCGTCTCGTCCCACAAATAACAAGTGCCTTTACTATCCCCAAGTGAATAGAATGACAGGTTGTATGTTGACAGACATCTTTTATAAAAAAGATCCCCAACCATGCTACAGGGTGTTGGCAGCACTGCCTCCAAGTCGAAGGTAACTGCAGCAAAAGATCGATCTGTCTTTTTTCCTCCCTTGATTTCTCTTTCTTCGTTTGATGTTGAACACTGGTCTTTTTGGTTTATGAAATGCCAGGTTAAATTCGTTACAGACGTACTATATTGTACAAAACAATGAATTAGTCAAACATTCACAATTCAGTTTCTTTGCACCGCTGCTAGGCGAAGGGGCATTAGGTTTTACCCTAGTCTGTCTGTACTAATGTAGTTCCCAAAATTGATTTAATTCTTTAACTTCAGTTTGCCTGAACCAAATTATGTGAAACTTAAACACAATGCTTATTACCACAAATCAAGTTCCAACTTTGGTCGTCACTATTACCATTCTTGAGTTATGCCTCTTTATTATTGGAAAAATTAACGAATTTGCCGTTCTTGTTCTCTAACTTTAGTTTCACTCAACCAAATATTATGAAGCTTTTAACACAATGCTTATAACCACAAAATACAGAACAAGTTTAAATTTACATGTTATGCCCTTTAATAATGGACAAAAAGGCCTAATTTGTCGAATCTGTTCTCTAACTTTTGTTTGCCTTTCATTTGTTAAACCTCCACCATGAACAAAAATGAAAACTCTCTTTTTTTAATTATCCTTTTAGGTACAATTGTGCAACTGACAGTGAAGAAAGTATACAAGGTAGGTCTTTTATTTTATAAATCTTTATCTACCTGACAATTTCATTGAGTGACTGAATCTATCCACCACTATTTAAGGCATTCAGTTATCAAAATAAATTTTTGGCCGGGTTTGACGAAATCAAAATCCGGTCTATAGTATGGTGATGTTGGGCAGGCGGGAAAAATGGGTAAAAAATTTGTGTAATGAACTCCTCCTACGGTTTTCAAATCAGATCCTTGAAACCTTACAGGAAGCTTCTATATATATTGAAGTTGTACACCTGCAGCCGGTTGTACGAAAATGTCATTAGCCTAATGTATCTTTAAACCCTTATGATGAATTAGGCTTATGAAGACTTAATGGCACATTAGGCTAATCACATGTTCGTACAACTGACTGATGTTATTTTGGAATCATTTAAAGATTTTGTTCCCAGTTTTCCGGACTTTGGAACTTAGTCATTTTTTCGCAAAAATAAGAAAGGAGGGTAGAAGTTTTGTGTAATGAACTCCTCCTACAGTTTTCAACCCAGATCCCTGAAACATTACTGAAAGCTTCTATATTTATTGAAGGTGTGCACCTGTAATTTTGAAATCATTTAAACAAAAATTTCCCAGTTTTCCAAATTTTGGAACTTCATCATTTTTTAAGCAAGAACAAGAAAGGAGGGTACATGTTTTGTGTAATCAAATCCTTCTACAGTTTTCAACTCAGATCCCTGCAAGTTTATAGGAAGCTTCTATATATGTTGAAGTTGTGCACCTGCTATTTTGGAATCATTTAAAGATTTTTTTTAGTTTTCTGGACTTTGTAACTAAAGTCATTTTTAAGCAAATTTAAAAGTTTTGTGTCATCAGCGTTAAAACCTCCTAAAGTTATCAACCCATATTGACACTTAACAGGAAGCTTGCAGGCATGTTGAAGTTGTGCAAAGGCTATTATGGAATTGAATAATTTATTTCTGGTTTTCCAACAAAATTTTTTTTTAATAAACAGGAAAATTTTATGAAATGCATTATTACCTTAAAAAAGCTATTCTAAATTGCATATATAACTACTATAATAATTCTTTCAAAACAAATATTTAGCGGTTAAAATTCTGGAAAAGCTAAAATTAAAGATATTTGAAAAAAAGAATGAGAGGGAATTGTTATTTAGTTACAAATTGTCTTTTTTAATTCAACATATTTGAATTAAAGGCAATATATTTCTCATTATATGATGTTTTGGTTTGTTATAACTTGCTTTTCAGTTTTCCATTCGATACTGATAAAAAAAAAATGTTCAATCTATCAGATGATAATAATGTATTATTTTGATTTCTGAGTATTGTACGGAAAGAATTGTTTCAGAGATATCATCACCTTTAGGTCTTATTGGTTTGTATATTTGATGTTTTAATACAACAAAAATTTAAGTGAATAATGTACTGGTTAAAAGAAACCTATGCACACTGTCATCTGTTGTCCATTTATGCATCCAGATTTGGCTAAGTTTTGTGTTAGGTCCATTTCTTAGAAAACTGATGTAATGTAATTCCAATTTAATTGTAAGGCTCTCTTTCATTGGCTGAAAGACAACGTTCATGTTTCCATTAAAATACTTGGAGTAGGAATTCATTACAATGTCAAGTGCAGAAGGTCCATAATGTTGAATTTCCTACAATATAAATGTGTTTAAAGTTAAATTATTGCAGTTCCAAACAGCATGTCAACAGAATCAACTCCAGTAACATCACATTCCTACATGATCCCAATACACTACATAGAGACATATAAGAGAATGGTGAATCTTAAGGAACAAATCATGGCAACCACCGAATCAAGATCAATCTAATGCCAGACAGCTTCTTAAGTGAGAATAATGGAATTTGGATGACAAGCTGTCCAGAAACATACGCCAGTCATTTCACCGTCCAATAAAAACTCATAAGAGACCAGGATTGAAGTGTTGGAATGTATTAACAGAGTGGGAAACAGGAAGATTGGGTACTAGGATGGAAAGGTCCCAAAGAAATAGTATAGGGTACACAGGAAGAAGAGGTTGAACCAACCAATAAATCTTATTCGCCAACAAGACCTACAATCCATGACAGACTGTATCCTATGATACAAATCGGATTCAATCTTAAATATTCCTTTCTATTCATAAACGATGTTATACCCATTACAATTGCCCGCGATTTTGTTACTCCTGGTGATCTCCCTATACCTACTACGTTACACGTGCTATCGACTTTCATTTACCGCAGAGGTTTATTGAGCGTATATGTATTTGAATAAATATTTTGTATTATAGCATTTTGTATCACATATAACTGTAAAACTGAGTCCGGTCAAGGTATAGGATTATTTGAATTATCTCCAAATGACAGACGACATATCCAGTAGACAATTAGAGTGAAACAAAGGAACTTTCAGCCATCCGAAACATTTTAGCAATGCCCAGTTTGTAGTAAATCCGTTACTTGCAGCATCAATTGGTTATAAAATGAAAAAGTTGCAATTAATCAGACGCAGTGCCGATAAGTTTTTTTACTTTTGTTCTTAAGCACAGCAGAAGAAAAAAACATTCTGTGAGTATTGCATGGCAATACATAGTCCCCTATCGTCAAATATTCATTGTAATGGAACGAAATTCTAACTTGATCTCTAACCTGTCGTGGTGTAAACTACATTATTACATAAAATAACAAACACACCTACCACTTAATTCTTCAAACAATTTACTAAAGAAAAAAAAAAATCCAAAATGTCATGTATTATCGCAGTATAATGTCTTTTACAAATCTTTAAAAGAAAAGGGTTATTTCCCTTTTTAATAGAAATCCAGTAATTAATAAGTATTTCATCAAAATTTCATTCTAGGGAAAATTAAACACAATTAACTATGTCCCTTTGAACAGAAATCTAAAAATAAATTAGTATTTAATCAACAATTTATTTCTAGGGTAAGGGCTTTAACTGAACAAGGAGATAATGTAAAATCTTGACCTGTAACTTGTCATGATAGATAAAACAATATTCCAAATATCAAATCAATATATTCAAGCATGAAGAAAAACAGTCTGGAAAACTGATTTGTTGACTGACTGATTGACAGACGGACAGACAGGGTGCAAACCTAAAGTTCCTTGAGATCAAGCCAATGTGTATATAAGACCAATACAAAAGAATTTATCAAGTGAACCCATCAATACCCAAGACAAATCTGAAGAAACCAGTTTTGCAATTAAGTCTATAAAATGTAGTAATGAATTCAGTACACGATCACTTCGTCAACATGTAAAGGATGGATGTAATGAAGATGTTTCTGGGGAACAACTTGGAGGAATAGACATGAAAGAGGTAGACAATATTATAATTGTCCAATCAATTCTATAATCAGATGATCTACCATATTTGATTTATACTCCAAGAGATCAAAGACATGAAAAGTGGTTGAAGATTGTACAAATGTTTCAAAGACAGTACTGTATTTGGCTTTTTTAAACATTTTTTTAATTCGAGCGTTTGGCCTTTTTTTTACATTTTTTGTTCGAGCGTCACTGATAAGTCTTTTGCATACGAAACGCGTGTCTGGTGCAAATATAAAATTTCAATTCTGGTATCTATGATCAGTTTATTAGGTAATACAAGTCAAATTGACTTTCAAATAAATGTACATTTACTAGACACAACAAAGAATAAATTAAATGTTATTGTCATTCTATCATAAATCATTTATAAAAAGAGAGAAATAAAAAAAAAAAATAAAAGTATTACGTGTAAAAATGAAAGTAAACAAAACACAAACTAATAGAGACCACTACAAACGAGATTAATGTCATAAATTTTTGCAAACTTAAAGCTCAATACTTGATTTTTTTCTTCAAAATTTTGCGCAGCACTCTGACATACTTCTTTAAGTATCAAAGTTCCTCAACAGAAAATCACATATAATTTTCTGCAAATGGATTTGTATTTGTAACAGAAACATTAAGAGTTTAGATGAGTCCCATGCATCTACTACATCTATCAAGGAAAAATAGAACAAATACCAACACTGGCCAAAATGTACTTCTGACGCTGGTGTATTCTGCCTAAGATTTGAAAAGCAAAATGTTTATCTCACTTAGCTATGTGAGCTGTTGTTTCCACTTGTCGCCCGTTTGTCAAACTTTTACATTTTTATCACTGAAACCCTTCCGCCAATTCAATAAAAACTTGGTATGAAGAATCAATGGGACAAAATTGACCATATTTCTATACCCTTGGGGGTAATAGAATAAAAGTGAGTAATCCATGTTTAAATATTTCATACCAAGAATCTCTGTATAAAAATCTGCAGATATTCTACAAAAATCTTGGTATTATTTTGTACAAAAAAACACCTTTTTCTATAAAATGTAATGAAACAATATTTAATAATTTATGTACGAAGTTTTCACTTATAAATGAATTAATAATAATATCTTTGCTGTTTAGATGCTATTCAGTGCAGTTTAAACATTTTGTAATATATATAGCAGGTCCAAAAGGCTCAATAATTACAAATGGACTATCTATGGGTTCTTTATAGTGATTTTATTAACACTGACTGCATATTATTAAACCCTACAACATATATAACAATAATAAATACACATTACATAGACAACACATAACAACATAAAACAGACTTATAGACAAAGGGGAATAAGTCAAATATATTCCAATGCTATTACTTCTCTTATATTAAAATGAAATGCACAAATAACGTCTCATAATTATGTGCTCTAAAGTATTATAAATAGCATAAGCACTAGCAATCTCAATGTTAGTGTTCCGACAAATTACATATAAACACTATAAGACTATACAGTTACAAAATAGACAAGACAATCACGAACTAAAACATGTAACACATTCCTTACCATATATGTGGTATATGGGTCATGCATGGAACCATCTACTTGATTTCTATCATAACCAATTCAATATCATAATCTGAATAAAATAAATATAACATTCATAAGTCCACTGACCTGGACATTACTCTTACATTAAGTAAAACACAATGTACTCAATAAAATGTCTATCTTAGTATCAGATCTCTGTACTAATGTACTTTTAAATGTATAGAAAACTATGAAGTTTATATACTGTTTTAAATGATTTATTCTATTTGACATTTACCAAATATGCTTTACTAATAAAGGTTTATATTTTAATATGTGTGTTATTACTTTTAATCACTTCCTCTGCATACTCTCATTCAACTCATTCATTCATCTTTTATTCAATATGTTAAAACATCAATATATTAGTTCTTGTTAGAAAATAGAATATAACTGACCTGTAGAAATGAATAATGAATTCCAACAGAAGTATGAAATATGTATATAATATCCAATATCAAATATTGTCAATTGAAAATGTCACCAAGGCTAATAGAACAGGTAAGTTACAATACTGTCACTAGAAAATTAAATGGAACAAAGGAATCAATAGAGAATACCTAAACAACTCACAAGTGACCAATAGAATGACCAGTACTTTCCCTCCAAAACTGAATGAGGTTCAGTACAGGAAAATGACTGAGGTCCAATAAAGGAAAGTATGAAACTGAATACTAAAGAGTGAAAATCATAGCTGTATCAAATATAATAAGCAAAGTAACTAAATATATGACTAAAACTAATCATATTTGATTACCAATCAAATATGACTCTGGCACATATACATAATTATAAAGGGGCATAAACCTTAATTGTTGATCGTGTAGATTTACGTAACGAAAGAATGTAGGACAGCAAGTTATAGGACATGAAGTCACAATTGTTTTTGTACGTCACACAGGTAAAGTAAAATAAATTTGTCGTTTATAGTATGAAGAGGTGCAGTCATACGATTTCAAAGTATTATCCCAAGTGTTTACTAGAGTTGTTTGTAATGATATTGCTTTATCATCTTATCAATGTTTACGTTTATAGAGACTCCGCCTATCTTATCTTGATTGACAATATGAATGTCCGGATCTACCGTAGATGACAGTTGGTACTGATATTTTTTATTGGAACAATACCAATTACATAATCATTGTCGAAATTACAGATCATACGTGCGTCATGCGTTATAACACATATGAAATCCGTTTTTGCGAGACACGGCATACCGACAAAAGTCAGAAGTGATTCAGGACCACAATACGTATCTGCAGAATTTCGACAATTTGCTGAATTATGGGGATTCACACACACAGTGTCTAGTCCACACTATCACCAGTCCAATGGATTAGCCGAAAGATTCGTTCAAAGCGTCAAGAAAATGCTAAGCAAATCTAAACAGGACGGAAAAGATCCGTATATTACTATGTTAAAATACAGAAATACGCCGTTGGAAAATCTTGACTCGCCAGCTCAACTCTTAATGAATAGAAGACTGAGGACAACTATTCCGACAATAAAGAACCGTTTGAAACCAAAATGCTGTAATTTAAAGAACACGCAAACCAAAATGAAACAACAAAAAATGAATCAAAACAATATTACGATAAAAGTTCAAAACTTTTGCCTGAATTACAACTGAAAGACACTATTCGATTTCAGCACAACCCTAAAGGAAAATGGGACCAAGGAACTGTTGTAAGAGATAATAACACTCCGAATTCATACGTGATTGAAACACTAGAAGGACAATTTTTTAAACGCAACAGAAAACATTTATTGAAAACAAAAGAAGACAAAATCGAACAAACATCTCTAGAAAATGACAACAATCACAACGATTTTGACAATGCAACTGATGAACAATCTACAGAACCATCGTATGTAAGAAGAAGTCGAGGGTTCAGAGCAAAAAGGGGTTATCTGCATATTTCATAGTTTTGAGAAAATCGAGTTTAAAGGTTTATCAAATTATTAAAAATCAGTTTGTCATTTATATGATCTATAAATTGGTCAAATATGAGATAATGTTGGTGTGTGTAATTTGTCAAAAGTTTGGAATGATTAAGTAGGTATAAATAGGATAAAAGTAGGTCAATGCAGATAGCCCCTTTTTGCCTATTGACAAAGGTGACAAAAATGTAGAACAAAAAGGTACCATCAGCCATATAGCACTTTTTTGCTCAACATTTTTTCTGTTTAATCATGTTAGTGTTTTAAATATTATCAATCTTTTATTGCTTAAATAAGGTTTTTGACAATTGTTTTGGATTATATTTATACTGACGGAAGTGTTTCACTAATTTGTAATAAAATATGCCCGATTCTACAGTCAGTACAAGCAAAAAACAAGTGAATATAATTAAATATTGTGTTTGGTTTATTCGGTATTTCATTTAAGCTTTTAACGGTATAAAATGATGAATAATGTTTGATTTTGTATTTAGATTTTGTATGACATTGACCTGACATTAGTCTGAGCACCCCCAAAGGATGACTGGGGAAACGAAATATGGTCACTTGGTCTTCTCCCGACCGGCAGTAAAACGCTTGCCGAAGTGGGGCGTCCGTTTGGCTGTGCGGGATGTATCAAGTTCGCAGTCACTTCCGGTCAGAATGGGGACGTTAAACCCGATGCCTCGTGTAAAGAGAGTGCCACGCTCTTTGCACGTTAAGAACCCTTGCAACAACTCTTTGAGGGGTCCGTAGGTGGCCTGTTGCATGGCAAAATTTCTGTCCATATCCAATATATCCTCATTTTCCAGTGGCAGTCCAAATTTCCCCGACCATCATCCCAAATGGCCTCTATTATGACAAGACCTACCTATTGTATTTATTGTTAACTTGTTCTCGTCCTGAACATGCATGAAATATTTGCCACTGGACGTTAAGCAACCAACAATCAATCATTAGTCTGAGCATTCAGAGATTTTTTTCTGGTACCTTTTGTTGGTCGGCTTTTTGTAATTTAAAACAAAACTGAATAGAACATGATTTATCATTTGTTACAAGGATACACCATTAGACTTTTGATTTGAATTAAATGTTGTCATTTAAATCTTCTTCTGTAATGTCTGGCTCTGGCAAGGTGTCCTTCTCTAATTTTCCAACCGGAAGACTTCCATAGTACGAGTGATGTGTAGTTGGTATAACCCCGCTCTTGCACAATGATAGATCTGCTTTCTTTGCAGCAGAAATTTGTAGTTTAGACTCATACAAAGGTGACAGTTTAATATTTCCAGTCTTCTTTTTTCTTCCTCTTAAATTACTAGACTGGAACTTAGCTTCCATAAAATTCTCAGGATCAAAGCCGTTGTTAAAAAATACACGTCCTGGATTTTCTTTCGTTACCCGAATCCACTTGACTTTCAGCCAATTGATTGTTTCTCCCGAAACTGTTCTTTTCAAATTGATGTTAAAGTCGGTTTTTTAGCCTTTTAGGTCATAAAAATCTCTATAGTTCACTGGAATAACAATATAAGGATTTCTCTCGCCATTGACACGACAGTGTCCCACTGTGACGGATGGTATACCTTTGTACTTTTTTTGGCTCTCTCCTCTGATGAGTGTATGGAGTCGGCTTCCATTTCCGAATGACCCCTTTCAAAAAACTTGTGATTAATTGCTTTTAAGTTTGGATGAAAATTTAAGGCATACAGCAATGCAGAGGCCACAAACTGGTTCCTGTTTTGACCACCACAAGTATCTGAAAAGTATGTAATTTCTTCAACAGCGGTATTTTTTCCGCTATTGAGTTGATGTGCATTAGTATGCAAGATCCAATGTCACTTGAACCCCTTCCGCCATTCGTCTCGTCCCACAAATAACAAGTGCCTTTACTATCCCCAAGTGAATAGAATGACAGGTTGTATGTTGACAGACATCTTTTATAAAAAAGATCCCCAACCATGCTACAGGGTGTTGGCAGCACTGCCTCCAAGTCGAAGGTAACTGCAGCAAAAGATCGATCTGTCTTTTTTCCTCCCTTGATTTCTCTTTCTTCGTTTGATGTTGAACACTGGTCTTTTTTTGGTTTATGAAATGCCAGGTTAAATTCGTTACAGAAGGTATCACGATAGACATTTATTTTACATGGTTTTTTGCCTTTCCTTTGACATTCTTTTTCATAAAGCTGGTGCATCTTTTGTACTGACAGTTTGAGCTAAGATATTGACGGTTTGAGTCCTTTCGTGTGTAGTGTGATGATACCGTTGGAAATGATTGTACGTGTTTCCTAATAAAATGCCTATCACCTCCTGGAGTTCGGTTTATGGATGGGTTCTTTCCGCGATTATCACGGCCAACAAATACTCCATGCTCTTTCTTTTTCAAGGAATATTCTACTGTTTTTTTGCTGACATGAAGTATTCCCAGGAAGAAAGCTTTACAAACTCGCTCTTTTTTCCCGTCTGTAGTTAAAAAATAAGTGTTGGAATTTTCTTTTCTATTTGTGGTACATCTTTTGGCCTTAGTTTGCTCTACATGTTGGCAAATAAAGTTTCTTTGCTTCTCATATGATCCCAACTGATAATAAGTGGCGAGAATATCCCCTGCTTGTTGTGCCGTTATCTTTACAGAGCATTTGAATTTACATTTTGAACAGTCACGATATTGCATCTTTTTCTTTGCTTGTTCTTTTCCTGTTAGACCAGTATAAGGTAAACCATGTACTCTGTTAAATTGCCTTACATTTCTTTTCCAAACTTCTTGATTCTTTTTTTTTCTTTCGAAATAGTTGTTTCTTGACAGGACTTTTATAGTTTGCACGTTTCCTTGGTGTTACTGGAGTACTTCTTTTCCTTTTATTCGTCATAGGTGTTCGCACATTATTCATAACCGGTGGACTGCAATCAGCTATTGTGGATTGTTCTGCTTGAGAGGTTCTTTCAAGAACTTCATCCAAATGAAATACTGCATCATAATGCTCCTGACCTGTTATGGCAATTAAAGCAACTTTGATATACTCCTGAGAATGTTCATGGTCTTGTAAATCAGGAATAATGTCATAAACTGAATTTGACACCATACTTGAATATATCCTTAATGGTCTGTTGTACATATTAGCTAAGGCCAAAGGCATGAAGTCAGCAAGTTCATTGTTCCAATGCCCATCAATACTAAAATCTTGCAGTAGACTATCAAATTTTTGATTTTTCCCGCAACAGTTGTTTCATGGTCAAACGATATGAACTTCTTGTAGTGGTAATCTTCACGTGACATGTGATCAACCAGCTTTTTCCTGAGGATTTGGACATTCATGTCATGCCCTTCTGGTGAGATATGCTTAACAACTGCTGACAAAGAACAATTCCCATCTGCTATTGTTGGAATTCTTTTTAATCCATTACTGAGTAAGAGGTTGTCTAATCTAATTGTGTGGTATTTCAGAACGATTGTTCTATTCATAGCTGCCTTTTGGCTTAATCTGATGGCTTCTTTTTCAGTTAAGTTTGTTCTGCTTGCTTCTGCATTATTTTCTTTTTCTTTAATTTTCCAGGGTCCTGACCTGTGCCTCTGCGAGCTAGTTGCATGTACATGTTCTTTTGCCACAGTTTCATTGGAAGTTCCATATGAGGTTGCTGCATTTGAAAATTTCTTTGCAACAAACAAAGATTGTAAAATTTGTCCTTCGCTTGCTAAATAAAGATAAAATGTTTACCATCGGTAGATGTCATCAAGACCTTTTGACAGAGGTCAAGCTGTTAAAGATTGCATCATCTCCTTTTTGAGTTTTCTCCCTTTATTGTTTTCATTTTTTTCTTCAAGGACCAATATCTTAAACATGGATGGTATTCTGAGAGCTGGAATGTAATCAGGAACACATGGTAGGTCTAATTAACATACCAATTCAATTTGATGTACACTCATATTTGAATAATCTCCCTGTGAAAAAAGTTTTTGAAAATTTCTAATTTTAGAACTGGAAGTCATTAATCCTTGGCCTTTCGACATTCCATTTTCATTTAAGTTCAAAGGTCACAGAGTGCAATATTTTCTCTGATGTAATTTACACCCTGTTAATTAAGAAAACGAAAAGAGATAGATGCATACATACAGCATATCAATTGTAGCTTTTGAAGAGCCCTTCAAATTCAATAAGCATTGTAAAAACCATTATTTACTCTCCAACTTTTCGTTCAAAAGTTACAAGTTAAAGATGAAAAGTATTTTTAAATGACCTTGTGACCTTTCAAAAGGTCAGCACATCCTGAGTTGAATTGTGGTAGTGATGTATCTGTGACTTCCATGAATAAGTGGGTTTATGGTCTCTTTATAAAACTATTTGATACGGTGAATATTTCACTAGTTGTGATCTCACCCGTTGAATCAGGATCTATTTAATTATAGATTTTTTTTATCCTTATTTATGCTATGGTACGACGTATTTCTGATCAAGAAACTACGTACGACACTTTACTATATGCACAATGCAATAGTATGCATCTTTATATATGTTTATAATATTGTACAGCTTATACAATATACATATACCATGTTATGTAAATAACAGAAATCTAATACTAGTTTATAAGTAAAGTGAATAACTTATATCTATGTATCACAATGAAGTGACAAAAATTATAAAATATATAAAATAAAACCTAGGTATAGAACATACAGGAAAATAATTTGTACACCTAAAAATGATGTTGAATCATATTTTTTTATTAAATAATTAATTAAATGATAATAATCCCGTTTCATCGAAATGGGAGGTAATAATAATATTGTCACACAATACAGTACAATATAAAGCACCAATCAATAGTGTATTTAATTTATGATCCCGTCACCACCAATCAGGTGACATGCCCCCACAAATAGGGATGCATGCTACTTATCTGTTACATATGCAATAATCATTGAAATTAAAGTAGACATCGATATTGATACTTATAGCTTAGACTTGATGGATGATGATATGCCTCCATGTGGTCAAACTGACAGAAGTAATTTGGAAATTGTTGAAGACGCTATTTCAGAAGTCAGGAAACTGAATGACACCCAATTTTCGCTCCTGACACTGATTCATAGAATGAAATTTGACAGGGAAAGTGACAATTTTTCGTGTTTGAACATTTCATCTAGGTCAAACTATGGCAACAAAGAGAACTTTGAAGTCTGAAAGAGATTCTGGATAAATGTCTGATAGAGGCCAAAGAACAGGCATATCAGTCGGTGCTTAATATACTAGGTACCCGCGTGCAAGAACTAAATTCCACCATCACCACCGTGTTAAACACAGGAGTTTCGTTCTTTGATATCGACAGCCCACCAAGTGGAGAGGCTATGACTAAATTAGCCAAACAGGTCAACAATATTAATGAGGAGTACACATTAAAGTTGAGAAAGTTCATTACGAACATGAGTCACAAATCCCGTTCTGACAAAGATAGAGGGCCGACCACAGAAAGGTACGAAAGAAGAACCCCATACTCCAGGAACGAGAGACGGGACAAGACTCCAAAAAACAGATCTAGAAAACAGGGGGACAATGAATCTAATAACAATGACCTGCTGAAAATATTCAAGGACTTCATATAAAGGCACTAACACTTGTGAATTTTAATTCCATGTATATACATGTATTAATAATATGGAGTTCATAATTATACATGTTCACAACTCAATTTTGTTTATCATTGATTATTAAAGTCATCTGATCAAATACTTAAATATTGATTATCAATGAAATATGAAAGTTATACTATTAGATTAGCAAACAACCATGTTTCCTCGTTAGATCATGCAAAACTCTAGAAGGAACATGAACAGCTAACAAAAAAAAAAAAAAAAAAACTTTTAACTATGATTGTCAATGAAGCATGGAAGTGAAACTATCATACTAGCAAACAACCGTGCTTCATTGTAATACCATGTCAAACCCTAGAATCAAACACATATAAATGAATATGATTGTCAATGAAGTATGGAAGTTATACTATTAAATTAGCAAACAACCATTCTTCGTCGTTATATCATGTCAAACCTTAGAAGGTGACATTGAAATTGATAACAAGTTAACATGACCGACAATAAACAAGGAAAGTTTGTACTATTATACTAGCAAACATCCTCAAGTCATCACAGTATCAGTGTCTAAAACAAACATGTAATATGTGCCACTGGACATTAAATTAAATAATAAATCATACATCATTATATCAACGGAAGTTATACAATTATACTAGTAGACGAACTTATGTCATCACATTATCATCGTCCTAAACATACATGAAATATATGCCCCTGGACATTCAACAAACAACAATCAATCATACATCATTTTATCAACGGAAGTTATACTATTAGACTAGTAGACGAACTTATGTCATCGCATTATCATCGTCCTAAACATGCATGAAATATGTGCCACTGGACATTAAACAACAATCAATCGTACATCATTCTATCAGTTGAAGTTATAATATTATACTACTAGGCGAAGTTATGTCATCCCATTATCATCGTCCTAAAGATGCATGAAATATGTGCCACTGGACATCAAGAAACAAACAATAAATCATTCATCAGTGTATCTAATTTGGAAAGCTTACAATGAATGTTTTAATATATTCAAATCAAATACATGGCAGTGAAAATTAAAAGAAGTCACTAACTTATATTCCAACGGGAATATAAATAAAATCACCAATACAGAAATAAGAAGCATATGCCTATCTACCAGTGGTTACGCCTATATTCCTGAATCGAAAAATTCGATTGGCTGCCGTAATAATTATCATCTACCATTCAATTTACATAAGGCTCTAATAATGATCTTTATTTCAACAAAACGCAAGTTTGTCATTGATCATTGACACCATTGATAATCATGGGTCATACAAGAAGATATTGTAAAAACAAGAAAAGAAATAAAACAAAAAAATAAACATACAAGATTTAAACACAATCTTGCTATTGAAAATAAGAAACGGAACCTAAACTGTCTAAAAGAGTTCGTCCTTAACTTATCCAAAAGAGATATAAATGAAACTGAATTTAGAGTTATAGCAAAAGGTTTAAAATTTTATTCCTACAAACAAATGTAACCACATACAATTGATAAAAAATTTTCAATCATTTGAGATTTCGTTGCGACTGAAATACTATTTCGGTACTAATGTACGCATAGCAACAAAAAACCACCCTTTCAAAATTAAGTATAACTTCTAAGTTCCAATCATTGGCGATAAATAATTCAAAAGAAAAATACATTTTCCACACAAAACACGAATTATCAAAAGGTCGGCCTCTGATGAGGGTTTACCTGGGAATACTCCCGACAGAACCCGAAACATTGACCTCTCTAAGAAATTAGCTGCTTTTTCCATTTTTTTCTAATCCATAGTCTGTCCTTATTCTAGACGTATTCCAAACTCTGCATGCATCTCCAAGAGGAATAGACGCTGTTAATGCAAGACACAAGAAAAGATTTGGCGCCTTAATCAATCAATCCCAACGTGAATCACCATGCCCCACCATAATCATAACAAATGAATTAGAAGAGTAATAAAACCTGTACTGTACATCAGATTCCTGACTTAGGACAGGTGCAAACATTTGCAGCGGGATTATCTGAAATTTTATGGCAGATATATTTTGACCTTATGGACAATTGTGGAGTTTAATTAACACTGTAGTTGTTTACAGCATCTATTAGAGGCAGTTCCTTCTCCAATTGTTGATATATTAAGCTCGTCTGAAAGCAGCTTGCATGTATCTAAAGAATTAATGCGCTGTTGTCTGAACAAACCAACCAAGGCGGTCTTCCCTATTCTTCCAAAAATTCTTTCTTTTACTTTCGGATGCCCTTATGCCTTTTCTTTCTATAGACGCCATGTGTAATAACGTCCGAGAGGTCCCGTGTTCCTATAAAGATGATCCCCAAGGGTGACTGGGGAATAGAAGTATGGTCACCATTGGTCTTCCTCCGACCGGCGGTAAAACCCTCGTCAAAGTGGGGCGTCCGTTTGGCTGTGCGGGATGTACAAATTTGCAGCCACGTCCGGTCAGAACGGGGACGTTAAATCCGATGCCTCGTGTAAAGAGAGTGCCACGCTCTTTGCACGTTAAGAACCCTTGCAACAACTCTTTGAGGGGTCCGTAGGTGACCTGTTGCAAGGCTAAATTTCTGTCCCTATCCAATATACCCTCATTTCCCGTGGCAGTCTAGATTTCTCCGACCTCAATCCCAGACGCCCCTTATACATAACCTACCTATTGTATTTATTGTTAATTTGTTCTCGTCCTGAATATGCATGAAATATTTGCCACTGGACGTTAAGCAACCAACAATCAATCAATCCTATAAAGATGTTTTGACTTCATGAAGAATTCACATCATGTAATGACGAATTCACATCATGTAAAGAGGAATTCACATCATGTAAAGAAGAATTCAAATGTAAAGAAGAATTTACATCATGTAAGCAACATTTGCATCATGTCATAGTAGTTTCTTCTTATAAGGCAGTGATTGCGTTCCATAAATAACCCTTCTCTCGATAGTTTTGATTTAGTTTGCCGTAACTATATCATTGAAATAATCTACATTTCTGAGAATTTTAAATGCTGTCGATGGAGCCTTCCCTTCATTTTATTATTTTACAACATGAGAAATGTACGCAGGTATTGTCTTCTGCTTTTGTAGTATACCACACATGGTACTGTGGTTTAACTATACAAACTTCATCTTTAAGAAATAGATTCCACAACTGCAACACGTGTGTTACGATATTTCTCCAGTCGAGACAGTTAAATTTTAATATTTAAAGCGCGAGGCTTGCCGAGCTTTTTAGATAATTAAAATTCAACTGTCGAGAGTTGAGAAATATCGTAATACACGAGTTATAGTGGTGGAATCTGTTTCTCTAATAATTTTTATCCTTCTGTTTCAAAGATTTGAAGAAAGTAGTGTACTTTTTATGTGACGTCATCAGGCATAGTCGCCTTTTTTCATGACGTCACAATAGGAAAATTCAGAAGAAACCAAGAAAATTTAACGTCACAATTAAGATTCGACCAATCATTTGCCGAGAACAGATTTTTCACTAGTGATGAGAAATATTTTTCTCACACCGGTCAAGAAATGTGAAAATAGCTCAAAATTAGAGAATTAGATTCTTGCATTGCAAATAATTAAACATTTATATTAAAGTTTAGCTTATTTTACTGAAATATTATAATTTGAAAACGGGAAACGTTTTACCAAATCTAGGGTAAGTGAACATGTTTTTGGAAATTGAAGAAAAGGTACATTACCGACCGTACGAGGGATGTACATTTATAGCCAGCCAAGGTCGTTAAATAAAACTCATCATACATCTGTGAAATACATTATCGTACCAAATATAGATACTATAATTGTACAATTAGAAAAGTGGCAGACTAAATATGTCATATGATATAATTATCTATAAGACAAAGTGGATTAAAGGTTATATATTACACCTTATCTATAACATGTGGTTGAATCTTGTAAAATGTCACATAATTATCGATTAAGAAAGCGATTGATTTAAGGTTACATCTAATAAAATTATCATAAAAAGTGGTTGAATCTTGTTAAATATAATCTTATAAAGGTATCTTGAAAAATGACCGATTTAAGGTAACATCAAATACAATTATTAAAAGTGGTCAAATTTTCTTTAAAATATCGTCTCCATATGCTCAGCTGGTAGTTCTTCGTTGGATGATTGTCTATCAGATACCTCTAATTGTTGCCTCATATTGTCATCTTGAGATTCATTGTTGTTTTCATCTGCTATTATTTTATCTACATCGAATGTTTGTGATGTGTCACTGAAATCCAGCTCTTCTATAAGATCGAAAATGGTGTCATCTTCACTGATATCTTCATTATAGGAAGGTTGTTGATTCTTGTCACCTCTTGTAGATTCCATTGCCATTCTTATTGATTTTACTTTATCCAAACCATGAAATTTCTGCCAAAACTTTTAAAAGTAAAATATGTTGCTACTGATGACAAAATGGAAGTCAAGTTCAATAATGACGATTTTGACATTTACCGTTCAGGAGTTACGGTTCTTGAAAGATTGAAAAATAGTGTTTCCAGTCCTGTCCGTGTATTTACTCATGAACTGTTCAACCAAAGCTTTTCAAATTTTAATATGTTGTATTGATGACAAAATGGAGGTCAAATTTGAAATTGACGATTTTCACTTTCACCGTTCATCAGTTATGGTCCTTGTGATATTGAAAAATGCAAGGTCTCAAATAAATGTTAATAAATCCGGTTTCCTGTCGCTCTCACAGCCTCTTGTGGTACGTGATCTGATCCCCTTCTTCTGATTATGAAAAGTGTGTCAACTGGATCAAAGAATAGTTCTTTTAATTTAAGAGCAATTTGTTTCAACTTGGATACAGCTCTTGATTTAGCTACAGCCAATGCTGTTCTTTTGTGTTTTCTTTCATCAATTTTGTCTGTATAATTAACTTTAACCCCCTGGTTGTTTTTCTTTTTGTATCTATATGGATGTTGTATGGCCCCCGTGGAGAGCTAGAAGCCTCTCTGCCTCACTTCTGTAGCTTAAAAAAATTACAAATAAGTGCAAAAAATATTCAATGAAAATCTTTCCATAATATGCATTGGGTAAACTTTCTTAAATGTTCCTCAATTAACATTTAGTTGTTATGAAGAGTAAACTCACCACTGGAAGGCTTGCCTGACAATTTGCGTCATTAAAAACAATATCGGCACGCTCAAATGACTCGACATGCCGTAATTGCTTAGCTTGTATGGCTTTTGCCTCCAGAAAAGACATTTTTTACCAGTCATGGTAATCATGGTAATGTCATGAAGCGTGTTTTAACGAAAGTTGATTCATCGTTATACGCTTGTTTTTTTCACTAATTCAAATGTATAAAAAGTTTTCATCTTTGACATGTAAAGACTTAATAACACGATCTAAGCTACTTTAATCGTTCTTATTAAGTGAAATTAGCACTGACAATAAGTTTCCGGATTTTTTTCGGAGTTGTTCCAATGTGGTTTAAAATAAGTCTTTTCGAAAAACAGGAATAAAAGCACCTCAAAAGTTATTAAACCTTTGCATCTGTACTTTTCAGGTACATACACATAACTATTGATACAAATATATATTTTATTTTATAAAACTTAAGAAAATGCAAATTAAATTCATTGCATTTCATATGACAGGGGGAAATAGGAAAGGGGAACGTGACATGACTTATTGGGGTGCAAATTGAGTGGTAATACTGCTATATGATGAGTTTTATAAAAAAAAAAAAATGCTTGTAAAAGTTGATATGTATGTTCTATTAAACTTTTATATCAAAACTTCTTTTTTATATATCAAAACTTCTTTAGTATTGGTTGTTCCACTTTTTGTGTGTGTAAATTTACTATTGGTGATATATATATAAGAAATGTGATATACTTTGACAGACGGTAAGATTGCAAAAAAATGTTACATACATTTGAAAATCGTCGAATTCACTCAATTTATATGTTCATATGATATTAAAGTTTGATGCCAAAACAAACAAAGCTGATACATCACTCTTTAATCTGATACCAATGTTTCGATGATATCTGCATTCGGGAATTTATTATAAGCGTTCTCGTGTTTGAAAATGAAAATGAAAAAAAAATAATACGAAAATCACACTTTAACGCGATTTTACAAAAAAAAAAACTGCACCGTGGGAAAACTCTACGATGGGGCTAAAATGAAAGTATGTTTACTCTATCTTCATGCGAATGTTCAGCCGTGAGGTATTTCGGTCCATTAAACTGGGGTTGTATTAAAATGCGGAATGAAAGATGTCGCAATTACTGATTGCAAATTGAAAGATTGTTGAAGTTATTCGAGATAGTTCTTTTTTTTTTAAATTGTCTGAATATAAATGGGCTGTTTAAGAAATGCATCTTTTAGACTTTTTAACCGCTGGTTCAGGGGTATCGATTCTCTCTTCAGTTTTGAATTTTGCTGTGTTCTTCAACAACCTCTATGTAGTGCTGCAGAATCTGTACCGGGTTTCACATCTAATTTCCAGATATCTTTAAAATATATGGTTATGTTTGGAATAGTTAGAAAGGAAATTAAATGCAATATAAAAATTTAAATGTCATACCAAAATCTATAAATGCAAAAGGTTAAATTGTCAGGTAGATGCTTATGGTTATAAAACATTGATTCGTCCAGTGAGACTAATAAATAATGTTTTTTTTTTATAAGTATTTTACCTGATCAGACTCATGTAATGAAAATTTCTTCAATATGATTGGAGCTCAGTTAAAATACGGTGTTATTGATAATGTATATACAAACACTTGCAAAACGTTAGATCTCAACATACAATTATATGATGAGTTTATTGACATTTCTATAATTGCGTGGATTATATCTAGACAGTCTCCATATTCATCTGTGAATCATTTCCCATAGTTGCCATATAAACGTTAATCAATCATATATTCCATTAGCTGTTATTAATTCAAAATAAATTGGATAAAATTTGTTTAGTGTTGTTTCGAGCCTTAGTGGAGGATGTTTCCACAATGTTGTCAATGAAGGCAGTGAACTCGTTGGCATTTATTTTTCATTGAGGTATTTGCATTGTTATAAATCAGTGTTTAATGATGTGTTTGTTTCTACAAGTCTGGCAGAGTTTTCCAATCTTTTTTTGGCATGTTCATTATGACTGCCAGCATATGCTTACATGGCCAATTATGTTTCCTCCTATATGGACATGAACATTTCGGTAAATCATCGTTGAATCTAACTTGATGTACATTGTCAGTCTTATGAATAGCATATCATGGTTAACTTCTTCCATATTTTCAATGGGGATCAATGTAGCCGCAGGTTTAATTCTGGGTAAACAATGGTCCACAAATTTTTCTTGGCCGGCACATTATTGATTGATTGATTGTTGGTTGCTTAACGTCCAGTGGCAAATATTTCATGCATATTCAGGACGAGAACAAATTAACAATGAATACAATAGGTAGGTTCTGTAATAGGGGCGTCCGGGATTAAGGTCGGAGAAATTTAGACTGCCACGGGAAATGAGGGTATATTGGATAGGGACTGAAATTTAGCCTTGCAACAGGTCACCTACGGACCCCTCAAAGAGTTGTTGCAAGGGTTCTTAACGTGCAAAGAGCGTGGCATCGGATTTAACGTCCCCATTCTGACCGGACGTGGCTGCAAATTTGTACATCCCGCACAGCCAAACGGACGCCCCACTTTAGCAAGGGTTTTACTGCCGGTCGGAGGAAGACCAATGGTGACCATTCTTCTATTCCCCAGTCACCCTTGGGGGTGGCCGGCACATTAAAAACTCTGGAACATCATTAGAATACTTTCTATAGTTATCCAAGGACTTAATGTTGTATTCTTTATAACAATTTTATTTATAAAAAAAACTTATAGCTTGTTTTCCAGTCCATTTTTTTCCAACAAACTCACGTAATTCTCTGATCCTTTTACTAAGACATGTAACAGATAACAAAATTGAAGTTTTCATTATTTTTTTCTACCGTGTGAAATTTTTCGTTCTTTTTTTTTTTTTTAAAGTTGTGTGTGTTGTTCTATTTTTTTTAAAAATGCATTAACAAGAATTTAATTACTGAAAACAACTGTAGATGGCTGTTGTTTGGAAAGCCCCTTTTTTCTTTCTTTCCCTTTCTTTAAATTGTAAAGGGACCATAGTGAGTTGTTGCCTACGCGTCTCATTTTCTTTGCAGTGTCCACAACTGTAATGCCATCATATTCAAATGATGTAAATAAACTTAAACATTTTACAAACTTCTCTTTACGCAGAACACATCTCTCAAGCTCTGAATCTAAATGTGTCTTTTGCTCTGCTGTTAGTTGTACCTGTTGTTGGTTAGAGTTCCCTAAACTCTCAACTTCCAGATCTGATGCTACTGAGGTATCGTGACACCAAATCGCCTGCACTGTAACCGGCGCGATAGACATATATATAGAAAATGTTTAAGTCATTTCTTTTGTATATATTTTTTTAGAAGACTCGGAACATGAAGATCCTACATGAGCATCTTAAAATAGTTTCAAAACTGCCAGTGGCGTCAATGTTATCACCATTAAACAAGTTTGACAGGATAAAATACAAGGCCATCAACATCAGCAATGATATTTCATGCCTCTATGTGTCATTGAACAGAATTTATATTTGATAATGGGTGACTGTGTTTAACAATAATATCAGTATTATCATCACATTTTTAAGTTGGTCTATCTTCTCTGGAAATGGTGTAACTGAAAATGATAATTAACCCCATAACATATAAATTTATGTGTTGTCACTGTCAGTGATGTTATTAATTGAAACTGTTTTTGATGAAGTTGAAGTCCAATCAACTTGAAACTTAGTACACATGTTCCCTATGATGTGATTTTTCTAATTTTAATACCAAATTAGAGATGTTCCCCCATTTTCACGGTCAACTGAGTTTTGAAATGCTTTAATTCTGATCTAATTTTCGTGGAATACGGGCCAATGTACACAAAAATCTCTGCAGAGCATACATAAATGTGTCAAACCACTTCAACATAGAAGAGTAAATTTCGTAGAAGGGCTACACTGGACCAACTTATAAAAATACAAAGTCAATCTCATTGTCAATCTAAAAATAGATTATCTAGAGACCAGAGGCATCATAACCAGTCACATGAAGAAAAAAAACCTACTTATTGGAAGGGACCCAAAGTCCACTTGCTTTGATGTATGAAGAATAAAAACTAACCGCAGAGGAACTTCACATTCCAAAATATGAAGTGTTAGCCTGCGAACCATTGCACGACACAACATTTAGTTTAAAGGATAATCTACTTAGCATGTAACAGCAGCCTGTTCATAGAGAATTATCTATTTGTGTCCACAAGTCCTAAATGTGCATGAATATTTGCCACTAAACTTGAAGCAGACACCAATCACGTTTCAATAAAAGTACTGAATAAAATGACCGTTTTATCACAATTCTTCATTAAATTGTATGTTTATAAGTATGTAAAGAGTACATGTGTTTCCAATATTATTTGAAAACGAATAGCATCTTTCAACGACGTTTCCAGTCGTTTTCAATATCAGGACACGTACAGCTTATATTTTCCAATCTAAAAAATTAAAATCACTTGCTAAAAGATTTTTTTTGTAGCATCAATTTAACTGATATGCCCTTGCTTTCAGATCATGAGCCATCTTTTTTATATTAATATATGTTTGCTGCATCTTTTCCCAGCAACGCAATTAAAATTTAACCACTGTTAGTATGTTTAAGTTATCGGGTACCTGCATGAGTCATTAAATCAACGAGTTATTGCCCACTGCAATCATACTCCTGTCAATAGTATTCGGTAAACAGGAAGATATTAAGTGATGAGTCAGTCAATATCAGATTTGCATAGAGATTACAGAAAAGAGGCCCAAAAAGATGCGGGCCTATGATACGTCAAACTCTTTTACGAATTAAAAATTTCATTGTTTCAGACTAGAAAGGACCAATGTGACACTTACTGTGGGTATGAAGCCGGAACCATTGATAAAGTCAGTTATGACTAACACATAGTTGAAAGGGAAGCAGCCAACGATGCCATCAAAGTCATAACTTTAGATCTACAGGCTCTTTTAATGAAAACTGTCCTCACATAACTTTCAATATTTGACATGAAAACTAAAGATGTTATTTGATACTTTTGGACAAAAGTCGAAGGTGACCTTACAGCAAATTAATTTTCCTCATGTGTTGTCGATTACATCATGATTGATTGATTGATGGTTCCTTGACGTACAGTGGCAAATATTTCATGCATGTTCAGGACGAGAACAAGTTATCAATAATTACAATAGTATGTCTTGTCATAAGAGAGGCCATTCGGGATGATGGTCGGGGAAATTTGGACTGCCACTGGAAAATGAGGGTATATTAAATAGGGACAGACATTTTGCCTTGCAACAGGCCACCTACGGACCCCTCAAAGAGTTGTTGCAAGGGTTCTTAACGTGCAAAGAGCATGGCACTCTCTTTACACGAGGCAACGGATTTAACGTCCCCATTCTGACCGGACGTAACTGCGAACTTGATACATCCCGCACAGTCAAACGAACGCCCACTCCGGCAAGCGTTTTATTGTCGGTCGGGAGAAGACCAAGTGACCATAATTCGTTTCCCCAGTCGTCCTTCGGGGGAATTACATCATGAGTTTGGACAATGGCATTTAATCTTTTATAATATACAGTGACGGTTGCACATACCAAAATAGGAACGTTACTTTGTCCAATGCGCTATTGAAACTGGAGGTGATCTCGGGTGCTATGAAAGGGTTAGCAGATCCCGCTCCACATGTGGCACCCGTCGTGTCCGAAATATAACAATGCAATTTACAGCGTTTTTGCAAATTATAGTTTTGAAAAAAAGTGTTTTTTCTATATATTTCCCCATTTTGAAAAACAAAAAATTGTTAGATATTACATTCTTCTATTACTTGATTTTGAAAAGAAGAGAAAAAAGCCTTATGTACACAAACTTAAGAACTTAAGGGTATTGGTGGACTTGAATTGATATTGTCATTTTGAGGGATATTGTTAGACAGAGGAGTTACTTTATTATTCAAATAATTAACATTCTGCTGCAGATGTTGAACATGTAAGCTGAGATGAAATTTTTTCATTAATCCTGGCTCTTTTTGTTTACCTTAAAATAAAAAATTTCAAGATTGCTGTCTTAATTATTAAAATTCAACATATATCTTCATGTAGTACTAACATTTATTTCAAATGATATTCTTGTAATTAGATGGTTTAAAACTTTACTTCAGATAAAAGCCAGATAGTGTCTTATGCAATATTCAATATGAACATATTGCATGCCTAAACATTATTAATTGAATGAAAGAATGCTACATGTACCTTAAATAAAAATATTTAATTTCATTCAATATGTCCTTTCTAGGTTTTAAAATTATTGTGCTTACATCTAGTCTTCTTATTCCTTTTCAAGTTGATCCACCCACTATTTAGTTGAACAATTTCATCACAACAGGTGTGGCATAAGTTTGTATTTGGTGGTGTGTGTGTTCTTTCATCTGTTATTGTGTTGTATGCTCTATAAATTATGGAAGATGTATACTCTGGTACTGGTCTTTGTAGAGTTGAATTGGCATACTCCTCTGGTACCTGTTGAGATTTCATCAAGCGTCATAAAAATCTGATTAAATGTTTATTCTTAAAAGCGATGTCTCAAACAATGCAAATGGATACTTTCTGAATCTTAACAATACATCAAATAAATCCTGTTGTAAATTTAGTCCTTGATGAACAGTGTTATTTAATGATATCCCCTTAACTTTGTAGACACATCACATATATAATCCTTGTTTTTAAGTTGACTTGTCCGGTCTAATCAACGGAATAAAATAATGAAGTAAATCGTAAAATTTAATCGAATTACTTATTCAAATTTCTGTAAAAAAACACGAATTCTAATTATATTTACTCAAGATTTTGCCCCGAGCTGATACACAAGTTGTAAGTTATAATTAATTTAATGTTTTATGGATTAACAATAGAAATCAATATACTGGACAATTGATCTGTCGAATTAATTACCACGACGATTTTTTTAAAGAACACCATTATTAAACGATTTCTGTACACATTTATATCAAAATCTGTTAAGTTGAAAAAATGCCCAGTTAACCGGTTAGCGTGTTTGGTATTCGATATTCGGTCCTTCCGGCTAACCGTTGACAACACTAGTACTCATACATAACCCTTAAAATATTTTCCAAGACCTGTACTATCACGGCATTAATTCGAAATAATTGTCAAACCATAGCTGTCCGCAAGTGACCTGTTGCAAGGTAAAACTTCTGTCCTCCAATATACACTCATTTTCCAGTGGCAGTCCAAATTTCCCCGACCATCATCCCGGATGTCCTCTATTACAAGACTTACCTTTTGCATTTATTGTTAACTTGTTCTCGTCCTGAACATGCATGAAATATTTGCCACTGGACGTTAAGCAACCAACAACCAATCAATCATGTTTTGTTTTTGTACAGAAAAGTAAGAGTTATTGTTAGATGTTGATTATTCAATTGTTTCTTCAATAAGGATTTCTGGCAATAAGATTTCTGTTTATGATCCCTTCAGCCTCATTCTTTACCATTGGTACTGGTGGTTGTTGCACACCATGCAAAAGTCTGTCGGGAATCAAACATTCCGTGTACTACTGACTGAATTCAGAAGCATTTTCTTTTAATTTCACTCAGATGATCAAGTCCATCACCATTTACCAAAAAAGTTACTTTCACCGAGTTTCATCCGAATACTGTCCTCTGGACAATTCCATAGCTTTGTTTCAAAATTATCATCTGGATATGATGATATGAATGATGAATTACTTGATGGCACCATTTGTCCAGAAACTTTCAGGCAGATACACTCAATGCCATGGCTTTTAGTATAACACGAACAACTCCATGCGTCTTTACGTACAACTCTAACAGAGCTATTGTCAGCAATTATCTCAAAATGTTTAGTTGAAATGTCATGAAAATATTCTCCAATCTCACAGATGTTTTTACACATACCTACGGCGCGTATCATTTATTACATTTATCCAACAGTTTAGGGACAAGAAGTAAATGTAACCAATTCACCATCTTTATTAACAGAAAGTCAATCCTTGTATTGAGTTCCAAAATTTGGTGTTATCCTTAAACGACTAGATATATATAAAAAAAAACAGTTTTTGCACATGCCTTCATTTGTATGCTTGTCAATATTTCAAGGAAGTAAAAAAAACCTTGAGTATTTGACATGTCTCATCAATATAACATATTCTTATGAAAACTGATCAACCACAAAAGTAAATTAAACATTTTTTTATTCAAGTTTTGGTAAATTATGTTAAGTGTGAAAATAATATTTAAAAGATGATCATCAATTTTATAATGATTAGGTTCTAGGTTAATCAAGAAATCTTTTCAAATTCTGCTTCAGTTAAATCTCCAACAATATGTTGTAGTATTTGATAAAAGTAATCGCATTTCATGAATAAAATTGCATAACTTTTGCTAAAGTAATGCATTGAATTACAACTTCTATGCAAATATCTGATGTGTTTCCCTCAGTTTTGGTTTCTGACCCCGATTTGTTTTCATCTCAATCGATTTATGAATTCCGAACAGCGGTATACTACTGATGCCTTTATCTATTTGTTGTATTTACCATTCCCAAATTGCCTTCTGTGTCAAAAATTTTCACATTACAATTAGGGTGAATGAATTAGTTTTCTTCTTGACAAAATATGAAACTGAGTTTTATCACAAATGCATCACTTTAAGTAAATGGGTTTATACTGCAATCGTTCTATTATTGGCAGTCAAAATCTGATGGCTGTATATATTTATTTTACAGTTTATGATGTTGAGAATGTGTTTCTATACGTCTGGTAACTATGAGGTCATCTTCAAATACAGTTTTTCTGAATTTTGAAATTGTCTGCTTGAAATGTAAAATTGTCATTTCTTTCCAAAAAAAATTCCTAAGTAATAAATTTTAGAGTAGCAGTATAAAAAGAATATATATACATTGTCTCAAGTTAAATTTAATTTATACTCAACTCTAAACAGGACAGAAGCATAGCTCAGCCTCACATTCTCCCTGTTTCTAAACCTTGAACAATAATTTTTTAATGTTAAGACAAAACATATACTGCACCAATATGTGTGTACATTTATTTGGTTGTCCTATGTTTATATAGTTCATACGTGTTTCTCGTTATTTATATCAATTATGTGGTCATTTTATAAGTCTCCTGTTTACAAAACTTTGAATTTTTCGAAAAACTTAGGATTTTCTTATCCCAGGAAAAGATTACCTTAGACGTATTTGGCACAACTTTTAGGAATTTTGGATCCTCAATGCTCTTCAACGTTGTACTTGTTTGGCTTTGATATGAGCGTCACTGATGAGTCTTATGTAGACGAAACGCGCGTCTGGCGTACTAAATTATAATCCTGGTACCTTTGATAACTATTCTATATAGATTAGACCGTTGGTGTCTCCGTTTGAATGACTTTACACTAGTAATTGTTTGGGGCCCTTTACAGCTTGCTGTTCAATGTTGAAGGCCGTACCTTGAACTATAATGGTTTACTTTTCATAAATTGTTACTTGGATGGAGAGTTGTGTCATTGGCACTCATACCACATCTATTAAGTAATGATTTTTCAATATTTTTTAACTGTTGACATTTATTTTGTTATTTTTTCCAGAAAATACTTGGAAAGAAAGAAAGGAAACAAAACGTGAATTTTGTATTAACAAATTTCACAAAATATGCAGGGGAGTGGCTATAGCTGTGAAAAGTGTCAAGACTTAAAGATGGACTTGTCCATATACATTGGTACAAGGGGTCAAAAACTGGACCAAGGAACCCTTGTACCAAACCTGTATCAGGGTCAAGCGGGAAGACATTTGGGTGTCATGGTTTTAATCTGACAGAAACCACATCCAAGTTCCTCGATTTTTGTTATCTTTCTGGAAAGATTTGTATTTCTTACTTTGAAAGATAATTTTGCAAAATGAACAGTTATTGTTGACCTTTTCTTTGCTTCAGTTACTAATTCCTTTTTTCCAGGCAAGTCTTTCACTACATGGCCATATTATTAGTTTTAGGAATTAGTTTCGTTTTTGATTTATTGGGTGTGTGATCAGCACTTTATCTGGTTTCTTTAATACAAGGATTCAATAAATCAGTTGCTAGCGACCTAACCTCTACTTAAATTGTCCTCAATTTCTTATCTGGTAGGAGCAAAGTTTCAGGTATACCCTTCTCACCAATGACTTCAATACTTGCACCTCACCTGGTTTAGAGATGTTTTACCTGAAAATTGAAACAAATGTTGTTATACAATGTTGTGCTTCAGTGCAGTGGATGATAAACTCAATTACTGCATATTACGGACTTGTCAAAAAAATGTTATATTCTGATATGTATACTGTGTAAACGGCTCTGTACCCCACCATTTGGGGTATCATTTAATGCTTATATATTGGTCAATATTTTTGTTTCCATATTGGGAGACATTCATTCTTTCTAAAGTGATGATAAACACGTTCAAAATGAAAAATACACCAGAAACTTACCTCTTCTTCCATTTTCTTAAGCTTGAAAAATTTGCGGTCAAAACTTTTTATTCGCATGCGAATTTGAAATTTCACTCCTTTATCGTCGCCCGATGAAGAGACATTCCCCAAAAACAGATACACAGTTGTCCCACGATCGGAAGACCGTCTCAATTTTCATGCAGAATTCCAGACTGTATGATGGGTACTAGCATCATTAAGTAATGCTAAATTGCTGAAATCTATACAAATTTAACATTTGAGTTAATTTGAGACAGTTTCCCCATTTGTGTTCATTCTTAATATTTAAATGTAAGTTGTATTGATGATAATACATAACATATATAAAGGTTGAGAGTGAACACGGATGCGGTCCTTTTCATTTTTGACAAAAAAACAACTTCTTGTAAAGGATTAAAGGCTCTTGCAATAGATAGATTTTTAAGGAAAAATATTTTCAAAGTAGAAAGTAGAATGCTGGACTAGACAGGAGTAAAATCAATTCAAAGCTACGCATTCTTGATGTTATGGGTCCTCTTTCCTTTATGATCTGAAGGACGTCGAATTAAGAAAGAAAATCAAAGTATGAATCCTGCTGATGTTATTCAATAAACACAGAGGGCTAATGTGCTAACATGTACATCCCTCATGGCAACAGAATTCCCAAATTTTGAACTTCCTGTTTTCCTCTACTGTATGGTCTGTTGGATCTGGAGAAGCTGGACCTGCTTCTTCATTTAAGCCACACACTGCTTTTCAGCGGGTCTGGTAATGGAATGCGATGGCATCCAATGATCATTCGCTGGTGTCTATTTATTCGACAGAAGTCAAGTAAGGCATATGATGCAAAATAAAGGCAACAGTAGTATACCGCTGTTTGAAATTCATACATCGATAGAGAAAAAACTAATCCGGTTACAAACTTTAACTGAGGGAAACACATCAAATATGAGAGGAGAACTACGACACAACAGAAACACAAGATTCAAATGTAACAGAAAAAACTTCAGTGACAATAGATGATAGATGAAACGTCTGAATTTAACTCATTTACATCTGACATGTTAACAATAGCTGAAAATTTTTCATCCTCATCAACAGAAAACTCACGCAGTTCAACTCTTGTGACCTTTGATGCAGTTATGTTTGCTCTTGATTTTGAAATGAATTGAGCAACATATCCCCTTATTTGCGATGGAGTTAACCACTCTTTTTTCACAAACATCTTTTGCCTATTTTCATCAGTTACTTTACGAAGTTCTTCCGATAATTGATAGTAATTTGGTCGAGTACCAGTTTTTTTACACGAAACACATATATTTTGCAAATATTTTTTTACACTTTCAGAGAATCTAGCTGTTAGCCTTTTCCCTTTTAATGCCCAGCCTCCTTTCTCGTTTATCTCGCCCATATTAATGTTGTGTTGATCTTCACTTGTACAATGGACAAGTGTTTCATTATATGATAGAACTGACTCACACTGAGCAGCACATATTTGATTGATTGATTGATTGATTGATGTTTGCTTTACGCCGCCTTAGCGCAAAAGGCTATATCGCGGCGAGAGCTAAATCGAACATTTAACAATTTAAAGTATATCTTTAAAATCGGACAAAAGGTCCTTCAATATACTAAAACTCAAGTCTAAAGCAAAATTGTTTATTTACAAATAAAAACAACACTAAGATAAGGTGATAAAATTAAAATCATTTTCAATTCATACAGCATTTTATATTTTATGATATATTCCAACTTCTTTTAAAATGAAACAATATTTGTAATTGGAACACTATCAAATAAATCATACATATTATTGACATTGAAATGCTCCTTACGAATATCAGCAAAGTCAATACAATTGATTAAAACATGTTTAATAGTATACTTGCAGTTGCAAGGTATACATTGTGGTTCTTCTTCATTTTCAGAAGATATTCATGTGTTATTCTAGTATGACCAATACGGCATCTAGAAATAACACACTGATCTTTTCTGCACATAAAAGTATTAAAGGTTTACCTAATTTAGGTTTAATTTCATGTAATTTATTATCAACCTTTTACTCCATTCATTTTCCAATACATTAAAACATATTCTCTAATATTAGATCTAAAATCGGTATAAGGTATATCACAGTTAGATAAGGGATCATCCAGGGCATTTTTGCTTCTTCGTCTACAACCGTGTTTCCATGGATTCCAACATGACTCGGAACCCAAAGAAAAATTATTTCTTTATGAAGAATTTTAAATTCCTCATTACATATAAAATCTTGAGAATTATCGGGTTTTAATTTTAGTATGTTGTATAGCTTGTAAGCATGAAAGTGAATCAGAACATATTATAAATTTAGATTTGTCTGAAGTAGCAATAAATTTTAAAGCTAAAATTATTGCCTTTGCTTCAGCAGTAAATATGGATCCGGCAGATGACAAACGGAGAGTCGCAGCTCTGTCTCCAAAGACAACAGCAGATGCAACTCGGTTACCATCCTTCGATCCATCTGTATAAACAGTTGAAAAATCTGAATAATTTGACTTAATTTCAGCAAAATGTTGTTGAATTATAAAAGGGTTTGTTTCGTTTTTTGTATTTACGGAGGTCAAGTATCATTATCGGTTTTGGAAGTTCCCATGGAGGGCATTTGCAAGTTTCAAATTGTGCAACAGATTTTAAATCAAATGTGGTTAAGTGTGGTTTTAAACAGATGCCTAATGGAGGAAATTTATTTTCATGTTTTGCATATATATCTTCATAAATTGGATTAAAAACATAGTTGTAGGCAGGATTTTCTGGATATGCTTTAAGCTTGACAGCGTATTGAAGTCCAAGCTTCAAGCGTCTGTTGGAGAGTGAGTGCTCGTCAGCCTCTACATACAGACTCTCAACTGGTGAGGTTTTAAAGGCGCCAAGACATAAACGCAAACCCTGGTGATGCACAGCATCGAGAATCTGTATGTAGGACTTCCTTGCAGAGCCATACACTATTGAACCATAATCTAGTTTAGATCTAACTATAGATCTGTATAAACTAAGTAAAATGTTGCGATCAGCACCCCACTCAGTGCTGCCAACAACCTTTAAAATATCTAATGCTTTTAAGCATCTCGATTTTAACATTTTGATATGGGGTAGAAAGGTTAACTTTTATCAAAACTAGCCCAAGAAATTTGGTTTCATCAACCATTTTAATTGGGTTTCCGTACAAAGTGAGTTCGGATCAAGATGCAGTTTCCTTTTGTTACAAAATGCATCCCAACCGTTTTTGAAGTAGAAAATTTAAAACCATTTTCCGAAGCCCATTTTTCAATTCTTCCAAGACATAATTGTAATTGTCTTTCAATGTTATTCATATTTGTGCCTCTGTAACAGATTAAAAATCATCAACATACAATGAACCTTCAATATTACTTTTCAAAACTTCAACAAGGCTATAAATTTTAAGACTAAATAATGTAACAGATAAAATTCTCCCTGAGGGACACCCATCTCTTGATCATACAGATCAGACATGGTTGAATTTACTCTAACATTAAATTGTCTGTTAGACAGAAAATTTGAAATAAAATTTGGCATATTGCCTTTCAACCCCATATCAAAAGATCTTTTAAAATACCATACTTCCATGTGGTGTCATATGCCTTTTCAAGATCGAAAAGACTGACACCACGTGTTCATTTTTCGCAAAACCATTACGGATAAATGACTCGAATCGAACTAGATGATCAAGAGTACTGCGGCCTTGTCGGAATCCACACTGGATATTGGCTAAAGCCCATTTGATTCCAGGAACCAAACAAGGCGATCATTGACCATCCGTTCTAATGTTTTACAGACACAACTGTCAAGAGCAATTGGTCGATAGTTAATAGGATCCGTGTGATCTTTACTTGGTTTTGGAATAGGCACGACGGTTGCAAGCTTCCAGATTGATGGTAAGTCACCAGATTCCCAGATGTTATTCATGAGTTGCAAAAGAGCTTCAAGCGAGGAATCTGGCAAGTGTTTCAAAAGTTGGTAGTGAATATTATCAGGTCCACAAGCTGTATCATGGGCCTTGGTCAGAGATGTCTTAAGTTCTTCCAGAGAAAGAGTTTATTATAATTTTCACCATTTTTGATTTAAAATTCAACTTTATTTTTCTTTTGCTTCTTAACTTTTTAAATCTTCCTGTAGTTGTTAGAAGAAGAAGATTTCGCAAAGTTTCACCAAGCTTATTGGCAATATCTTTTTCAGATGTTAATAAATCAGTGCCATCTTTCAAATGTTTTACCGTGGCTTTAGAATTTTTACCTTTAATCTTTTGTATCATGTTCCATACTTTTGTCATCGGAGTGCGAGATGTTATTCCCGAGATAAATTTTTTCCAAGACGTTCGTCGTGCTTGCCTGCAAGTCCGTCGTGCCTTAGCGCGAAAAATAAGGAAATTACTTAAATTTTCCGACGTAGGATGTTGATAGAATCGTCTTTCAGATTGTTTACGGTCATCTATGGCTTGATCACAGGCATCATCAAACCATGGTTTGCTGGGATGTTTTGGATTTGCCGAGGTCTTAGGAATTGTTCTGTCAGCAATTGATGTTAAAACTGTATTAAAAGTTAAAATTGGATCTTCTACAGTCTCAAACATCTTTGATTGAAGTTCCGCTCGACAGAGATTCTCAAACAAGTGCCAGTCCGCCTTGTCCAGTTTCCAACGTGGAACTCTCTGTTGAGCAGAAGTGAAAAGATGTTCAAGTATTATTGGAAGTGATCACTTCACAAAGATCATCATGGACACGCCATGAATAATCCAGAAGAGACGGGTCGCAAATAGTGATATCAATAGCAGAATAAGACCCGTTTCCAGGGTGAAGATAAGTATTCGATCCATCATTGAAAATGCATAACCTTTCTTGAGAGACAAAGTCTTCAATGATCTTACCTTTGTCATTATGAGACTTGCTTCCCACAAGGGATTGTGGCCATTAAAGTCTCCCATAAGTATAAAAGGTGAAGGTAACTGATCAGTAAGGTTTTGAGTTTAGCTTTATCTATATTTGAATTAGGTGGAATATATATAGAACATAATGTAATTGTTTTATCTAATGACAAACGAATTGCAACTGCCTGCAGATCTGTGGTGAGTTGGACTGTGCTATGAATGACGTTGTCCTTCACAAAATGGTTGATCCGCCTGCAGCACGTTCGTCTTCCTTAGAAAATGTGCTATAAATGTTGTATCCTTTTAAAGATACATTATCCTTTTCTTTTAAATGAGTTTCTTGAAGACAAAATGCAATAGGTATAAAAGTCTGAACTAGAAGCGTTAACTCAAGAAGATTAATTTTAAGACCTCGGGAATTCCATTGAATGATATCTGTCATGGTTTTCGAATAACAGGACGAATGCTATCGAGTTTGCCAGCATTTTACTTCGATCACCCTGAGATTGTGATCTTTCGGGTGGCACAACACTTTCGCAGTCCATTTCTGATTCGTCATCCAGTATGGTAAATCTATTTTGTGAGGAGAGTCCTTGATCTCTGTGTTTAGACGCAGCTGATGTTACTCCGCCTCGACCTCTACCCCGCGACCTCCTTTCAGAAGACTTCTGAGAGGATGCATTTGCTGGCGTTTTGGAGACGCCCTTCTGTTCTGGAGAACGAAGAGGAGGAGCTTTTGTCGACTTTGTACGAGAAGCAGAAGACGAACTAGTAGACGCTTTATTAGACGCAGATGTAGTGTGACTATTTAAGACCAATGAATTATCGGGAAGATCCCAGACCGATCCAGTGCCCCAACTGTCTGATACATTCGCATCTGACTTACTTGATTTCTTTTTTCCATTTTTAGGTGATGATATTGAGCTCTGTAAGGAAGATTGAGTTGACTGAGTACTGGTTTTAGAAGGGTTTGATTTTCTTGGAATAATTAATTTATCGGAAGTTTCTAATTGAACAGGCAGCATTGTAAAAGTTTCAGCATCAATTGGCCATGTCATGCGAGTTTGTGTATTCTCATGACTGAATGAGCGACCAACTTTGCTGGCGTACGATGGTTTGTACGAAAGTAGAGGATTATTCGAAACAGAAGCTATCTGTTTAGCCTCTGGGTAACTGATGTTTCTTTCTGTTTTAATTTTAAATATATTTTTTTTCTTTAAGATAAACAGGGCAGACCCTAGATGATGAAAAATGGGATTCACCACAGTTTACACATTTAGAGGATTCAGAGCTACAGGTTGTTCCCTCGTGTCCTTCGTCAGAACACTTGAAGCATCTCTGCGTACCACGACATTGTTTGGTCAAACTTTTGACAGGTGAAGCATCGTACTGGGTTAGGGATGAATCTGTCAACTCTGATTCCGAAGCAACCTAAAGAAATAGATGAGGGAGGAGTTGGAGTTTTAAAGGTCAAAAGATATGTATTTATTTTGGTTATATTTCCATTCTTTTTAATTTGAAATCTAACAACATCAGATACACCTTGGTTTGATAATTCATCACTAATTTCTTCCACGGTAAGATCACCTAGATATTGACTTCTGTCTCGAATGATTCCTTTGCAACTGTTCAAACTATTGTGAGGAGAGGCAGAGACAGAAAAGTCTGTAATTTTGTCATAGTCAGCAAATTTGTTGATTGACTTTTGTTGGAACATTCAACCAACAAATTCCTGATCTCATTTTTGAAACTTTTTAACTGTACCAGCAATGCTTTGAATTTGTTTATGAATTACAAAAGGAGATATTTTTGAAACTGGTTTTCATCTGTTCCTTTTATTACAATAAATCAGGGCCAACTATCATCTTCCTGACAGGGCGCAGAGTCATCACATTTTCTTTTTTTTGTTGAAGCTGATTGAGAAGTTTGGTTTTTGTTTGCCATATGAAAGGAGAAAGATTCACTATCCTTGTCATCCACCCACCTCGGAGTGCCTACAAGGGCGATGCTGTGTTTCCGTGGCGAGCCGGGGTCAAGCGCTAATGCTGAAAGCGAGCTGCAAGTATAATGCACCCCGTCCCCAAAATTAGCACCCAAGATCCACTGCGGAAAGCACCGGATGTTCCAAGAATAGTATACTCAAGCAGAGCGTATCCATCAAGCGAAATAGAAAGCGTACCACTTGATTGACCCATGAGCCATCGCCTTCTTCAGTTATCCTAAATATAAATAGCTTGATTTATGTACCTGTGTATAAAGTATATTGTGATATGAAAGCTTATTGTTGATTAACTGAAGGGCTCGACATGACCAGCCGATTGATCGAACCGGGTCCATCCGACCTCCCGTTTAGATGATATCGGAGCCAAAGCAGCTTATTGAACTATAGTCTCGTCCGTCCGGGTATTTTCTGACCGTAAGGAGTCTGGCTACAGCTCTCATCCGCTAGGATCTCGTCAACCACCGACACGGGTAGCAACCCAAGGCCTACGGGTTGGAATGCCTATTTTATTTAAAACATCGGGCCATTCGTACGATGTTCGGATCACTTTAGTCTGGCCTCTACCCTTCGACCTGTCCAGCATGGGTGACCCTATCAGGAGACAATGCTCCAGCTGGCATAGCTCTTAGGGTCACTGAGACACGCAAGCCCCCGACCACGGCAAGGATAGCGATCCACCGGGGGGAGCATATATTTGAACAGCAGTGTCAAGACATGAAACTGGGTTCGTTCTGTAGATGTGGTTGCCAATAGTTAAATGCATTTCAAGATTGCAGGATTTGGCAAATACTTTGTCACATGAATCATCAGGACAACAAAAATATGGCATGTTATATTCAGTGTAACTCTCATTACTGTTTACATCAGAAACTGGTTCTATAGGTTTTTGTTCTAAGTTATTACAAGTATTATTAATTCCACCGGTATTATTACTTGGAATTGTGACAATTCCTTTTGCTGGCTGCTCATTAGACCCAGGGAATGGCTGAACCACCTGAAAAGAAATAAATAGATTTCTTACTATTTGTATTAAACAAAGACTGACGACGATTATATAACCCTAAGCTTCTAAGTCAGAGAAGCTGGCTTGCAGGAATAATTTAACTAAATGAAAGTGTGTGTAAATTACTGTACTATTAGGATATTAGACGATTTTGCATAGAGTAATTTTACAGTTGTATGCTTATAATTTTATTAGAATATTTTGATGACTTTATAAGTAGTGCTTATATATTGTGTTCTAGAGAATCAATAGAATTTGGTGGAACAACTTTGTAAGCTAGTATCAACAACAACTCATCTGAATATCAATGTGTTTGCTCAGTGTTACGATAGTAATTTCAGTGTATGGTTAACGCACCCTGTTGGCCAAATTGAATATGGCAGGTCCAAGATAGAAATTATTGGAAGAAACTTCTGGTGCCACACGGGTCAGCCATTTATTTTGTGTACCTTACTTAAACAGGATTTATACGTCTTCCCCGTTTAAAACATTAGGTATTCTCAACCATTAAGTTTCCTTTTTTTATTTTTTAAGTTCAATACTTTTTAGTATTCAGACTTGTTGATAAATTGCATAGTATAATATTTATCCAATGACATACTGGGAGTAGGCATTTTAAGTTACTAGTTTTATAAGATCGGATATTTGAAACAAGAAACATATTTGCCAGCATTGTGTATTAGTGTATATATTATATTCAATGGATATTCCTTCATCCTTAAGTGTTTATTGATCATGGACTGAAAACTTTCAAGACTTCCAGGTTGATATTCTCTATCAATATCTTGAATGTCATTTTTGTTTTTTACTTTGCGTATGCCCTCGAAAACATTCTTGCAGGTACTGATCCAACTCTAGTGGTTGCATGGTATATATTTCCCTGAATTCTGTTTTGACATTTATTAAATATTGTTGGAAAGTATTTACAGCCGAGTTCATTTTCCTAATAGTATTTAAATGTTCCCTTTGTTCTGTAAAGTTGCCCTTTCATCATCATCATTTGCCCATATAAAATATTGTTAATCACATTACTAATAAATAGTTTAGCTTTTTCATCAAAGATGTTTAGAATATTATCAGTATGAGATTAACGTCGTCTTTTCCTCAAAATATGAATAGAGACCGACCGAAGGAATTCGACTTTTTCAATGTGCATTATATCTTGTTCCTTTGCAAGATTTAAAATTGAGAATGGAAATGGGAAACGTGTCAAAGAGACAATTACTCGACCATAGAGCATTCGTTTATAATCCTCTTTGATGCTTTTCATGCGAATGCACTTTGTGTGATGCCATAAAATTCACTCTGTGTGATGCCACACGAAAGTTCATAGTGATGGGATATACGAATGAACTCAGCGTAATTCTATATAATGTTACCAGTTTAGTGCTAAATGGGTGCACCCAGTGAGATGCTACACCACGTGCATGATTGTATCCTATCTGAGGGTTTACGAATGTACTTATTGTAGTGCTATTATAATGTACCTAGTGTAATGCATAGACTCTGTTACTGTTCATATTGTTTTGCTATACGGATTTACGTAATGTTGTGCCATAAGTGAACACGCATATAATGCAAATGAATCGCCCTGAATACTGAATTCAGACTGAATATCTGTTGTAATGCGATATATAACATTATTCATCATTCGTGTACGTAAAACATTACCATAGGTAATTGTGTTAATTTGGTATTAATCTTGCAGAATTTATAAAAATAACCCCCAAGAGTGACTGGGGAATATGGTCACTTGGTCTTCTCCCGACCGGCAGTAAAACGCTTGCCAAGGTGGGGCGTCCGTTTGGCTGTGCGGTTGTATCAAGTTTGCAGCCACGGGTCCGGTCAGAATGGGGACGTTAAATCCGATGCCTCTTGTAAAGAGAGTGCCACGCTCTTTGCACGTTAAGAACCATTGCAACAACTCTTTTAGGGGTCCGTAGGTAACCTGTTGCAAGGCAAAATTTCTGTCCCTATCCAATTTATCCTTATTTTCCTGTGGTGGTTCAAATTTCCCCGACCATCATCCCGGACGGCCTCTTTTATTACAAAACCTACTTATTGTATTAATTGTTAACTTGTTCCACAGCCTTTTGCATCACGAATTGTACTAGAGGCTAAGTCTGTTCGAAGCCTGTGTCTCTATCCTAGCCTAATGATTCTTGTTGTTTGAATTGGAATTGTCTCATTCTTCTTACCTTTTTCTTTTTCTGTTGGCTATCTGTCAGTTTCTTGTATCATGTGATGTTGAATTGAGGGACATGCTTACTGGTATAGATTTGTCAATCATCAGCTTATTAGAAATGAATCAAGACCTTCAGTAGATTTTGTTTCTGATTTTTTACAAGAGGCAACTCCTGGTGACATTGTTCAGATAGATTGATTGAGTGTTGGTTGCTTTACGTCCAGTGGCAAATATTTCATGCATGTTCAGGACGAGAACAAGTTAACAACATAATAGGTAGGTCTTGTAACAAAAGAGGTCATTTGGGATGATGGTCGGGGAAATTTGGACTGCCACTAAAAATTTTTTGTGTTCCTAACATGTGACAATTATACAAATCAGCAGCAGAAAAAAAGGTACTAGTACATTAAAAACATTATGTAGTAATGCTACTCAAACACCGATTGAAAATCATCCCCAAAAGCTCCTAAAGGGAGTACAGCAAATTGACTTGTCAATGTGCTAATATGATCCAGCCAGTTGTTGCGACATAAAGAAACATTTCATTTGACAAATCTATACCAGTAAGCATGTCCCTCAATTCAACATCACATGATACAAGGAACTGACAGATAGGCAACAGAAAAAGGTAAGAAGAATGAGACAATTCCAATTCAAACAACAAGAATAATTAGGCTAGGATAGAGACACAGGCGTCGAACAGACTTAAAAACTAGTACAATTAGTGATGCAAAAGGCTGTGGAATTGAAGTCGTTGACATAGTCACGACAAGCGACTCGCAAGATGTTCGTGAAAAGGCTTTTGAATTAAATTTACCTAATGAAATTTTAATGGCAATATTCAGGCGTCAAACTGCGAACTGATTATGGACTGACCAATGTTACAGGGTTACCAAAATAACTCGAAATTTTACTGTTGAGGATTTGTATTTTCAACATAATTCAAATTGAGATAATTGTATGACAGTGTACATAGCAAACCAACCTCTCGTCCATATCACTCGAGACCGTACTTTTATAGGTCCAATGAACAACCAATGTGACAGGAAAGGAGCTCTACCAAAACGACTGTCAAAGGTACACAAGTTACAATCTGCCTAACACAGAGGACGATCAGTTACACCTACCTTTAAATGGAAGACATACACTATTATTTGAATAAATTGCATCTGCCATAAAAGAAGCACTTAGATTTGAATAACTGAAAAACTCAAGTTACTACACAAGGATCATCATACACCACTACTAGTATGTCACCAGTACGTAGTCAACGCCATCAAACACCAGGACAAATCATACACAACTGTCACCTGTACCTAGTCAACGTCATCAAACACGAAGGACCATCATACACAACTATGTCACCTGTACCTAGTCAACGTCATCAAACACAAGGACCATCATACACAACTGTCAGCTGTACCTAGTCAACGTCATCAAGCACCATCATTATTACCGGGTGTAATGCTGGTCATAAACTGGAGTAACGTTTGAACCCCTGTAAGTATTCCTTTATAATTTGATGAGGCTCAGTTCATGTGTCCATCCATCTGTTCATATTAGGATTTTTTATGAAGTCCAAATGACTAGTTATCAAGTTAAATTGCAGTACAGGTTAGGACTGCACCCATCTGTACGTCGTTATACATCATTTTCCATAAATATTATGCTGCCAAAACCGTAGTTACATATGTTTTATTTAAAATTCAAACCGAACATATTTTTATGCACAGACAAGTCATCTGAAGAACATAAGTTGGAATTAAAACGGATATTGGAATGTATAAAAGAGAAGAAATACAAGTTTTCAAAAGACTATATCATATGTCAACTCAGTTGCTTTTTGTGAAACATTATATATATGGATACATTCAGAGCTGAAATCTGCCACAAAAAGGGGTATCAAACAGTCAAAACCGCATTGTACATTGTCCACACATATGAGAAATCAAAGCAAAGGATCATGGAACAATTTGTTTCAACAGACCGTAACATTCGTGTTTTGGAAGCAACAGTGGCATCATTGCATCAAAAGGGGAGTATCTCTTTTAGTTAGCTTTTTTTTTATGAATCTTATAAAAAATTATGTTTCGTTTCCAAGGATATTAGTTTTGTTAATTTAATGAGACATTTCATTATTTGAAAAGGAAAATATTTAGCTTTTACTGATTGTTGTCATGTTGCTAAAATACAGTACTATCTTGTTTTTACAAATATTCAGTATATAAAAATCAAAGAGTCTAAATAAGTCTAAAGAAAATGCTTGTTTCTTTCTTTTATTTTAGTATATTGATTCATTGCTACATTATTTTTATATTGTCAAAGGAAAAACATCCACTTCAACAAAGACGTGAAAGATGGAAAAATTGATGTGGAGGTTACAGGATTGCAAGACAATGTTGGGCTGAAATACACCAGCTGCTATATAATCAAAACCCTAAAGACTGCTGCATTCGAAAATAGATTTTAAAATCTCGGTAATCAATTTAGCATAATGTTGCATTTATACACATATTACATACAAAAACGTATTGATATTTCCGGTGGCAGTCTAAATTTCTCCGACCTCAATCCCAGACGCCTCTATTACAGAACCTACCTATTGTATTTATTGTTAATTTGTTCTCGTCCTGAATATGCATGAAATATTTGCCACTGGACGTTAAGCAACCAACAATCAATCAATCATTCCTGCAATCTTAATATTGTTAGATATTTGTTGGAATTTTCACATAGAACATTTTATAAAAACGGATAGAAATTCATAAATAGAGAATTATGAATAACGTAACTGTTACTCGGGAGTTCAAATTTGAATGTGATTGTTGTTACGTACTTCTGGCATACAAATTACAACCACATAATTGTCCTGACGGAGAAGATGATGAAGGTTTTGTGTGTGATTTGAGTATAGTTGCCGCAGAATCGGGAACTCCAGACATTGTAGAGATTAAACGTGATAATGGTTTTTTCGACTGCAGCTGATTGACTTTGAACAGTAGCTAAGAGATCTATAAATTAGTGAAATAACTTCATGGTGAAAGACTTTACCCATGTAGAAATGGATGGAATTTATATGACGACGTTCCTGATTGACAATGTTCCGCTGAAGATGATTGAACAATTTGTTTACTTCCGAAATTAATATCATATTTTTCTATTTGGTTTTAACATGTTTATATATTGTATGTTACTAATAAATGAATGCAGGATGAGAAAAGTTTTCATTGTCATTTTTACCTTGAGAGGTGCTCTTGTAAACGGAGGAATTAATTAGTACATATTCCAGAAACATATCCCACAATCCATTGCGTTTCATTCATAGGTTCCATATTGATTGTTATTGTTTACTTTCAAATTTCGAGAGGTTTTGATATTGGTTTTGCTTTTGATGGGTGCATTCTGTGTTTGTAGTGGTAGACCAATAGAGTTTCAACCTTCTATAAGATGTGAAGCAGTCCAGGATTTAAACTTTGTAATGGAAAAGATGGAGTGTATACTGGGAAAAGGGCACTACATGTTCGATTGGGAAGAATATGATACAGTCAAGACACTATGCTTTGATATTATATCCCCTGACACATATATTTCAATTATTGGTAGACATTTGACAACGGTTCTTATAACAGATGGGCAGGTGCTGTGCCAGCATGTTGTTACACCACCAAACACTATAGTCGTTTTTGGTAAACATGTTTGTGTAAGTACTGTACAAGTCAACATGAATAACATGGTGTTCCTAATTTCCATATTTAAAATGAGAGTAAATATCTATGAGATAACATTCAACCAAATAATTCCAATACTAATAAATAACCAAATTTCCTACAATGACCATAATATTTCACAACTTTACTCATATTCAAGGTGTTGAAAACTTACAATTGTGAACATATTATAAAAGAAACACTGTTTTTAGTTTTGTGCATAGTACGGAAATTATCAACTGCTCAAAGACGCGTGAAATTATGTATTTCTGCTGAAGCTCATGTAAACAAAAAATATGGAGATAAATAAGCCGACTATTTATCCAAGTTAAAATGAATTGGAAGTAAGCAGTTATAAGCAACCGTATAGTCTACATCAATGAGACAAACTTAATAGCATCATAAATAAAAACCTTGAGTCTTTAATGTATAGCTTAAGTGATTACCACTCAGTTAAAAAAAGGATAGAAGAAAGAAAAAAGTAAATATGATTTACTCTTATTCAATTGAATACATGTAACATTTACCGAAACCATCAACAGAATCAACATCAGATGAAGTACTACCAGAATATGAAAACACTTCACTTGCTAATATGGTATGTTAAAATATTTTCAATGATACATATATATATATATTGTTATTGAAAATAATAAATTATAACCAAATCATTTATATGATATTAAGATTTATTTAATATTGAAAATAATAAATTATAACCAAATCATTTATATGATATTAAGATTTATTTAATATTGAAAATAATAAATTATAACCAAATCATTTATATGATATTAAGATTTATTTAAGAAAAAAAATCTCTTATCTTTCGCCTGGTCTGGTCTTCATTAAATTGTCCACAATCATTCCTACAAAATAGAAATAATGAAAATTATTCAACAATAATTATAGAATCTAATACGTTACACTTTTAAAAAGATGGGTAAATTAATATTTGTGTTTAGTAGATTTTGATGTATTATGTTATTATATTCAAATTGAATTAAAAGTATTTGTGTGAAATTGATAATTTAAAGAAAATATATATTTTTATATACTTAAGCATGATAATTACATGTAGCTACAATTCTTTATATACAAATAAAGACCGTACTTTGACCTATAATGGTTTACATTTATAAATTTTGACTTGGATGGAGAGTTGTCTCATTGGCACTCATACCACATCTTCTTATATCTAAATAATATGATAATGTGAAGATGATACTGTTCGGTGTGAGCCTAGGCTCCGTGTTGAAGACCGTACTTTGACCTATAATGGTTTATATTTATAAATTTTGACTTGGATGGAGAGTTGTCTCATTGGCACTCATACCACATCTTCTTATATCTATATGTTATGTAAACAGGTACCTCATCAACATATATGACATCCACTATCACCTCTTCTTTTTCTATATATTCTTCATCTTCTATGTCTTCTTCTTCCTCAATTTCTTCTATATCTTCTTCTAACACATTAAGGTTCAGGGGGGTGGGCATTCCATTGTATATGTTTGCAAACATTTCTTCCCTAAAATGAATAAATGATCTTTTATTCTAGACATCTAACATAGGACTACCTGCATGGGTTTCAAGTGTTATTAGTTCTACAATAGGTGAGATTTTATATTTATATTCAAATTTATTTTCATATTTTTTCTAATTTATTTTATTCTTAATTATTTTCTTAAAAATTTTTTCACTCAATTTTATATTCACATCATTTTTTTTTATCACACAATTTAAGATGCAAAATTGTATAACCCTAATGAAAATTAATTCTAATATAAAATTAATGGGGTGATATAAATTGTTTAATTTCAGTGTCCTTAGTTTGCTCTGTTATTGGTTTTGGTATATATTGCATCCGTAGAGAATATTAAAAAAAAAAAGAACAACGTCAACAACCTACAAGTAGTCCAGATTTTGAATTGAGATGTGGATTACATGCCCACATACCAGAATCCTATGAACTGTATCTTCAAAGACTTGAAAATCCACCACAAGACATTCAACAACATTTTATATTTAATGCTTTCATAGTTCTGAAAGTTTTAGTTCAGATGAATTGTTTTCTCCTTTGTAGATTGGTTTATATATATTATTGTCACAATTATAGCTGTTTCGGGAGTGTTTTTAAGAGGAAATCAAAATTTAAGAAGAAGATTGGAAACTATACAAGTAATTAATTATCTGAAAAATCTACAAAACAATAATAATTTACCTCAACGACATCCTGAAATTCATCAATTACCCCAACAGCAAATAGAACAACCCAACTTAATGCAAAACAATCATAATTTACCTCAACGACATCCTGAAATTCAGCAATTACCCCAACAGCAAATGGAACAACTACCCAACTTTAAGAAGATCACAACGTAGACGTACTCCTGTTTCAAGACTTAATTTGTAAAAACTTACCTTTCAAATAACAGGTCTGAAATAAGTGTCATGCACTTTTTTTCCTAATCCAAAATAATATTCATCTTTATCCATAATTCTTCTGGCTAGATATTGAATATAACACAGAATGCCGGTTTCTACATGTTAAAACATTTTTTTTTAATTCAACAATTAAATCTAACATCTGATGGTACATTTCTCTAAGATGAACACTAAATGAATTGTCCTCCATTGGAAGTTTATTCAGCATTTCCCTCTCCAATTTCATTTCTTGATTTGAGTTGCAAATACTACAAGGAAAAGTTTCCTGGTTTGTTATTAGAGAGTAAGGATAATGATTCAACTCTTTAAAAACAAATTCTCTCATTGCCTCTGTAAATTCCATATTAATTATTGTTTTGAAGTGAATGGGGATTGTACTTGAAAGTTTACTCTCTATATACATGATATAGCAAAAATCAAATCTTGATTTGTTTATTTAGATATAAATGTGTGAAAAGGGTTGGTTTAAAAAAAGCCAGCTCTAGGCTAAAAGATTATTATAGATGTGCAAGATAATGACATTTTTTTTTATCAAGTATTTACACTTTTTTCATAAGCAATTTACATGGTTAAATAAGAAATTTTATATGAGAGAGAAAAGTAAAAATTTAAAATTATGTATAAATGTATAAAGATAGTGTTATTATTGTTTTGTTTTTAATATATTACAGTGAAGATCATTGAAGATTATTTTAACCAATATTTAGTAGATGATGATGGTATGAATTATTTCCATAGTTATGTCATTATTTTTTAAATTTTAAAAGATGATTAAAACCTTTTTTAATATGATTAATCATCTCTTTGTTTCAATATGATTAAATCATCTTTAAATGTTTGATTTTTTTGTCTCGCTTGACGGAGTCAAAAAGCGAGACATAGGTATGCTGTTTCCGGCGACGACGACGACGGCGGCGTCAACAATGTATTAGTTTGTGATTAGGTCTAGTTTATGGTGAACCTCTAGTGGTAAGTCAAAGATATTTGGTATACAGTTGTATCAGTATTGGCACATCTCATTTCCATGACCCCCCAAGGGTGACTGGGGAATAGAAGTATGGTCACCATTGGTCTTCCTCCGACCGGCAGTAAAACCCTTGCTAAAGTGGGGCGTCCGTTTGGCTGTGCGGGATGTGCATTCCCTTAGTCTTTGAAATATTATTTTCAATCTTTCTAAATGTTCCTCAAATGTGTTTGAAAAGATAATCAAATCATCCAAATATTGATTGATTGATTGGTGTTTGCTTTACGCCGCCTTAGCGCAAAAAGGCTATATCGAGCTAATTCGAACATTTAACAATTTAAAGTATATCTTTAAAATCGGACAAAAGGTCCTTCAATATACTAAAACTCAAGTCTAAAGCAAAATTGTTTATTTACAAATAAAAAACAACACTAAGATAAGGTGATAAAAATTAAAATCATTTTCAATTCATACAGCATTTTTATATTTTATGATATATTCCAACTTCTTTTAAAAATGAAACAATATTTGTAATTGGAACACTATCAAATAAATCATACATATTATTGACATTGAAATGCTTCTTACGAATATCAGCAAAGTCAATACAATTGATTAAAACATGTTTAATAGTACACTTGCAGTTGCAAGGTATACATTGTGGTTCTTCTTCATTTTTCAGAAGATATTCATGTGTTATTCTAGTATGACCAATACGGCATCTAGAAATAACACACTGATCTTCTGCACATAAAAGTATTAACAGGTTTACCTAATTTAGGTTTAATTTCATGTAATTTATTATCAACCTTTTACTCCATTCATTTTCCAATATATTAAAACATATTCTCTAATATTAGATCTAAAATCGGTATAAGGTATATCACAGTTAGATAAGGGATCATCCAGGGCATTTTTGCTTCTTCGTCTACAACCGTGTTTCCATGGATTCCAACATGACTCGGAACCCATAGAAAAATTATTTCTTTATGAAGAATTTTAAATTCCTCATTACATATAAAATCTTGAGAATTATCGGGTTTTAATTTTAGTATGTTGTATAGCTTGTAAGCATGAAAGTGAATCAGAACATATTATAAATTTAGATTTGTCTGAAGTAGCAATAAATTTTAAAGCTAAAATTATTGCCTTTGCTTCAGCAGTAAATATGGATGCGGCAGATGACAAA
>CM029605.1:56862668-57018558 GCA_017311375.1 Mytilus coruscus
GTTGGTGTAAGCCGAAATGATGACACTAGCTCATTTGTCAAATCAGTTATTATCATAAGGTGAACCTGATCAACGCCTCAATGGATATAAAAATATGCAGTCATGACTGTAAACAACCAAATGGAACTACTGATTTTGGTGTCCTTACAACTAAGGTAAAGAGGAACATTTTGTGTCATAACTTCTCCTTGAAGATGGTAATTGTTTCCAGTTATTATCTTCCTTAAATAGCTGAGATTCAGGATTTAGAAGTTGAATGGTTGATGATTTGTATAAATCGGGTTAATGAAACATAATCTTGAAATCCATACAAATTATAAGATAAACCAGAATAAAACATCTTCTGATCGCACGTTTGACGTCACGGTATTTCATATTAAAGAAACGTTCGCTTTGTTAAAGTAGCTTAATTGATTAATCCATAGCAAGGTATGGGACCAAATCGTATCAATACGAGGAGACAAAGGATTCCGACCACGAATATGATGCCTCCCGTTAAATATCTACGAGTAGACATTTGTTACTTTAATAGGAAAATAACATTTTCTTTCCGAATCAACAAAATCAATTTGACTTCTGCTGATTAATTTGATAGAAAGAAATTCTAGTATATGTCGGGAGAGAAGCGGATAGCGTCATGTTATAACTAATATCATATCTAAGTGCAGACGTCACGTGGCATAATAATTGGCTTTAATTTCAGCATAGTGTTGCAGAATTAACAGAGGATTTGTTTCATTTTAATTGTGTTCACGGAGATCAAATATCTTTTTGGTTTGGGAAGTTCCCATGGAGGACATTTGCAAGTTTCAACAGATTTTAAATCAAAAGTAGCTAAATGTGTTTTTAACGGAGGAATTTTATTTACAATCAACTGAGTGTGTCGATAAAACATTAAATAACTTTCTTATTACTAAAGATATGATAATAAAATTTGAAATTATTAATTTTACAACGTCTACTTTATATACAGTGTCCTTTGTATCATCAGGTCTTTAGTGCAAATTTTGTTCTTAGTGCACCAGAGATTTGTATAGTCTACTAAATCTTAAATTATCCATATGCATAACATGTAAAAGATTTACTGCATTTTATCATAGGCACTTGGGGATGTTTCTTCTCTTGGTGGCTCTTCAACTTTCTTTTCTGGTATATGTCTTCCCGGTGAAAGTACTTTCTGTGGTAAGATAACGCCCTGATCCTTTAAAACAGTTTTGCACGTAGGGCAGCTATGTTACTACAAAAGAATATATTAGCTTGTGACTTTGCACACAATAGTTAATAAACATGATACAGAATACGACATAATAAAATCCTCAATAAGTCACTCCTACCGATTCCTATCAGCTTAATTGCTTTTATTTTCTCTTTGTTACAGGATATTCCTTATTATTTGATTTCTTTTCTGTCAGGTCATTTACAAACTTTGATTGTTTAGCTGTAAAAACTTCTCTCCAATGACATAGTTATAAACAACTTACAGCTGTCTTCTTCACTTTCTTGTGCAATAAAAGACATACAGTTAATACTATATAATATTTCGTTCATTCTAATCGTGACGAATCAATGGTTTACGTAATAGAAATCAGAAAAATTAACATTAAATGCATACCGATATCATATATGTTATACCTGAACATGTCTGCTCTGAATATGTCTTCTCAGTTTGTCCTTGCGGGTGAACTGTTTCTCACAATGGTCACAGGTTAACCCGACCTCTTCGTGTGTTGACAAAATGTGATAGTATTACCCAGATCTGCTGGAAAAGATTCTCTGACACTTACTGCACTGTAATGGGAAAGTGTTATTTTTTCAATTGATATGTGAATGTCTATTAAAAAAGGGACAAAGAAATGTCCTATTTGTATCTTTCTATACCAGAAAACCATTTGAAGACATATTTTATAGTAAAATAATGATTGTCATAACAAACCAGCCTGTCATAATAATAAAAGACCGATCTTTCATTTCGAATGAAATTTCGGAACGCCTTATAAAATGATAAATAGTACAGAGAATAGGTTGACGACAATTGGTATGCACAAATTTCGGACTTTAATAATTATCACAGTCCGGTTTTCTTAATTTTATTACAATATAAGAGATATCCTCAAACGGTTTTCTAACATTACAAGATACAAAATAAGATCTGGCTGATGCTTCGATAAAATAAAAGATACTCTATTCAATGTAATAGTTATTACAGTGTTTGCAACCACTCACGTTACAAAATACCGGATGGTTTTGTTATGAAGGTTCCGTTATCTCAATTAATATTTCTCTGAACAGATATCTGCAAACGGGTTTCAGATATAAGAGGATAAAAAGGGATATGAAGATATTAAGAGACTCTTAACTAAAAAAACAATGTTTACCGCTCTCAATTATATATTTTAACACTAAATGCTTAACAATATTGTTGTTATCTGCTTTATTGTTTAGGGTTTCAATCCACTACTTTGCTTACTATATAAAATTCAAGGCATTCAATGCTTTTTGTCTTGTGTGTCTAGTAGTAAAAGTTTAATGTTTCAAAATATAATTAGGAAGTTACCCACTGTAAAAATGTGAATACCAATTCGTGAATATATATGGTAGTTTTATTTTTTTTATTCTAGTTTGTGTAGAAAATTTCATCATACATCTACTTACATTTATAAGCCCACTGGTGTCCAGGAGTTAGAAAGTTCAAAACAGGTTATTCTAATTTGAGCTATATGAAAAATATGCCCTTGAATTTCACAAAACTCTTTATTATGCCAAAAAAAAAAAAAAAAAACAGGATTAAAAGTGATCAACAGGTCCTTAAACTTTCATTGAATTCCAAAATTATAAAGACAACAGTGAGAAAGACTTATCTCCTTTAACCTCTTTTTTTAGAAGTTTTTTTTTAGAAATTAAAAAAAAATAATAATGTTTAATATTTCTTTTAAGATGTAACTATACAATTAAAAGTAAACCTACCATAGGCTTGTCTACTCTCCCTGTATCATTTTGCAGGTGATTGGTATTCTGTCAAATAAATAAATATTTTAATATGCAGAAAAAGCAAGTAACTAATAGTTTGATATTAATTGTGTTCACTTATATAGGTGAAGTTTTGAAAATTAAATTTGCAAGAAAAGTTGCGACAATCAAAAAACTAAATTGTTGGAAAAAAGGACAAAGAACTTTGATATGCACGTTTTAAATACAGTCAATGGTAGACAGTATAATTGTTCCCCTCCAACCAATTAATATGATGATTAGTAAACAAAATCAGCAGAGTCTTAATAATGACTTATGGCTGATCAATTACATCATATGTTTACTCTTGCTTTTATTTTGAATTTCTATTCAGCTTTAATTTATTGTCTAGTGGCCGTCACCACATCTCCGTTTACTTATGTTTTTTAACTTAAGTCAAATAATTGTTTGTAAAACAAGATGGTTAGGCCAAAAAATAATTGTTTGTTACCCCAAACCCGACCCTATCAAGTCAGGTGTGGGTAGGAAGGTAGGTAAATTATTTTATTTTTTGGTAAATTTGTTTTATTTTTGGTACTTATAAATAGGAAATACAAACCATCATTATATTTTAATTCTAGGGTGTATCAAGCTATCAGTTTCCTCATGTCAGATATATTAAATAAAACTCTATGTATTATTTGAAATAATTTATTTAATTGGGTTTCTCATGGTGGTAATTTTCCAATAATGACAGTCTCTGCAAACTGGTAGAACAATACGATGTGTTTTAATGGCATCTTGGTCCTTTGTTGCCCCCAAAGCTGCACAGAAGGCACAGATATCGGGCTGTGCCAGGGTAGAGGCATAATACGGAAATTCCACATGTGTATTACAGTCTATCTGTAGGCGCACAATCACCACGCCTTCAAGAGCATCACCTGAAGTAAAGAACAACAGATCTTTAATTAATAAAAAATAATAGCCTAGAGTACTTTGTATATATATATATATTGGGAATTTTCAATGAATAAAATGTCTAAAATACTGAGCCTTCTGTTTATTATATTAAGCAGTTTAATCTGTCGATAAAAAAAAATTCTACACAAAATCGGCACTAAAATTATCCCGGTCGTGGCGATTTTTCCGGGTCGGTCGGGATAGGAGAAACAAACAATATTTTATTCATAGTGTAAAACAGGTTTGAAGTGTCCATGGATCAGAACTATAACCTCTATGTGCACGCACAACAGACGACAGAATAAGAACACAGAACAAGACACCATGTACAAGCTTTGTTGGAATTTATTAAAAGAAACTGCAATCAAGTAATTATGTAGGAAATGAGAAAGGCTTGTGGACAACGGTTACAAAATTTTCAGTGTTTCCACTAATTGAAATCTATTTATCTGAACACTTTCTCTATTGATTATTGTGTTACATTTAACAAGATTCAACCTTTTTTTAAGATGGTGTATAAGATGTTAACTTAAATCAACCATTTTTCTTAGATAATTGTTGCAGTTGAAAAATTCAATCGGCAACTTTCTGCATAGGTTATTGTTTTTTACTTTACAAGATTTGACCACTTTTTATCTATAAGTTTTGATGTAACCTTCAATCGACCATGTCCTTTAATGATTATTTCATATTATGTTACAATGATTACAACCAATTTTATATTAAGTTATAAAAGATGTAACCTTAAATCAACCACAGCTTTATTAAGAATTGCACAACTTTTTTCAGTAAATTTAACAACTTTTTTGAAAATTGTTTTAGATATAACCTAAAATCAATCATATTTTATAGATAATTGTATCAAATGTAACAGCAAACCTGCCACTGCTTTTTTTTTTATAACTTTGCGACATTTAACAGTTAAATTTGACCACTTTTTCGATAATTGTATTAAAAGTTACCTTAAATCGGTCATTTACCAGATAAATTTTTTAGGTGTAGCCATAAATCGGCCATTTTCTTTATTAGATTTGTATTATATTTTACAAGATTCAGCCACTTTTTTAACAATGTGTCAGGTATTACTTAAATATGCCCTTTTTTAGATTAACTAATAAGACGTAACCTTAAATTGATCACTTTCTTTATTGTTAATCATAGTATACCTTACGAGATTCAACCACTTTTTTCTAAATAAGTGTATTAGATGTAACCTTTAATCAGTCACTTTCTTTATTGATAATTGAATTACAATTTTCAAGATTCAACCATTTTTTTCTTCACTAGCATTTTAGATGTAACTTTAAATCGGTCACTTTTTTGTTTGATAATTAAATTACAATTTTCAAGAGTCAACCATTTTGTTCTTCATAACCTTTGTAGATGTTACTTTAAATCGGTTACTTTCTTAATTGATAATTGAATTACTCTTTTAAATATTCAACAGCCACCTACGGACCCCTCAAAGAGTAGTTACAAGGGTTCTTAACGTGCAAAGAGCGTGGCACTCTCTTTACACGAGGCATCGGATTTAACGTCCCCATTCTGACCGAACGTGACTGCGAATTTATACATCCCGCACAGCCAAACGGACGCCCCACTTCGGCAACCGTTTTTACTGCCGGTCGGGAGAAGACCAGATAACCATATTTCGTTTCCCCAGTCACCCTTGGGGCTCAGAATGTGAAAAGACTATAGTACCAAGGTTAAACGAGTATGCAAGAAGACCTGCAAAACAGAGCATTCACTTCAATATTCTTTCATGAACATGTAACGTATCAGACTATGTATATATAATCCTTCAATGTATAATATATTTATGCCAACACAAAGATTGAGATGTCAAAAACACCTTAAATTCTCCTGGAATTATAACAACGTTTATATTAACGAAGACCTGTCCAAATATAGGAACAGATTGTACTATCACAACAGATATACACAATGCTGGACTTTCAACGGCAAGATCTGCTTGAAAGATACAAAGGGTACAGTTTATTAACATCAACACTGACTTTAACGACGCAGTTATCAAGGCAAAACGAGTATCTCTCAGTCGACATGCTTATGAATCCAACTTATAACCACTTAATAATATCTTCATATACTTTGAGATTGCCTGACTGCATTTAAAAAGTAAAATCATTGTGACTTATTATTCACGTGAGTAACCTTGTATTTTATTCTTCATGTACATGTACAGTATCTCAAGTTTATCAACATTAACAGTGTACAGTCAGTCAATTGAATGGTATGAGACCTAATTATTAAAGAAAAAAATTAATACGTTATTATGATATGTTGAAAACCGGCAGAAAACTCAAATTTCATAATGTCATTTTCAACTTATAAATTTTATTTAAGGGGGGTACACAACATCTAAGAAAATAACTCTATTTCTTTGGTCTGTTTGATTGCAGCGTTTTAAAATTGCATGCAATATGCAAGACTTTAAAGATCCTGATTAGAGTGTTTACTTGTTGCTAAGATCAGGCCATTGCACTCTTCGTTAATCTTTTAAATCTATCTTAATCTATAAATAGTTACAAATTTTCCCATAAATGAACGAACAAAGAGACAAAACAGGCAAAGTTAATTTAAAGAAAAACAAGAGGTCTGATTTTTTCAAATGGTCAATGCAGAAGGCTTATTCAATGACCACTTCAACTACATTCATGACCACACAGATCTATCACTGATCCAATTTATGGGCAACAGTCCTGAGTTGTGGGAGGAGGATAGTTGAACTAGATCTCGTTGCGTTGGGAATGAATTGCTGTATGCAATATGCAAATTCTCAATGTTTGTAAACTGATATTCTGATATGTTATAATACTTATTTTATTTGCAAGTTTCAGGTCAAAGTCGTTAGATATGGCAGAGCAATAGCATAACTTTACCAGTATATACCAGGGTGAGGGTAACCCTAAGAACTGTAAAAAATATGTTGCAACCTTTATTTCAGAAGAAACATCTTTTAGTCTTCACAGGTGTTTGAAAATATATATTCGAAATGTAGAATACTAAACATATCTTGAAATGGTGCTACAATAGCAGTGAATCATCCCGAATGGCCTCTATTATGACATGACCTACCTATTGTATTTATTGTTAACTTGTCTTGAACATGCATGAAATATTTGCCACTGGACGTTGAGCAATCAACAACAACTATAGCTGAGAAATTGTGGGGAATAAAGACCGACCTGCAAATGCCTAAAAAGATAAGCAATGTCACCGTACACGGACTTGAAATGAGTAAAATTAGTGGAAAAGTAGAAGTAAATTCAACCACAACTACACATGGAAATCGTCAATTGACCCCTTAAGGGCATACGATACAATTTTGATCCTGTATTTACATTTTGATAAAAAAAATCCATATAGACTATTTTTTACCTGATTAAATCAAATATGTAATAAAAAAATATACCTTCATGTGCTACTTTTTGAGTAAAATGAGGTCGAAATTTTGTATATTTGCTCAAAATTCGGACATGACTTTTTTGTTTTAAAAGATAAACATAAATTGTTTTTTGTAAAATTCTTTGGAATTTCTGTATTTTATAAGTATACTAAACATTTATACATTTTTAATCAGAAATAATCATATTTATCAAATGTTCATGAATGTAGAAAAAACATCATTTTTGCTGTTTATTTATCAAATTTAAAAAAATGCACTATTAACGTTTTCATGAAAATTGGCACATAATCTTCTCGCATAATCAAACCAAAGGCATTTTAAAAAGAGGGTCCATGAATATTTGATTGAGAGCCATACATTTTTTCCACTTAAATTAAATTTTGATGATATTAAAATCCAGGATAATGAAATTTGGCAGAAACTTGAAGTGAACCAGGCTGATAGTTTATCAGCTTTTAATAGACATGATATTCAGCTGAAGTCCATGATTGATAGAGCCAAATAGGAGCAGTGTATTGTAAAACAAGAAATGGTGTCTTCAATAAAAGGGTACAAACATCAACGTTTACAGATAATTGCTTTAATGAATAATGCTACAGAAGGAAGAAAAGAGTGCCTAGTAAAATCAGTATTTCGAAAGCCTTACTTTCTCTCTGAACGGATAAGGAGTTTTGAGGATAACCGATTGTATTTTTTTATAAAGAATTTTCACGAACGTCTCAAAAATCATAGTTTTTGAAGGGTCAGGGTCAGGTTATGGTTTTCGGTACTTTTCAAAGTTGATCTTCTCAAGATCTCAGCATGATCCTGTGCTCCTATCGGAATAACATTAAAATATCTATCCTAAAAAGGAAACCAAGACTATAGTGAAGACAGCAAGTCTTTATCTTTTGTAGTTTAGGAGTTCGAGTTAATGTCGGGGTAAGACTTTACTCTCTTACAAACGTTTCTTCAGTGATGTCGGAAAGTGCGGTGGTACACCTCAGGGTCACTATTAAGTTTCAGTCCTCTAGATCACATTTTCTGCTTTTATAGAAGTTAATTTTAAGAAAATATCTCTATGCAAATGAATTCAACCCTGTTTGAATATTGAAGTGAAAGGCACTTTTCAAACACTGTACTTTTGGGAAAATGTCACGCATGTGCAGAATTGACAAGGGGCACTTCAATTGTCTAATATTCACTTCCTCCTACCCTAACCCTGACATGGTGCAGGCGTTTCCTCATGTATAATTATAAATTCACTCTTCAGAGATGCTTTGAATTCCGATTATAGCTATCACACCCTTTAATCGTTATAAAAATATATAAAATTACTACACAAGAAACAACACGAGAGACAAAGAATACCATTCATGAAGTAGATATTGACAGGTTTTTTCATGACCTATTTCTCGGGAAAGAGATGAATTGTTCATGGAGAAATAAGAACAATAAAGGCAACAGTAGTATACCGCTGTTCGAAAATCATCAATCGATAGAGAAAAAACAAATCCGAGTTACAAACTAAAACTGAGGAAACGCATCAAATATAAGAGAACTACGACACAACATTAAAATGTAACACACACAGAAACGAACTATAATATAACACTGCCCATTTCCTGACTTGGTACAGGGCATTTTAAGATAAAATGGTGGGTTGAACCTGGTTTTGTGGCATGCCAAACCTCCCTTTAATGGCAATGTTAATTATAACATCAAAATGACAATATTACATGACAGGACTACAATACAAATAAATGGGAGAAAATATAGGACAGAGAAACAAACGATTAATAGTCAACAACAGGTACCTGGTTAAAAATTTAATACGCCAGACGCGCTCCACGTCCTCACAAGACTAACCAGCGACGCCCAGATGAAAAAAGTTTGAAAGCCAAAACAAGTACAAAGCTGAAAAGTACGGAGGACCAAAAGTTCCAAAAAAGTTGACCAATACGGCTAGGTTTATCCACCTGGGACAAGAACATCCTTATTGTTTAGAATAATACATACTTTTGCAGAACAGTAAATTTTATAAAATTACAAAACAGAAATGGATCTTTTATTTGCGGTGTGATATTCACAACAAAATATACACGTATGTAAGCAGTTTACAAATACAACAAAAAATAAACACTAAAACATAAACTCTCCTACACTTTCATCTAACAACATACAAAATATACTTAACATTCTCATCAGTTAGCAATAATTACCTTTTATTTCACAACAAACACTAATGCTTTATAAATAATACATACATGTACAAACTACTACACACACATATAGCACAAAAGGTAGACCTAGAACTATGCACTAAAAATATTATAGTTGCACTTTTACATCAAACATTGTAACAACTATACACTGACATATGATAAAGCACTGGAAAACAGTCCTACCACATATCTGCTCAATATCTCACACACATCTACTACTACCTCTTTCCTCTGGTTTTTAATGAAACCTGTAAAAAAAAGAACCGGAACTACTAACAATTACTACCGCCTCTCCTATAACTAGTAGTATGTCCGTATATTTTGTTTTCTTTTTTTTTAAGAGGGGGGATGTGTTCATTGAAAAATATTAAAAAGAATGCATAGTGTGGTCTTGTTTTACATCTTGATCATTAAGGATTCAATAAAAAGGAATATAAAGAAATTAACTTTTTATCAGTGTGCACTAAGTTCCGTGCAAGTAATATGTGTTTAATGAATAATTGTATTCGTGAAAACGATCTTTGTAAATATAAAACCAAAAGTTATCTTATTTGTTCTACACTATCACCAACTGAGCAAAAATCTTACCTAAACACGGATTGGCTCATCTTCAAAACCTATAACGTCTACTTGAACTGCACCTGGAGTTGGTGACAGTGCTGGAGCTGTTGTATCAACTGGTGTTGGTGAAAGTGGTCCAGCCTGTATTAATATGCAAATGAAATATAAATTATCTTAAAATTTCTTGTATTGGTAAGGTATGATCCATTGTCGAAGAACTAAATAAAATTTAAACCATTATTGATAAATGATTGAACTCGAATAAACATTTGATAAGGATAGGTGCAGATGCAACGAACACGATCTCTCTCATTAACATTGTCGACAATAAAATCAGAAATTTCATTCTGCCTTTGTATGGAACAATTATATGATGTAATTCCATTTCACTGGTACATTTGTATAACACGAATTACAATAATGTAAAATCGACTCATGTTTAAAGTCATATGAAACGAGTGACTGGTGAAAAATAATGTTTATCCAATTCTTGAACCAATGCATGTATATATCATAAACTTAGTCCTCTGTGCAAGATTTTATAATTTTTTACGCAAATATATCGTATAATCGTCAATCTTTTTTTCTTTCTGTCTGTTATGATTTAACAAATATGGCTACTCATTAAATGCCGTGTTTTGAAGCCGAAGTTTACCGATTTTCTCTTTATAGTAAACAATCAACAAATAGCATGGGCATTGAGCACGTGTTTAACATGTACAATCAGATAATTGTTTATTTTAATGACAGATCCATGCGTATTGCGATCACCGGATTTTTACGAGGAGGTGGGCACATTCTGTAGTTCATACATTCACGCATAATATCTGATGATTTTTTCATGTTTTATTCCAAATCTAGCGACACCTTTCAGCGATATCAATTGCAAGTTTGATTTGAATTTGGGTCCGTAATTTAGCAGAAAATCAAAATCTCAAATAACCTGCTTATTTTCTTTATAAAAACGGTGGTCATTTGAACTGTGTCGGGTATCAAGCTGGCAAGTTAATTAAGTTCCTGTTATGCCTTCTGCATAATAAATAACTTTGTAGTTGTTAGTACAAGTAGTTCTGTTGTGCATAGTTATCTTGACTCCACCTTATTCTAGGCATGTTGCTGACAGTGGATTTGTCACTTCACATACAAATAAGTCATCCGTTTGCATGACAGAATAGAATTAATATCTCTAACATTCGCGGAAGGTTGATAGAGAATTGACTGTAAAATCACATTGACAATGTTACGTTATTGTCGAAACACCTATTTTATATAAGTTTACCATGAAGAATTAAGCGTTCAGCAGTGTAGGATTTGACTCTACATCATAGGTCAGCACTTCATTAATATTCTGATGTTGTGTCTACATTCTTTAGTGTGATTTGTTTGTAATTGTTGAACGTTATGTTTGTCCACCTTGATCATGACTCTCTGCGCAATCGTTCCAGGTTTAGGATTCTATCCTTTTCTTTGGATCTTGAAGTATACACATTTACAATCAGGTTTGGCGATGCAGCCTTCTTGTGACAACTTGTGTATATTGCCACCATAACATGATTTCCATACAGTTTTGAAACAAACCCGACTATAAATCTCAACTTATGCTTTGACGGTATTGCGAGACTTGCGTCCACATTCCTATTATTTCTGGTGTTTCTTTTATCTTGTTCCGGATTTTTGGAAGAGACGGAAAAAATGGCATTTCTTCATTTCTTATTACATCTCGAGATTCTTGGTCATGAGTAGAGTCAATAAAGGGTCTATAGCTATATTCCACATCTCTTTTAATAAAATTTCAAACTGCCAGCTATAGATTTATTCTCCAAAACATAGAAGACAATAGGAAAAGAATTTGTGAATTTTTTCTACCAAGTTTTGAACCTCTGTTGGTGGATGAACGTAACTTCAGACTGGAAAAGGTGAGGCCAGTGACAGCAGGAGTTTTTCTGTATGCTGTAATAGAACAAGGATCACTCTATTTCTGTCAATAGATTAGATAATGGCAAGGAGGCTTCCTTTATATCTTTAAATAACTTCTCCTTTTCCTTTTTATCCAAAGGCTTCACACTCTCTCATCTGATGTATTGTCCACCAGCAGCAAGTTTTAAGTAGTAATGATCTTGTATCTGGAGAATCTGGTAGAAATATTTTAAATGGTTTTCATGGAAACTGAATCATAATATTTAGAAATTACAGATTCTACACATAAAAAGGCAACAGTAGTATACCGCTGTTCGAAATTCATAAATCGATTGAGAGAAAAAAACAAATCCGGGTTACAAACTAAAACTGAGGGAAACACATCAAATATAAGAGGAGAACTACGACACTACAGAAACACAACACTAAAATGTAACACACACACACAAACGTATTATAATATAACAAGATACAATAAGTTCAGAAACATTTCTTTTAATATTCTTCAATTGATGAAGTGATTCTGCCAATTCATCAGTTAAATTATATGGGATACGCTTGTAAGACAACAGTTTCGGCTTGTAACCTTTGCTCTGCTCATGTTCTTCAGTAAGTTCTTCTATAAAGTTTCGTATATTTATGTAATCTTCAAAATTTCCAGATTGCTTAAGACGAGTCATTAAATGTGAATGTTGGCAATTTAATTTTTTGCATGTCAAACAGCTGAATCTATGGTTCTTCCACTCCACTAACCCAAATCGCTTCAACTCTTCGGAATAACAGCACAAAATGTTGGTGTCCGGAATTTCATAAATCATATTCCTTGTCTATAATGAAAAAGGATGTAACATTTAAGGAGCATATTTAAAAGTGAATTTTGTATTATGAGTTTCCAAAATTTCTATGGAATCTGTGATATTTATAATAGGTATATAGTGGTAGTGAAGCAGACATGTGATACTTTCACAGGTGGCAAGACGAAATCTCACCATGTCGTTCTCCCAGGTAAATTGATAGTAGTACAAATGACAGTACATGCAATTGTATAAAAAATTCCAGCTCTTTCTTACAATTTGCTTTTAACATACAATAAAGATGGAAAATGGCCAAACGGAACCCATTTTAAACAATCAAAATTGCGGTAATCCATATATAAATACTATTGATTTTTTTATGCTAGTATATGATGTTTTATATTTTTAATGTTTGCTTTGAGTATACAAAATTATTTGCGGTTGTAACGGTTGAAAAGGAAGAGAAATTAGTACGTGAAAAACAACAAATAGTTAACAACATCCATCAACATGCTAGCCACATTGAGAGAACTGACGAGCCGTGTAACTGACCCAGTTCTACAGAAGTTTGTCCGTTATGATCGTTAAACATGGATTACCAGCGCTTTCTATTAGATAACTACATGGTGTGTTTTCAACCAAACTTCAGGTCTAACAACGACATAGAAGGCTGGCAAAGACGCCTCAACAAAAGAACAATGATGAAAAGCCAGCCTTCTACGGCCTCATCAAGAGAACTTAATGAAGATCCACAACCCTTCTAACTCAGATAAAGTTAGTGTCCGATGGCAATCTAACTTGCTACCAGCACCAGCTCGAGATCTGCACCTCCTGTTGGCGCACTAGAACTTTACCACTTGCAGCTTCCGAGCCACTTCCACTGTCACTCCCTAATGCTTGCAGTCCAGAAGGGCCTACTACAAAATAGAAACCAATATCATAAAAATTCTACAATACAATCAAATAAATATCAATAAGTATAGATGTATTGATGTTGTAGAACTAGCATAAAGGAAACAATTTCCAAAGCCAAAGATCGAGATGAAGTACAGCAGCATATTAGGACGTTTTATTTCAAAGTATTAGTACATGGTCATTGCACATAAAGAAAATTCTTTACATCAAAATATTTGATCACCAAATTCTTTCGGGTAAATAATTCTGATCCGTATTTCAATAACGATGAAAAATTGAATCTCACAAGCATCTATACATAAATTAGTTGCAATATTGAACTTTTCTAAAATGAGCTTTAAATGCATACCAATCATCTCTTATTTTTAATAAATTTCAGCAAAACTTTAAAGAAAGGCGGCAGCTAAGTTAGTGAAGGCTTTAAAGGAGCTAAGACAGGAACCATCTGAAAAGAACAAAATGAAAAGAACAAAGTATTAACCAAAATTCCGCTATGTCATTCTTTCATTAGACACCGTGTATCATCGGTACAGCGGATATAAGTACTAAGCAAGCGGGCGTGATCGATTTTGACATGACACGGTAAGAAAATCTTTGTTTTGTTTACATAATATCAATGTGTACTTTTGAAATCTTTCATACATATGTTATTTATCGATATTGTATTCCGAAAAGAAGCGTTGTATACGGTGTATAGCTGACCACATAAATCCTTTTGTACGGTGTATAGTTAAGTGAATGTACACCGTACACTAAAACTTTATTTTCACACTTGTTTTTACCCAAAATGTTTCATGGAATGAGTTATCACAGGAAGATTTATGATTGGTAACTATTACTTTTGCCCTGTATTAGCTTTCATTCAGATAAAACATGTAAATGTCTCGACAACTGTATGGAAATTGAAAGTTGGTGTTGACATTCACAACTATTTGCGCATGAAAAGTTTATTCGCAGCTACATTAAGGACGCAACTTTGTATAAATGACGAAACAAGAGTGGTAGAAACGGAATTGTCAGCTCTGGCTTAATGTGAAATATTTCATAATCGTACATGGGCAATAACGAAAGGCCCGTCTGATTTATCATCACATGTGGCAACCTAGGTTTTAGTATAATTGCAAATTAAGTAATTCAACTTTGAATTGCTTCGCCATATTGAGCAATGACAGACATGTGAACATAAAATTTGGTGAGCTTTTCGTCAAATAAAGGAGATAGTGTTAAAAGTATTTGCATAGTTCATGAGTTGAAAATTATATATAAAAATATATTGTTTAACCTTAGACCAATTATAGATCAAGTCCAAAATTTAGCCATTTCAAGGATCGATCATGCTGATAATGTAGCACTGGTTATTATTTGTGTAGCCGAACCTTGAAGAGTATGCAATTTTAAGTTACGGAGACAGTAGGAAAACTTATAGGATAATATTTCCTAATAATATTACCCCGGTGGATCGCTATCCTTGCCGTGGTCGGGGGCTTGCGTGTCTCAGTGACCCTAAGAGCTATGCCAGCTGGAGCATCGTCTCCTGATAGGGTCACCCATGCTGGACAGGTCGAAGGGTAGAGGCCAGACTAAAGTGATCAAAACATCGTACGAATGGCCCGATGTTTTAAATAAAATAGGCATTCCAACCCGTAGGCCGTGGGTTGCTACCCGTGTCGGTGGTTGACGAGATCCTGGCGGATGAGAGCTGTAGCCAGACTCCTTACGGTCAGAAAATACCCGGACGGACGAGACTATGGTTCAATAAGCTGCTTTGGCTCCGATATCATCTAAACGGGAGGTCGGATGGACCCGGTCCGATCAATCGGCTGGTCATGTCGAGCCCTTCAGTTAATCCTCAACAATAAGCTTTCATATCACAATGTACTTTATACACAGGTATTTAAATCAAGCTATTTATATTTAGGATAACTGAAGAAGGCGATGGCTCATGGGTCAATCAAGTGGTACGCTTTCTATTTCGCTTGATGGATACGCTCTGCTTGAGTACACTATTTTGGAACATCCGGTGCTTTCCGCAGTGGATCTTGGGTGCTAATTTTGGGGACGAGGTGCATTATACTTGCAGCTCGCTTTCAGCATTAGCGCTTGACCCCGGCTCGCCACGGAAACACAGCATCGCCCTTGTAGGCACTCCGAGGTGGGTGGATGACAAGGATAGTGAATCTTTCTCCTTTCATATGGCAAACAAAACCAAACTTCTCAATCAGCTTCAACAAAAACAAGAAAATGTGATGACTCTGCGCCCTGTCAGGAAGATGATAGTTGGCCCCGATTTATTGTAATAAAAGGAACAGATGAAAACCAGTTTCAAAATATCTCCTTTGTAATTCATAAACACATTCAAAGCATTGCTGGTACAGTTAAAAAGTTTCAAAATGAGATCAGGGAATTTGTTGGTTGAATGTTCCAACAAAGTCAATCAACAAATTTGCTGACTATGACAAAATTACAGACTTTTCTGTTTCTGCCTCTCCTCACAATAGTTTGAACAGTTGCAAAGGAATCATTCGAGACAGAAGTCAATATCTAGGTGATCTTACCGTGGAAGAAATTAGCGATGAATTATCAAACCAAGGTGTATCTGATGTTGTTAGATTTCAAATTAAAAGAATGGAAATATAACCAAATTAAATACATATCTTTTGACCTTTAAAACTCCAACTCCTCCTCATCTATTTCTTTAGGTTGCTTCGGAATCAGAGTTGACAGATTCATCCCTAACCCAATACGATGCTTCACCTGTCAAAAGTTTGGTCATGGAACCAAACAATGTCGTGGTAAGCAGAGATGCTTCAAGTGTTCTGACGATGGACACGAGGAACAACCTGTAGCTCTGAATCCTCTAAATGTGTAAACTGTGGTGAATCCCATTTTCATCATCTAGGGTCTGCCCTGTTTATCTTAAAGAAAAAATATTATTAAAATTAAAACAGAAAGAAACATCAGTTACCTAGAGGCTAAACAGATAGCTTCTGTTTAGAATGATCCTCTAGTTTCGAACAAACCATCGTACGCCAGCAAAGTTGGCCGCTCATTCAGTCATGAGAATACACAAACTCGCATGACATGGCCAATTGATGCTGAAACTTTTACAATGCTGCCTGTTCAATTAGAAACTTCCGATAAATTAATTATTCCAAGAAAATCAAACCCTTCTAAAACCAGTACTCAGTCAACTCAATCTTCCTTACAGAGCTCAATATCATCACCTTCTAAAAATGGAAAAAGAAATCAAGTAAGTGAGATGCGGTTGTATCAGACAGTTGGGGCACTGGATCGGTCTGGGATCTTCCCGATAATTCATTGGTCTTAAATAGTCACACTACATCTGCGTTTAATAAAGCGTCTACTAGTTCGTCTTCTGCTTCTCGTACAAAGTCGACAAAGCTCCTTCTCCTCTTCGTTCTCCAGAACAGAAGGGCGTCTCCAGCACGCCAGCAAATGCATCCTCTCAGAAGTCTTCTGAAAGGAGGTCGAGGCGGAGTAACATCAGCTACGTCTAAACACAGAGATCAAGGACTCTCCTCACAAAATAGATTTACCACACTGGATGACGAATCAGAAATGGACTGCGAAAGTGTTGTGCCACCCGAAAGATCACAATCTCAGGGTGATCGAAGTAAAATGCTGGCAAACTCGATAGCATTCGTCCTGTTATTCAAAAACCATGACAGATATCATTCAATGGAATTGCCGAGGTCTTAAAATTAATCTTCTTGAGTTAACGCTTCTAGTTCAGACTTTTATACCTATTGCATTTTGTCTTCAAGAAACTCATTTAAAAGAAAAGGATAATGTATCTTTAAAAGGATACAACATTTATAGCACATTTTCTAAGGAAGACGAACGTGCTGCAGGCGGATCAACCATTTTGTGAAGGACAACGTCATTCATAGCACAGTCCAACTCACCACAGATCTGCAGGCAGTTGCAATTCGTTTATCATTAGATAAAACAATTACATTATGTTCTATATATATTCCACCTAATTCAAATATAGATAAAGCTAAACTCAAAACCTTACTGATCAGTTACCTTCACCTTTTATACTTTATGGAGACTTTAATGCCCACAATCCTTTGTGGGAAGCAAGTCTCATAATGACAAAGGTAAGATCATTGAAGACTTGGTCTCTCAAGAAGGGTTATGCATTTTCAATGATGGATCTAATACTTATCTTCACCCTGGAAATGGGTCTTATTCTGCTATTGATATCACTATTTGCGACCCGTCTCTTCTTCTGGATTATTCATGGCGTGTCCATGATGATCTTTGTGGAAGTGATCACTTCCCAATAATACTTGAACATCTTTTCACTTCTGCTCAACAGAGAGTTCCACGTTGGAAACTGGACAAGGCGGACTGGCCCTTGTTTGAGAATCTCTGTCGAGCGGAACTTCAATCAAAGATGTTTGAGATTGTAGAAGATCCAATTTTAACTTTTAATACAGTTTTAACATCAATTGCTGACAGAACAATTCCTAAGATCTCGGCAAATCCGAAACATCCCAGCAAACCATGGTTTGATGATGCCTGTGATCAAGCCATAGATGACCGTAAACAATCTGAAAGACGATTCTATCACAATCCTACGTCGGAAAATTTTAGTAATTTCCGTATTTTTCGCGCTAAGGCACGACGGACTTGCAGGCAAGCACGACGAACGTCTTGGAAAAATTTATCTCGGGAATAACATCTCGCACTCTGATGACAAAAGTATGGAACATGATACAAAAGATTAAAGGTAAAAATTCTAAAGCCACGGTAAAACATTTGAAAGATGGCACTGATTTATTAACATCTGAAAAAGATATTGCCAATAAGCTTGGTGAAACTTTTGCGAAATCTTCTTCTTCTAACAACTACAGGGAAGATTTTAAAAAGTTAAGAAGCAAAAGAAAAATAAAGTTGAATTTTAAATCGAAAATGGTGAAAATTATAATAAACTCTTTTCTCTGGAAGAACTTAAGACATCTCTGTCCAAGGCCCATGATACAGCTTGTGGACCTGATAATATTCACTACCAACTTTTGAAACACTTGCCAGATTCCTCGCTTGAAGCTCTTTTGCAACTCATGAATAACATCTGGGAATCTGGTGACTTACCATCAATCTGGAAGCTTGCAACCGTCGTGCCTATTCCAAAACCAAGTAAAGATCACACGGATCCTATTAACTATCGACCAATTGCTCTTACCAGTTGTGTCTGTAAAACATTAGAACGGATGGTCAATGATCGCCTTGTTTGGTTCCTGGAATCAAATGGGCTTTAGCCAATATCCAGTGTGGATTCCGACAAGGCCGCAGTACTCTTGATCATCTAGTTCGATTCGAGTCATTTATCCGTAATGGTTTTGCGAAAAATGAACACGTGGTGTCAGTCTTTTCGATCTTGAAAAGGCATATGACACCACATGGAAGTATGGTATTTTAAAAGATCTTTTGATATGGGGTTGAAAGGCAATATGCCAAATTTTATTTCAAATTTTCTGTCTAACAGACAATTTAATGTTAGAGTAAATTCAACCATGTCTGATCTGTATGATCAAGAGATGGGTGTCCCTCAGGGAGTATTTTATCTGTTACATTATTTAGTCTTAAAATTAATAGCCTTGTTGAAGTTTTGAAAAGTAATATTGAAGGTTCATTGTATGTTGATGATTTTTAATCTGTTACAGAGGCAAAATATGAATAACATTGAAAGACAATTACAATTATGTCTTGGAAGAATTGAAAATGGGCTTCGGAAAATGGTTTTAAATTTTCTACTTCAAAAACGGTTGGGATGCATTTTGTAACAAAAGGAAACTGCATCTTGATCCAGAACTCACTTTGTACGGAAACCCAATTAAAATGGTTGATGAAACCAAATTTCTTGGGCTAGTTTTGATAAAAGTTAACCTTTCTACCCCATATCAAAATGTTTTAAAATCGAGATGCTTAAAAGCATTAGATATTTTAAAGGTTGTTGGCAGCACTGAGTGGGGTGCTGATCGCAACATTTTACTTAGTTTATACAGATCTATAGTTAGATCTAAACTAGATTATGGTTCAATAGTGTATGGCTCTGCAAGGAAGTCCTACATACAGATTCTCGAAGCTGTGCATCACCAGGGTTTGCGTTTATGTCTTGGCGCCTTTAAAACCTCACCAGTTGAGAGTCTGTATGTAGAGGCTAACGAGCACTCGCTCTCCAACAGACGCTTGAAGCTTGGACTTCAATACGCTGTCAAGCTTAAAGCATATCCAGAAAATCCTGCCTACAACTGTGTTTTAATCCAATTTATGAAGATATATATGCAAAACATGAAAATAAAATTCCTCCATTAGGCATCCGTTTAAAACCACACTTAACCACATTTGATTTAACACAAGTTGAAACTTCAATGTCAATAATATGTATGATTTATTTGATAGTGTTCCAATTACAAATATTGTTTCATTTTTAAAAGAAGTTGGAATATATCATAAAATATAAAAATGCTGTATGAATTGAAAATGATTTTAATTTTATCACCTTATCTTAGTGTTGTTTTTATTTGTAAATAAACAATTTTGCTTTAGACTTGAGTTTTAGTATATTGAAGGACCTTTTGTCCGATTTTAAAGATATACTTAAAATTGTTAAATGTTCGAATTAGCTCGCCGCGATATAGCCTTTTGCGCTAAGGCGGCGTAAAGCAAACACCAATCAATCAATCAACCTAATAATATTACATAAGAACTTGTCACAGATTCTTAACTGAACGTATGTCAGATTAGTAAAATTTCTGATTCACTGACATCTGTTGGACATACTCAAATTGCAGAATCTTATTAATAATCATAAACAAAATGTGTTTCCTATGACATCATTTTGAAAAATATATGTTTATATTTTATTTATTACACTCTAACTGTATAACATTTAATTCTTCTCTGTTTGGGTAATTCTCGTTTGTCAATTTTCCGAACTTCCCATTCCCCCTTACCCCCCTCAGGAGAGTTATTTAATTCTGAATGGAAAAACAATGTGAATGAGTTATGAATAATAAATAAATAATTAAATATTCTTTATTTTATAGTTTTTCTTTATTCTCAATTCTGTATAGAGAGAAAAGAAGGAAAATTGGAATAGATCTACTAATTTGATTTGCAACCGCTCGACTGAGCAGTTTGATTTGTATTTATAATTCTGTACAATTCACATATGTACAAATGCATTTTATCAAACAAATATATACAAGTTAAGTTGGAAAGTCAGTAATCAGCCCGTTTCTCTTGACAATCACCATCATAAAGCGATTCACCACAAGAAGACTATTCAGTTTTAGTCGGGTACGCTTTGAGGTACACTTTTTTTTAAATTTTGCCGTATGAAAAACGTGGATGCGCTATAGCCTCAACAAACCTTTTAACAAATTCCAAGGAATTCGAACAAATTTTCGACTTCCTTTGCGAACATAGTTCTAAGAGTGCGCTCGGTTGAACTCGGAACATGTTCCATCGATTCCAGATTCCATAACGAACCGAACGGATTGGAACCGGAAGAGCTAAATTCAATATGGAGGTTGGCATCGCACATTTTCTATCTATGTTAGAAGATGAGAATGACGAAATTGAGACGACAGTATTGATTCTCTTAAAGCATCTTTTGGTGTCCCGGCTCGTAAACTTTCAATAATGTTTTATTTAAGCATCGTCGGGTTTTGGTCGATCACTTGAATCCATGAATAAAAACAAATACATATACTTTTATAATTTTTTATAAGCGAACATTGCATGCTGCCATGATGCGAGCTAGCACATGTAAGTAATAGAAACGAAGCTGCGAGGAGGTGGAGCCTGGAAGTCGTGTAGTGGAGACAAAGAAAGCGTCGAGTGTTGGAAGGCTGTGCGTATAACACGTGTATGAAAAGACAAATAATGACGCACAATCAAGTCTCTTAAATATAATTTATCCTAAATAGACCTTTTAGGTCATTAAGATGAGGAATTTCCATCCTTTTTAACTTGGTACCTTTTGTGTCTATGAATGTAATCCAGTTTTCTTCTTTCAATTTGTGTATCTTCGTCGGTAATTATTACATTCTCACTTTCGTTTCCCTCACTGTCATTTAGATCCTTGATTTCCGATGCTAACATGTCTTGTGCTCTTGATAAAGTGCCATCTGAGAGCTGTTTTGTGATGATATGTTCTCTTTCTCGAAGAACAGCGACATGACTAGTCTTTTTACGGTATCAAATGTTACAATTGTTCTCTTTAATTTTAACCAGTATCTCCTTCTATCGGCATGTACAGAAAAAAAATAAACTGTTAGAAACGGAATGTGGATTTCCTGAAAAGACTACGAAAGGGGCATGTTCTAATACAGCTTGTTCTTGTTGTTGCACCTTATGACCTTGATCTTGTGTGAGTTTTTTCTTTCACCATTTGTTCTAATGAAACGGAGTTTAAAATTTCTTTACATTGCTTAATCGCATAATGACTATCTAGCATGTGGACATTCAAAGGAATAGTTGCGACCACGCTTCGCTATTTGTTGAGCTTCTATACATTTGTTGTCCTCACAAAATATACCAGCATCAGGTCCACTAGTTATTTTGACCACATGGACAGGATTGAAGGGGCCTGAAATGTTCTTTGAAGAAGCAAATACTCCATTACATATGTCAACCATTACAGTATGATGATGTCTGGTTTGATTAATGTCATCGTTTTTATCCATATGCAACTTAAGATGACTTTTAAACCATCTTTTTGATACAATCTTTTTACATATTTGGCATTTCTTCGTGACTGATGTTTCTTTTGGTGTTTGGTTTCTTGAAAGTTCTTTGAAGGAAAATTGAATATATATTTAGCATAGAATATGTGGAGGGATACTACGGACAAACAGTCTTCGAATTTCACAAACTAAGCACATGTATAGGAGTTTCTCCAATTTTGCCCTTCCCGCTCTACGATGAAGGAATATGACAACATTCATGCTTTTTATTCACCAAGGAATACAACAATATTCTTCAGTCTGGTCTTAACACATTCTGAATAATACTGAACAGGCATGGGTAATGCAAATTTGTTATTGTAATGCATGGTAATGCATTACATTTTCAAGTAATTGCATGTAATGTGTAATGTAGAAATTTTTGCATTACATGTAATTGTAATTTAATGCATTACTTTAGCAAAAAGTTGTGTAATTTCATGCATTACATGGCATTACTTTTTTCAAATACTATATATCTTTAACAGATTGTTGGAGATTAAACTTAATCAGAATTTAAGATTTCTGGATTAAGTAAGAACATAATCATTTGAATTTATTCCATATTTCATACATTTTCCTGCATAAAAAGATTGATATCTAAAAAGCATTACTATAAAAGTGTTCCATTGTTGTCAAAAGATCAATGAATACCTTGTCATGATTAAATAACAGATAATTGAACATTGTCATAAATCACTAATAAGTTTGTTTTACAATCAACATTTTCACCATTTTGACACTTGGTCATAAATTAAGCTCTTTGTTTATTATTTAATTAGGAAAGAAATTCTCAGTAAATATTTTGATTAAAATAAAAAAAAAAAAAAACAAATGTATATATATATAAAAGTAAAGTTTACATTAAGTTAAAATAAGTATTAAACTTCATCTCTGTAATTTCTTTTAGAGAAAACACAGAGATGTATACCTTGAAACATTAAAACCAAACTTATATTGAAGAGACATGTCGAACCTTTGTGACTTCATGATGTTTTTAAAATGTGTGATTTTTCTTTTCACTTGATAATAAAATTTACAAATGTAATGTGTAATTCAATGCATTACTTTGCAAAAGTAATTGTAATTTAATGCATTATTTTGATAAATGCATGTAATTGTAATTCTAATTTAATGCATGGTTTTGTCCAAGTAATTGTAATATAATGCATTACATTGCAATGTAGTTCGCCCCATGCCTGATACTGACGTGAGACTATTTTAAAGATGGTTTAGTCTTATTTAATAAATAGGTTTCTTTGTCTTCAATTTTATTTAATTGAAGACCAGAACAGAAATACAAAAAAATTGTTAACTGCAAGTTATCCCACACCAGCCTCTCTATAACAGTAGAACAAACGAACAAAGCAAGAAAACAGCGGAAATGACTCACTGCGTTCATTCAACTTTGTCTGAAATTATGATTCTTAGCAGTGTGTATGAGTTTTATAAAATTTGCATGAGATAGACTTAAGTCAGATAGCAGAAACGAAAGAAGATAGGACGATAAATGGTACCACTCAATGCCCCGTCGTCTACGTTGGGGCATAAAACGAAATTGTTTCATATTTTAAAACTTACAAGGCAACTATAGTAAAGGGACGACCATTAGATATTGATAGGAGGGGAAACGTACAGAATATTTGATTTTGGTTTATAATTAATACATTTATTTTTTATCAGGTACTATATGCATGCTTAATTTCCGGTTCTTACCAAACCAACAATTATTCGCATTCAAAATTCTCCTATACTCACACCAAACAACTACCACATTCACCACCAAGAATAATAAATGTCAAATGGTCATCCACCTAGTTTACACGAGTTTAAATTGATTAGTTGTTGTTAGTCGATTTTAAATGTTCAGTGGAAAATATTTCATGCATGTTTAGGATAATAAAGTTTATAAATTGGGCATATAGCATCTAAAATAAGGAGATGTGGTATAATTGCCAATGAGACAACTATCCACCAGAGTTCAAATAAAGTGTATGTACGCAATTATAGAATTATATAAATATACAAAGCCCTCAGAAAAAACACAAACATTATACTAGTATAGTCGGCCGTAATTAGTTATCAAAGGTACCAGGATTATAATTTAATACGTCAGACGTGCGTTTCGTCTACATAAGACTCATCAGTGACGCTCAGATAAAATAGTTATAAAGCCAAACAAGTACAAAGTTGAAGAGCATTGAGGACTCAAAATTCCAAAAGTTGTGCCGAATAAGGCTAAGGTAATCTATTCCTGGGATAAGAAGTAACAGGAAATTTATAAAATTTATTATCAAAGTGCTGGATAGCACTGCTGGAAAAATTGTAACTAAAGTTGTTTATTAATCATAGTTTCATGTTTATATCATCAATGTGTAGTTCTTTTTTCAGACAGTTTTGTTACTAGCTATCATATGAAATCACCATTTTGTATGCATGAAGTATAAATATTATTGTACTTCTTTTTGATGTAGACTTACTTCTCAGTCAATTGGATTTATTGACTTTATCATGGATAATTATATAGCTTTATTATGCCAAAAACAACTTGATAAGCTTATTTCTATTAGTAAGCCATAACAATATGAATGTGCTGGACACTATGTAGAAGTGTGTATATCAATGGTTGCTGTTTATCATATTTGTTCATTGTTGAAGGCTATATGCCAACTAATAGTTGGTAATTATTATGTTATTTGGTTGTTTATGTAAACTTGACTCATTGGCAATCAAACCATATCTTATCTTATGAAGACAGAATTTGTTTTGTAACATTTTGATTCTTCTATATGAAAAATATTCAAAATATATATACTTGTAAAGATAGATATATTTTCAATACTTTCAAAGTAAGAGATGAATTAGTAGTTCGGATTGAATTAAAGATGGCAATATGTAAACAGGAAGAATAATATAAAGTTGTTTTAACAATTTATTTTCTGTAAGATATGTACAATAATATAAACAAACATCTCTTTGTAAAGTATATAATATGTTTACATGCATAGAACATGTTATTGCACCTTAACATATACGGATGGATTATTATGACATAATGTTGATAACTATTTTTACATTATGCATAAGAATGTATATTAATAGTAAAAAGCAAATACAGACTATAATGTTTATGGAAATGGCATTAAATCAAAACAAAATGATTTTCTGTATGAGTAAAGCATAAAGAAATTTTAATTTGACATTTTTTCACAAAGTTTGAAAGTAAAACATATGTTTGCCTAATCAAAAGTACCACAAAAACAATAACTTATAATTATGAAAACATATTTTCAACAATAATAGTGTAAAGAGACATCAATAAAGAAGCAAAGTGAACTGATCTTTTACAAAACTATACAGGTATATGATATAAAGAAATGTTACATTTCTTCAATAATATTTTCTACTATGACGTAAGACATAACCACAAAAGAAATTGTTAAATATGGTAGTTATGTTTTAGTTTTACTATATGACACTATTTGAAAATAATTATTTTATAGCACTATTATAGTAGTAAAGGAATCATACATAACTAAATTGGCACTATCATATTAGGAGTCACTACTGCCAAATTGGTAGTGAATTATAAAAAGTAACAAAAATAAGCATAGAGTAATATGACATAAATGATTGACACAAAGTAATCACTACCGCCAACTTGGTAGTGAATTATAAAACTGTTAACTATAACTTAGCATTGAGTAATATGACATATATTATTTGACACAGAAAGGAGTCACTACCGCCAATTTGGTTGTGAGTTATAAAACTTTAACTAAATCTTAGCATTGAGTATGACATAAATTATTTGGTACAGTAAGGAGCCACTACTACCAACTTGGTATTGAATTATAGAACTGTGAACTATAACTTAGCATTGAGTTAGATGACATAAAATATTTTGCACAGAAAGGAGTCACTACCGCCAACTTGGTAGTGAATTATAAAACTGTGAACTATAACTTAGCTTTGAGTACAACTTAAATTAATTTGCACAGAAAGGAGTCACTACCGCCAACTTGGTGGGGAATTATAGAACTATGAACTGTAACTTAGCATTGAGTTATATGACATAAAATATTTTGCACAGAAGGAGTCACTATCGCCAACTTGGTAGTGAATTATAAAACTGTGAACTATAACTTAGCTTTGAGTACGACTTAAATTATTTGGCACAGAAAGGAGTCACTACCGCCAACTTGGTAGTGAATTATACAATTGTTAACTATTAGTTAGCTTTGAGTATGACTTAAACTATTTGGCACAGAAAAGAGTCAATACCGCCAACTTGGTAGTGAATTATACAACTGTGAACTATAACTTAGCATTGAGTTATATGACATAAATTATTTGGTACAGAAAGGAGCCACTACTACCCAACTTGGTATTGAATTATAGAACTGTGAACTATAACTTAGCATTGAGTTAGATGACATAAAATATTTTGCACAGAAAGGAGTCACTATCGCCAACTTGGTAGTGAATTATAAAACTGTGAACTATAACTTAGCTTTGAGTACAACTTAAATTAATTTGCACAGAAAGGAGTCACTACCGCCAACTTGGTAGGGAATTATAGAACTATGAACTGTAACTTAGCATTGAGTTATATGACATAAAATATTTTGCACAGGAGTCACTATCGCCAACTTGGTAGTGAATTATAAAACTGTGAACTATAACTTAGCTTTGAGTACGACTTAAATTATTTGGCACAGAAAGGAGTCACTACCGCCAACTTGGTAGTGAATTATACAATTGTTAACTATTAGTTAGCTTTGAGTATGACTTAAACTATTTGGCACAGAAAAGAGTCAATACCGCCAATTTGGTAGTGAATTATACAACTGTGAACTATAACTTAGCTTTGAGTATGACTTAAACTATTTGGCACAGAAAGGAGTCGCTACCGCCAACTTGGTAGTGAATTATACAACTGTGAACTATAACTTAGCATTGAGTTATATGACATAAATTATTTGGCACAGAAAGGAGTCACTACCGCCAACTTGGTAGTGAATTATACAATTGTTAACTATTACTTAGCTTTGAGTATGACTTAAACTATTTTGTACAGAAAGAGTCACTACCGCCAACTTGGTAGTGAATTATACAACTGTGAACTATAACTTAGCTTTGAGTATGACTTAAACTATTTGGCACAGAAAGGAGTCACTACCGCCAACTTGGTAGTGAATTATACAACTGTGAACTATAACTTAGCATTGAGTTATATGACAAATTATTTGGCACAGAAAGGAGTCACTACCGCCAACTTGGTAGTGAATTATACAAATGTTAACTATTACTTAGCATTGAGCAGTATGACTGAACTATAACTTAGCATTGAGTTATATGACATAAATTACTGGCACAGAAAGGAGTCACTACCGCCAACTTGGTTGTGAGTTATAAAACTTTTAACTATAACTTAGCATTGAGTAACAGACATAATTTATTTGGCAAAGGAAGGAGTTACTACCGCCAACTTGGTAGTGAATTAAAAACTGTAACTTAGCATTTACTAATATTACATAATGTATTGGCACTTTATAAATGGTGTCACTGTCTCAAACTTGGCAGTTATTTATAAATATTCATTTCTTTTGGCACTTTTTGTAGGAGTAACTATACAACTTTATATCTGTGAATAAGAGTATCTGCACTCAACTTACCTTTCTATACAACAGTATACAGAGTAAATGATCTTAACTTGACAGTAAGTATAACAAGCCATATTTTAATGGTGTTTACAACAATTTATGTTTGTTGTATATACTGATGTTCATTATTTCTTATTTATGATATATATTGACAGGATCTATTGAACTAATTAGACAAGTCATATAATTTTTATCAAATGGTATTTTATAATAGGATAAGCTGCACCTTTCTTGCAGTCATGTATTAACATTGCATCAATAATGGCACTCTATTGAGTAGAAAATCATGTCACACATAATTGTGACTTACATCAATAACAAATATATAATATACAACAAAATGAAAAATTTGTAAATTGTTTAGGAAAATTAACAGAATATATTTTGTAAAATTGTTTAAAAACATTAACAGAATAAATTTAGAAGACTGTCTTAATCAAATCTTATAGACATGTGAATAAAGAAAAGTTACAATAATCACAATATACTGATTTTTTTTATATAAACAAAACATAATATACTTCTTTTAAATAAAGAATCATAACATTTCCTATCTGAAGATTATATTGCATTCACATTTCAACATCTATATACATAGTTCTTTACAATACAAACATCATATTTATAACCTTTATGACATATTATTCAATTTGAGTTCTGTCCTTTTTTCCAATAATCACATCTTCTTAAAGAATGTTTTTTAATATACAGAATAATCATATAAATTGACAACATAATCATTGGATACAAATTAGGTCCCTGCTTGAATTTTCATAAAATGGGTATAACTCAAGAACAATTAAATTGATGGTATCTAAAATTAAGCTTGGTAATATTTAGAAGACTGTCTTAATCAAATCTCATAGACAGCAGTGTTCTCGAAAACCGTCGGTCCTGTCGGTCCTGACCGCCAAACATCGGCTAGGACCGACAATTGCATGTAGTGGCAGTCCTGATGATCGACAACATTTTGGTGGTTGTTCACTTTTGTTAGTGAACAATGCAAAGTTCAAACTTTCATTAAAACAACCAAACATATAACATAGAAACTAGGATGAAGTTAATATAGTATTGAGCAATGACTTTCATGTAACTAAGAGGTTTTGATAAATTCAAGCAAAATTACAGGACCACCAGATTTTCTCAAGGACCACCAGATTTTTAGTCTTGGTGGTCCCAATGACCACCAGGAAAAAAGATTTCGAGAACTCTGTAGACATGTGAATAAAGAAAAGTTACAATAATCACAATATACTGATTTTTTTAAATAAACAAAACATAATATACTTCTTTTACATAAAGAATCATAACAGGCATTCACATTTCAACATCTATATACATAGTTCTTTACAATACAAACATCATATTTATAACCTTTGTCACATATTCAATTTGAGATTTGTCCCTTTTTCCCAATAATCATATGTTCTTAAAGAATGTTTTCTAATTAACAAAATAAATCATATAAATTGACAATATAATCATAGGATACAGATTAGGTCCCTGCTAGAATTTTACATAAAAATTGGTATAACTCGAGAACAATTAATGTGATGCTATCCAAAGGATTAAGCTTTTTAAGTGCAATAATTAACCCTGATTATAAAGTTTAATGTTAAAAGATAAAAAGTTTGTTTAGTTGACTGAAAGACAAGTGAGAAAGTTATATACAAAGTCATTTTTTTTTTCTAAAGCATTGAATTTAATGCCAGATAGGTCAGAATATGGCATTTTGCTGGTATTTTACTTATCTGCTAAATTTCAACCAAATTTGTAATAATAAGACATTGAGTGCAGTTGTTGACATTTAACATAATCAAGTTGGACAGGTAAAATGTCTTTAAGAAGATTATTTTAAAAGATCTTTGTTGGAAACGTTTATTTTCTATGTTGCCAATTTAAAAACCAATGGATATTTACCCATTTACATTATAATTTGTGGAAAATGACTTTGTAGTCATCACTATTTTATCAAAAAACATTCTATCAAACAAGACTTAAACTGTTTATTCTACTTCCTTCAGAAGTGCCTGGCACAATCTCTGCCCTAACAGAAGCAGGTAGGATGTTGGACATGCTTGTGGTTATATCTTCTTCCTCATCCAAGATGAAGAGTGCTTCAACAAGATATCTGGCACAGAGATAGTCTTTTATATCTCCACTTTCATCTGTGCACACTAGAAGAACATCTTCTTCTTGCAAGGTAAACCCTTCAACTGTGAGCATTTCAACGTCTGCTGGAGCTTCTTCAGTCTGAAATATAATAAGAAGCATATAAAGTTATACCTCAATGTTTATACAGGTAGCTTTTCATAAGTTCATTTTGTAACCATGATAAGTTTCAAGTTTTCTTTTCAAAGCATACTTGTTAATATCTGTGACATTTTGTCTCTTGTGGAGAGTTATCTCATTGGCAATCATACAATATCTTATTTTTTACATTGGCAGTGTTAAACATGTAAGGAACTGCAGATCTTGTGATGAAACATCCATAGGATTTTAAAATAGGAAAATATCCTTATAGTTTGATTGAAAATTGTTTAAGTAAAAATGAGTTAATGTACAGTGTTCTTACAAAATACACAAATGCGAGGACTGTCAACTGAACACCAGGTATGTCTAGTCTTAGAGGGTTGAAATAAAATTGGCTAAACTTCTTACTGTGATAGTGGTGTTGAAGAGACTATTAAAACAGATCTCATTCCTGAAGAAGTTGGTCTTTACATTTGCCACACAAACGTAAGATCCCACTGTCAAAGGCAATTGTGTAAGGTTCCTCCAAAGAGTTTTTTTTTTTCCCTTCTACACTTGTTTCTTTGATCCAGATGTTCCGAACAGGAACCTGTTCTCCTGACTGAAGGTTCCTCTGCTGAACACCATCAATCTAAAAGAAGGTAAATGATCAAAATTTATGAACAGACCAATAAACTGTGTTCATGCTATACTGATTACTTGCTGATAGCTTTACCTTGGATCAGCACAAATTACAAGATTGCAGCAAGTCCAGATATAATATTTTATATATATTGGTTAATGATTGTGAATAAAGCTTTTATTCATTGAATTGTCTTTCTCTTATGTCATAGTGTGGTCTTATTTTCAAATTGTACATAATAGATTTTAAGAGTTTAAACACAAACTTATCTCATCTGTGATTCTCCCCAATGTAACTAGCATTATATTTCCAACAAAACTATTATGTAAAACTTTTATGTAATGAAGTGGAATAGAAATTACCTTATTTTTGTTGTTCTTCTACTTTGTTTCATTTGTTATGGTTTAGATTTGTTTTACCTAATACTAAGATTAATAATGTGAAAAGCTCAATAACTGTAACTGATATAGCATGTATTAGTTTTTTTTTATTAATGTTTTGTATAATAAATATACTTATATATCAACTGGCATATCATCTTGTCTGGCAGTATGTTTGTTAGCTATTAAACTGCTTTGTTATTAATTTGGGCTCTGATGGAAATTTGTCTTATTTGGAAGATATTACAAATGTTATTTCAATTGATTGGGTGGAGCTTGCGTTTTAAGTTGCATTAGGACAGTCTATTTGAAGATGTGCGTGATAAGGATGATTGTCGTTCTAATCATTATTGATTTCTAATTACCTATCAGTGTCATCAAAGAAATTTACAAAAGAATGATTGGACACTTCATTGATGAGTTTATCCTAAAACACCTACCTATAGAAGGACTGGTTTATTATAAGCGAACCGGATAAACCCTGCCCAGTCAAGTGAAATAAATTGAGTAATACTATGTACAAAATATTACCTTTGTTATTTTCCCTTTTATTGAAACAAATGAAGCCACTGGTAGAAGCTTGGCCTCAGCTAATAGTCTGCACGGTGCTGTGACCTCTTCTGGGATAACATTCATAGCATCTTCTTTGATATGTTGAGGAATTTCACCAATACCTCCTGTCAGTGACATTTTTGTAGCACTGGTTATTATTATTGTTTCATCCCTGTAGATATAATTTCTTAACATGACTGAATTTCCTGTCTTCATGGAGCTAAGCTTTTCCTCATCGTAAACAATAGCCTTGATGAAACGTCAGCAAGTCCCATAATTGTCCAGGATTTATCTTTTCCCTCCTTCTTGTATTTCTTGGAGGGGACACTGTCATAACTTTCACTTTCAGAGGTCTGGTATATGGCACATTTCCTTTATTGGATTTAATCTTTAATATATTATTCATTTTGCTGGTTTCTGGAAAAATAAATATATAAAATAGACATATTGGTTAACAATCTACATAAATGTAATAAGGCATTGTTAGCATACTTTTCAAAATTAATATATTTAATATAGCTTAATTATCACATGTTCATTTAGTTAAGGCAAGTTTTATCAATTCACTTGTTTTTTTCCTTATAGAAGTATTTATTTTTGAATTTTTATAATAGTATATTGGCAAATGATAGAAAAATTGATTGCACAGTCATGTAATTTTGACAACACTTCAACTGAATGAAATGATAGAGGGATGGGAGGATTTATACTTGAATATCCAAGTCTTTACGATCTGAATACTTAATAATTACATCTTAGTTTGAATGAAAAGGAGAGTGAAAATCTGTTGTTAACCTAGTGGAAAATAAAATAGAGGAATGATAATCGGAGGGTTTAAGGGTGACAAACATGATAAACCTCGTATAATAATGTATGTGCCTATAGAGTAAATATATTATAACCTACCTTTGAGATTTTTTAAAATGACACCTAAAATGGGGCCAAATGTGAAATTAAATAGTCAAGTTTAGTTGAATTTTTATTAAAAGTTCTTGCCTATACCTTCTTTTTCTTATTCCAAGATCAATATATACTTTAATATATTAAAATGGACATTTGAATGACAATGATAAATTGGTTTATACACTCAAAAATGTCTTATCATTTCAAATTTAAGTGACAATTTTCAAAAAAATTGAATAGACAATCTTTGTAAAATACAATTCAGATGTAGAAATGTCTGAAGTTTTACTTTTATCATGTTTATGGTCAAATACATAGCAAACATTTCCAGAAATGTTTGTACTATTCACCTTGCAGATAGTTGAAATGATAGAACATGTTTAAGTGGGAACTTGTATATATATATATATTTATAAGAAAAGTGAATCAAAATCTTTGTTTATGAAGGCTTCTACACTACAACGGAAGAGATATGCTAATAAAAATAGGTTTGTGATCAGAAAAGAAAGACTCAACACTCAAACTGTAACATTATTAGTACATGTAAAGTTTGTAAAATAAGATCTAAGGATGATTTGTAATCTGTTGTGTTTTCTTTCAAAATCTGTGAGAAACTATAGTTAAGAGAATAACTTTTCCAAGGAGTTATTCTGAACATCAAAATTGAAATCCCCATTAATATTGTCTGTGATTTGATTGTAGTGGATAACTTTTCCATCATCACAGCGAAATTAGCTAGAGAAGCTATTTTGGGGTACACATATATAATGTTCACATTAATGCCATTTTCTCTATTTCCTGGATGGTAATTTCAATGCCCTGAATATTCAACTTTAATTTGTCAAGTATTGACACAGAACATCTTGTGAAAACTACAGTTCCATAATATGGTCTATTCAAACTGTAACATGCAGCATCATTTCTGAAAGCGTTAAAACCATCGATGGAAAACAGAGCTTCATTGTCTGATGGCAACAACCTTGATTCAGCAATTCCAATCACATCGGCAAAAGACAAATAATTTTCCTTTGCAAATCTTGCATATGCAGATGTAAAGAACGAGCATTATGGAAAACAATGTTTATGCTGTTATCTATATTTGGAAGTTCAGGAACACAACTTAAGAGATAGGCAGATGAACGCAGTCTATCCATTTCAAGAGCTACATCAAAGCTAAGTGATATTTTGTCCTCACAGAGCTTTAATATGTACAACCCATTAAGACTACGTACTCTACTAAGTCCAACATAATGCATATGGCAATTTTTTCTTTTACCAAAATGCACTACAACATTATCAAGTGTTGAACCTTGTGACTTATGTATTGTCTTTGCACCAGATAGACGAAGAGGGAATTGATGTCTTACAATCTGATAGGAATGATTGTTGTTTAGTGTAAATTTTCTGCTTACTTCAAATATTGGGGTCCAGGTCAATTGTACATTTTCTTTGAACAAATGCTTAAACAGGCTTCTTTGTTCTTGTCCAACAATTTTATCATCGAACTTGATCCAAACAATGCTACATCTTTCAGAATTTTCAACTCTGTAATCTAAAAGCATTACCTGTCCAGATGTTCCATTTGTAAGACCATCATCAACATTAACATTCAAGGTAACATCTATATGCAGTCCTTCAGCTATTTTTAAATGCTTATACAAACCCATGGTCTTAGATGGATCATCTGGTATTTTACTTAATACCTTTGTATGTAAATTTACCTCTAAGTCACCACATACAGAATCAATTGATTCAATAATGTCTCTCTTTGTTGATGTCTGTGAAAATACATGTTCATTGAACTCATCTACCTCAGCACGTGTTGTAAACAAATGAGTGAAAGCAGACAAGTGATTACTGTGGGAGTCAACTACCCTTGTTTTCAATATTTCTATATCTGTATCTGTTTGGCAACCTTCTCGTAACCTGTTCAGCAATGATGCAAATTCTTCATCCTCCTTTTGACGCATTAATTTTAGCTCATACAGTTTAAAGTTGTCTTTCCACAAATAAGCTGCAAGAACCCCATATTCTGTTGCTGTGTCACAAAAATCCAACTATCCATAACAGGTTTCAACTGATAAAGGTCCCCAACAGCTATAACACTAATTCCACCAAATGGCTGGTTCCTGCCCATTATTTCCTGTAGCCGACAATTAATGAAGTTGAACATTTTGCACCCAACCATAGATATTTCATCTATTATAATTACTTTCAAACTTTTATATTTCAATCTGTAAATGTTCTACTGCCAAAGGTTTATAGGTGAAACCTTTATTGACAGGAATACAGAAAGTTGAGTGTATTGTGCTACCGTTTATATTGTGAGCAGCTTTTCCAGTAGGTGCACATAGCAATACCTTTACATCATCAGGGTTACATCCTTGTTCAGAGTTAAGGCAACGTATTAAAGCCTGATATATTGCTTTGACCAAAACAGATTTCCCAACACCTGCACCACCAGATAAGAAATTGTAAAGAGGTTCATCTCTTGTCTTAAACCAATGTAAAATATGATAGAAAATTGTTTTAGCTCGATATTTAAAGATCTCACTAGGGTCCTGTATGCAGGTTCAGGCATTTTAAGAAGGCAATCATCATCACCTATTTGCTTACGAGTAATACCAACATCAAGACCGACATCATAATTTTCTGGTTTTCCAGGATCAAAGCACCCATACTTTTCTACAAGTGTTGGCCCAATAGTTCGATCTCTCCCTTCAGAATGAAGATTTTCTGGCCTAAAACCTGTATTCATGCTTATATCAAAAGCATCAATAGTTTCACCATTTAAATTCTCCACTGCCTCTACTAATTTTCTGTTTGGTTCATACAATTTGCGCATTTGTTCAATTTGAATTTGAAACTGATCATACAACTCTTTCATTAATTGTAGACAAGAAGGAATATCTTTTGTTTCATTACGCCATGGGTGAAACAGCATGATTAATTCTCGATAATAGTTTTCGGCATCAAAGTCTTCATTGAAACGCACATAACGTAATATTTTCTGCTTTGAACGTTTCTTCAAAACGCCTCCATCACCCATTTCTATATTGTTATTATGTCCTGCATACAAGGAATCAATTGCTTCATCATTGGATATTGTATTCTCCTTTGGATCATCATCATCAAGACAATCATTATCTTCTGTTTCTGGAAGATCATTTTGAGAAAATTTTTCACGAGACTGGGAAATTTTAAGTTTTGCTGGATAATGAACTTCATACCATGAAGCAAAATCAGCTAAACATATTGTCTTCAATATCATAGGTCTGCGAGAATACCTTTTTATAACATTGTCTGCTTCCACATCAGTTGATTTGGTTGGCATTTCTTCAAGTACTGCATTGCATTTCAGCAAAGATAAACGCTCTGTTGGTGGATTTGTATTCAAAACAAGAAACCACGAGATGACCTACGCAATGGCAATTGGAGTACAAAGTAAACAGCCTCTTGGGCACTGACCTCAACATGTGTTAAGAACTGGTTTCCAAAATGTCTCATTTGTTGTTTCAGACTCAACTTGTACTCTTTAGATTCTTGAGTTGCTCTTTGTATAAGATTTGACATGCCTCTTTGATCTTTGCTAATATAAGATACAATGTACGATGCACAAGAGTAAGCATCTAAAACAAACTGTACATCAATATTAGCTTGCCAACAGTTTAACATGATTGAATTGTATGAGTTTATCCTGATTTCAGATGGATTGCGTTTTAAGAACACCTTATCTCTTTGTAGGAAGATCTTATAGCATTAATATAATCTTTCTCTGTCAAGTTTAATTCAGCCAAAAGCTCACTACGTTTGATCAGATCCATACTTCATATCATCCAGTTTTGGGCTATTTTATCAAAATTTTCTTGCAATCTGCAAGGCAAATCTGCTCAGTTGAACTATCAATGGGATGCAAGATAACAGTTTTTGACATTGGTGGAATAGGGTAATTAAACCGACATATGGCTTTACCCTTTTTCTACACGTTCGTGCATGTCTATGGGTTTGATAGTTAATTAGCTCAGTAATTGTATCGTCTCTCTTGCAGGTTACATGTTTATCTATAAAGGCAGTAATTTCTTCTTCTGATGTCATTGAAATGTTTGGACCATTTTCTACCCAAACTATCATATGTATATGTGGTGACCCTCTCTGTTGAAATTCAACCCTGTAGAAGAAATCTTTAATTTTCCCTAGTGGATGTAGAGAACTCATCAAAATTTCATTCAAAAACTTTTGAACTCTGTAATCAAAATATCTTGTACACGTAACTGGATCAGAACTTATCAAGCGGCATTTGTCTAGCCAGGACATTTTGTCAATATCTACATAAGTGTAGTCTTTATGATCAACCAACTTGCCAAGGGTTTGCAATAGATTTTTCCACTTTGTTTCTGCAGCAGATAATGAAACAAACCAATGTGGAATACCTAATTGTCTTATCATTCCAAACAAATCTTTTTGCTCCTCCCAATAGGCAGGTGACCCACGAATTTTTCTCAAAATTTGAAAGCCTGCATTGTGTTTTACAAAATTATCAACTGCACCAGGGCAAGAACATCCTCTACTGTTATTTTTTCCTTGTAATTTACATTTTCTTACAGCCAATTGAATTTTATCTTGAATGTATTTTATCTGTAATTTTTCATTTTGAAAATATGTTTGGAACGCACATAGCTACTCGTCTGTCAATATTACGCAACTCCCATTTACTTATTGTGCTGTAGTGCAAGGGAATACACCTCAAATTGTTTGGTGTTCTAGTTTGACCACAATAAATGGCAGGGAATGCTAAAAATTCACTATTAATATCTTGAAAACACCAAGGGAGAATTTCCTCACCAGGTGCAATATTTATAACCAGTTTGTACTCTCTAAATCCTATAGGATTAAGCATTGTATCTAAATTACCACTTGGTTCATTCTCATGATTTGCAGCTTCATCCCAACTATTTGATGATTCTTCATTAGTTTCAATGTCACTTGATTGACCTTTATCATGATTATCACTAAAAGTATTGGACACATTTTCAACTGACCAATGTGGATCGATACATATACCTTCTGATTTGAATAGATTACTCTTTGTTAATAACTTAACAGCATCTATAACATGATTTGGTCTAATCATTTCCTGTGCCACACAGTGCTTATATGATATCTTGCGTTTTAATTTAACAAAAACAGTTTCATTATCATTTAACGTGCGAGGCAACACTCTAACTGTCTTATTTACATCTGCTGGAATATTTACAACATTCCCTTTCATACAAAGCTGACCACCTCTGGGTTGTTGTCTGATAGACATAAAAGGTATACGTGGAGAGATTAATCTTTGTTCTAACTGGGACAGACCAACCAACTCATTAGGAATAGTTGGAAATTTCATGTCATTACCAACAGAGCATTCAGGTATTTTCCCAGAAATAAGGTGTTTCTTACAGGTAAGACACAGCCATTCAACATTCTGAACAGACTTAATACCCTGGATACATTTATCCTTTAATCTTGTACTCTTTTTGACACTGTTAAAACGCACAACTCCTTCCTTAAACCAAGTTTGACTACATGATGTGCATATGTACAATGGTCCATCATGAACTGCAAGGTTAAACCTATTAATTACATTTGAAATTTGTAAATCCTGATTTAGATGTTTCTTCTTACAAGGTACCTCACAAGATACCTCAATACCTTTTCTTTTCTGGGGACAGTTACTAGTAGTTGTTGTTTTAGATGTTGGTATGCTGCTACTATTTTTTTGGAACACAATTCTACTGATTCAAAATTTTCACATTTATAACACAATTATTTGTTTTAGTTTTGACAATTGAAACCTCAAAACCATGAATATTGAACTGAATTTCATCTAATTTTTTTTTTTTGAAAGAGATACTGCCAAATCACGGAGAAAACTGCATAAGTCAACTAAAGTATTGAACTTTGAAACATGACATGCCCCTTCAGAAGAAAGCAGGCCGTCTCTACACCTGCTATGAGGATCAAAAACATAGAATTCATTCTGTATTCTTATTACTGACAAGGCAGAGTCACAAAATATAAGAATAGCACCAAATTTTGATTGGCCAGAATAAAAAACTAAGTTAAAGGCAAATTCAAGGGACATTGAAAGGGGATCATTGACATAATATATTTTCTTTGTTAATGTTCCACTGAAACTCTTTTCATTTTTAATTGAAAAGTTTTTCCCCAAAAAAGTAAATTGCTTTGGAAGATCTTCAAAAAACAAGAAATCACTCGAGACAAGACATTCTTTACGAATGTATGTATACAAAACATCACCAGAATGCAATATGACTTTTAATGTATCTGAAGACCATGTAGCTATTGGCCTTATTTGAGACAGTGCCGAAAATATAATGCTATTTGGCATGCATTGTCGTCCTCGTGATTCATCATGAAAAGCAGGAGACCCTTGGTGGTAATCCCATATAGGAACAACATTTTCTATTATTTCTTGTTTGTAATTATTTTGAAAATATTTCTAGTGAAAACTGGTTTGTTGTACACTTTTAGCAATTAATATTTAAGTTTGATCATTAACTTAATTTTAAGACATCTTTATCTTTAGAATCAAAATTTTGTTTTGAATTCTCAGGAAAAGCTGTTTCAGAGTTCTCTGTACTTAGTTTCTATTCTCAGAGTCTTTTGTTCTAAGTATTCTATTCTCAAAGTCTTTTGTTCTAAGTATTCTATTCTCGAAGTCTTTTGTTCTAAGTATTCTAAAATTAGAGTCTTTTGTTCTAAGTATTCAATTCTTTAAGTTCTGTGTTCTAAGTATTCTATTCTAAGTGGTAACCTCCAACACATATTATGTTAACATCATACATTCAAGATCAAATTCTGAGATTCCAAAGTTCTAAGTACATGTATGTTAGCATATCACATTTTAAGTAATCAAAATTATCAGGAATAAATAAAAGTTTTAATCCAGCAGAGATATTATCAATAATAGCCAAGTGATTTCATGTATGATAAAATTCAATTATTTGACAAACATCACGAGTTGATAAAATATTAAAAACAGGGTGTTTACATAATTATGCTAAATTAATCATGCCATAACACAAGACCTATTCAAAATTATCTTCTATTTTTGCCACTTTAACTTTATGAATTAAATGTAAAAAACGTTGATTCAAAATATCTGTCAAACAGAATAATAATTCACAAGAAAATAATGAATGTATTATTAAACATCGCTACAACATTTTTTATGAATGGTAGTAAACGTAAACAAACAAAATTGTTGAAAAGTTCAAAACATTGACCCATAGTGACTAATGTGCGGTTTGTTGGATAGAGAGGCAAAAGGTACAAAGGAACGTTGATAGATATAAGAAGATGTGGTATGAGTGCCAATGAGACAACTCTCCATCCAAGTCAAAATTTATAAATGTAAACCATTATAGGTCAAAGTACGGTCTTCAACACGGAGCCTAGGCTCACACCGAACAGTAAGCTATAAAGGGCCCCAAAAATTACTAGTGTAAAACCATTCAAACGGGAAAACCAACGGTCTAATCTATATAAAAACGAGAAACACTTATGAACCACATCAACAAACGACAACTACTGAACATCAGATTCCTGACTTAGGACAGGTGCAAACAAATGCAGCGGGTTTAAACGTTTTAATGGTACCAAACCTTCACCCTTTTTCTGAAACAATAGTGTAACATCACAACATAGAAAGACACACTATAAAATATCAACTGAAATAGCTTGAGCATACATTACTTTATATATCCTAAATGTCTTAACACCAATTAAATGGCATTGTTTTTCGCGTACTAACTTTCAAACAATCGGTTACATGTTGAATGAATTCATTTAGACGGAAACACATGAAAGTTTGTCCTGCGCATGTCTGACCATGGGGTCTACATGGGGAAATACCCGGAGTTTAGATCTTTACGAAAATATTGATGTAAAGTTAACTATAGATCACAAAGGTTGACTTTGAAATGAAGAAGTTTGAGTTATGTCAAATGAATAAATACTATCTTATCATTTTTACTTTGTTTGAGTTTCGTCTAGACTTTTCTAACAAGGCCCATCTTTGTAAACAAACATGGCTGCGGGTTCAAAATTTGCATAATTGATATTGATTGATTGTTGGTTGCTTTACGCCGCATTAGCACAACAAGGCTATATCGCGGCGAGAGCTAATTCGAAATTTTTTTACAATTTAAAGCATATTCTTAAAATCAGACAAAAGGCCCTTCAATAAACTAAAATTCTAGATTAAAGCAAATTGATTATTTACAAATAAAGATGAACATTAAGATAACGTGATAAAATTTAAAATCGTTTTAAATATAATAACATTTTTATATTTTAGAATATATTCCAACTTCTTTTAAGAATGAAACAATATTTGTAAATGGAACATTATTAAATAAATCATACATATTATTGACATTGAAATGCTTCTTACGAATATCCGCAAAGTCAATACAATTAATTAAAACATGTTTAATAGTATACTTGCAGTTACAAGGTATACATTGTGGTTCTACTTCATTTTTAAAGATATTCGTGTGTTATTCTAGTATGACCAATACGACATCTAGAAATAACACACTGATCTTTTCTGCACATAAAATTATTGAAAGGTTTACCTAAATTAGGTTTTATTTCGTGTAATTTATTATCATCTTTTTACTCCATTCATTTTCAATAAATCAAAACATATTCTCTAATATTAGATTTAAAATTGGTATATGGTATATCACAGTTAGATAAAGGGTCACCCAGGGCATTCTTTGCCTCAAGGTCTACAGCTGTGTTTCCAAGGATTCCCACATGACTCGGCACCCATAGAAAAATTATTTCTTTAAGAAGAATTTTAAATTCCTCATTACATATAAAATTTTGAGAATTGTTGGGTTTTAATTTTAGTATTTTGTATAGATTGTAAGCATGAAAGTGAATCAGAACATATAATAAATTTGGATTTATCTGAAGAAGCAATAAATTTCAAAGCCAAAATTATTGCTTCTGCTTCAGCAGTAAAGATGGATGCATCAGATGGCAAACGGAGAGTTGCAGCTCTGTCCCTGAAGACAGCAGCAGATGCAACTCGGTCACCATGTTTTGATCCATCAGTATAGACAGTTGAAAATCTGAATTATTGGCTTTAATTTCAGCATAGTGTTGCTGAATTAAAAGAGGATTTGTTTTATTTTTATTGTGTTCACGGAGATCAAATATCATTTTTGGTTTGGGAAGTTCCCATGGAGGACATTTGCAAGTTTCAACTTGAGCAACAGATTTTAAATCAAAAGAAGCTAAATGTGGTTTTAAACGTATACCTAACGGAGGAATTTTATTTTCGTGTTTTGCAAAATATCTCCATAAATTGGATTAAAAACACAGCTGTAGGCAGGATTATCTGAGTAGGCTTTTAGTTTGACAGCATATTGAAGTCCAAGCTTCAAACGTCTGTTAGAGAGTGTGCTCATCAGCCTCTACATACAGACTCTCAACAGGTGAGGTTTTAAATGCGCCAAGACAGAGACGCAAACCCTGATGATGCACAGCATCGAGAATCTGTATGTAGGACTTCCTTGCAGAGCCATACACTATAGAGCCATAATCTAGTTTAGATCTAACTAGAGATCAATATAAATTAAGTAGAATGTTGCGATCAGCACCCCAGTCGGTGCTGCCGACAACTTTAAAATATCTAATGCTTTTAAACATTTCGATTTTAACATTTTGATATGGGGTAGAAAGGTTAACTTTTATCGAAAATTAACCCAAGAAATTTGGTTTCATCAACCATTTTAATTGGGTTGCCGTACAAAGTGAGTTCTGGATCAAGATGCAATTTCCTTTTGTTACAAAAATGCATCCCGACCGTTTTGAAGTGGAAAATTTAAACCCATTTTCCGAGGCCCATTTTCAATTCTTCCAAGACATAACTGTAATTGTCTTTCTATGTTATTCATATTTTGCCTCTATAACATATTAAAAGTCATCAACATACAATGAACCTTCAATATTACTTTTAAAACTTCAACAAGGCTGTTGATTTTAAGACTAAATAATGTAACAGATAAAATACTGCCCTGAGGGACACCCATCTCTTGATCATACAGATCAGACATGGTTGAATTTACTCTAACATTAAATTGTCTATTAGATAGAAAATTCGAAATAAAATTTGGCATATTGCCTTTCAACCCCATATCAAAGAGATCTTTTAAAATACCATACTTCCATGCAGTATCATAGGCTTTTCTAGATCGAAAAGACCGACACAACATGTTCATTTTCGCAAAACCATTACGGACAAATGATTCGAATCGAACAAGATGGTCAAGAGTACTGCGACCTTGGCGGAATCCACACTGGATATTGGCTAAAAGCCCATTGGATTCCAGGAACCAAACAAGGCGATCACTGACCATCCGTTCGAGTGTTTTACAGACACAACTGGTAAGAGCAATTGGCCGATAATTAATAGGATCCGTGTGATCTTTACTTGGTTTTGGAATAGGCACGACGGTTGCACGTTTCCAGACTGATGGTAAATCACAAGATTCCCATATGTTATTCATAAGCTGCAAAAGAACTTCCAGAGGAATCTGGCAAGTGTTTTAACAGTTGATAGTGAATATTATCAGGCCCACAAGCTGTATCATGGGCTTTTGATAGAGATGTTTTGAGTTCTTCAAGAGAAAAGAGTTTATTATAATTTGCACCATTTTTTATTTAAAGTTCAACTTTATTTTTGTTTTTTCACTTTTTAAAATCTTCCTGTAGTTGTAAGAAGAAGAAGATTTCGCAAAAGTTTCACCAAGCTTGTTGGCAATATCCTTTTCAGATGTTAATAAAGAATTGCCGTCTTTCAAATGTTTAACAGTGGCTTTAGAATTTTACCTTTTATTTTTGTACCATATTCCAAACCTTTGTCATCGGAGTGCGAGATGTTATCCCCGAGACAAATTTTTTCCAGGATTTTCGTCGGGCTTGCCTGCAAGTTCGCCGTGCCTTAGCGCGAAAAATACGGAAATTATCCAAGTTTTCCGCTGTAGGATGTTGATTAAACCGTCTTTCAGATTGTTTACGGTCACCTATGGCTTGATCACAGGCGTCATCTAAACATGGTTTGCTGTGATGTTTCAGATGTCGAGGTCTTAGCAATTATTTTATAAGAAATTGACGTTAAAACTGTATTTAAAGTTAAAATTGGATCTTCAACAGCTTCAAACATCTGCGACTGTAATTCTTCTCTACAGAGAGTCTCAAACAAAGGCCAATCAGCCTTGTCAAGTTTCCAACGAGGGACTCTTTGTTGAGCTGAAGTAAAAAGATGTTCAAGAATTAGTGGAAAGTGGTCACTTCCACAAAGATCATCATGTACACGCCACGAAAAATCTAGAAGAGAAGGATCGCACATAGTTAAATCAATAGAAGAATAAGCACCGTTTCCGGGATGAAGATAAGTATCTGATCCATCATTAAAATACACAAGCCTTCTTGAGACACAAAGTCTTCTATAATTTTGCCTTTATCATTTAAAGATTTTGAAAATAATTCAGGCCAGATGTTTTCTCGTGTGTCACTTATTGTTTTGAAATTAATTCAGGCCATATGTTTTCTCGTGTGTCACTTATTGTTTTCAAATTAATTCAGGCCATATATTTTCTCGTTTGTCCCTTATACAGAAGCCATAAAGAGTTGGTTGACCTGTGAGTGTGGTGCTTTTAACTTGATAAAGAAGAAGTTTATCTGCATCAGTTATGTTTATTCCTCCAAAATCTGACACAATTAAAATCTTGGCTTCTACAAAACGACATCCATAAAGTAAATATATCCTTCATTTAAACTCTGACATTCTGAAACGAAAATAAACTTTAACATTACATGTTGTTTAATCCAAATTTCCCCGACCATCATCCCAAATGGCCTCTATTATGACGATATTAATATGTGACTAAAGTATTCAACATCTTACCATAAACTTATTTAATCACAAACACTGTAAAACAAAACTAATTATGTTCGAATAAAAGTACAAGATAAAGCAATGTAAGTCTTCCTTTTCAAATCCGTATGTGTCGTTTCTCTTATCTGCACTCTGTTTGGTGTTCTCAAAATTAATGATGTCTTCAATGGTCATCCTCATTGTTCCCCCAAGAGTGACTGGGGAATAGAAATATGGTCACTTGGTCTTCTCCCGACCGGCAGTAAAACGCTTGCCGATGTGGGGCGTCCGTTTGGTTGTGCGGGATGTATTACGTTCGCAGTCACGTCCGGTCAGAATGGGGACGTTAAATCCGATGTCTCGTGTAAAGAGAGTGCCACGCTCTTTGCACGTTAAGAACCCTTGCAACAACTCTTTGAGGGCCCGTAGGTGGCCTGTTGCAAGGCAAAATTTGTCCCTATCCAATACACCCTCATTTTCCAGTGGCAGTCCAAATTTCCCGACCATCATCCCAAATGGCCTCTATTATGACAAGACCTACATATTGTATTTATTGTGAACTTGTTCTCGTCCTGAATATGCATGAAATATTTGCCACTGGACGTTAAGCAACCAACAATCAATCAATCAATCCTCATTTGTTCACCTGCATATCCACATTCTCGGCTCTGTGGTTTCCTCCACATCTGTTATAATCTGACTATAGTTGCTCCTTGGCTTCCTTGAATGACTTTTTCACGGAATTTTGGGTATTCCACTGCCTTGAATATGCTGTTTATTTTGGGCAGTCATTTCAATTTCAGTCCTTTTAGCTCATGAGCTTTTCTCATCACTTGGCGCCCGGCGATCTCAAGCTCACCTGGACTTTGATCCCCAAAAATAAGATTGACTAGCCAACCAGATTGGCAAGAAGTCAACTATCAAATTTGAAAATTCTTGTAAAAGTTATTCCATTATTTTTCTCTGGCATAACCAAACTTTTAATAAGATACGAACCTGTGTCTTTCTTGACTCTATTTAGATTACTCAATGGTCTTCTTGTAGCTGGCATTTTGCTGTAATCAAAACAAAAATAAAACCATGTATATATAAGTAATTGTAATTGTCAATCACATTTTAGCCATATCTCTTACACGTTAAAGACACCCTGGTAGATTTCGAAATAGAGTAGGCTAATGCCGCTTGAAGGCAGCAGACGCAAAGTGGAAAGGGATTAATATAAGTTGCAATAACTTGTTTCCCAATCCACTATAAATAAAATTTGTTTAAACTAATTAAAATCTACAACCACCACCAAAAAGAAACTAATATCTAATAAAATTATCATCCAACGTATAAATCTTCAATGAAACTGAATTAAAAAATCCATACATTAATTTTAACTGAATAATTGACACAAACAAATCGTATTATCAATTCTGTATTGTTCTACTTCTATCGACTCACCTAACGTCTGTTGTTTCTATGAATATAGTGACGGATAGTGCCGTCTAGATATTCATATCTGTTATATGACACATTGTAGGCATCCAGTTTATACATTCTGCCACCTACAACAAGACGCAAGAAAGCTGTGAAATGCCTTATTCCATTATTATATCTACATTATCCACTAAGTTAACCCAATCAAACAACATCTCTGGGTGTAAACCATTCACATAAGCAATACATCGATCATAATTATACCCCAATATTGTAATTTTGTCCTAAAAAGTACCCCAAGGGTGACTGGGGAAATGAAATATGGTCACTTGGTCTTCCTCCGACCGGCAGTTAAACGCTTGCCAAGGTGGGACTGTGCGGGATGTTTCAAGTTTGCAGCCACATCCGGTCAGAATGGGGACGTTAAATTCGATGCCTCGTTTAAAACCACGCTCTTTACACGTTAAGAACACTTGCAACAACTCTTCAAGGGGTCCGTAGGTAGCCTGTAGCAAGGTAAAATTTGTTTCCTATCCAATATACCTTCATTTTCCAGTGGCAGTCTAAATTTCCCGACCATCATCCCGGATAGCCTCTATTATTACAAGACCTACCTATTGTATTCATAATTAACTTGTTCTCGTCCTGAACTTGCATGAAATATTTGCCACTGGACGTTAAGCAGCAAACTATCAATCAATCCAAAATTATTTTCTAATGTTGTAAGGCCATAATCTTGCTGGCCCCACTTCATCCTGTAAAGCTCTCTATAACGCGTATATTTCCTTGTTTCTAAACATCTTGTGAATTAATAAACCAATATTTGTGATGATTATTTAAAGGAAGATAACATTTAACAGTTCTAAACCCACTATAACACAAAGTCATCGTCATCTGACCACAGGAAGGCATTCTTCCCGTGGGGTGTGATATCTTCATTCCTTTTCCTTTCCCAACTGAGCATTCTGCAATTTCTGATGTTTTCGTGGATTTTGCACTGGTTTGAAATTGTCTGGAAAAAGTTTTGCCAACTTTTCATCATCAGTGTCACGAGACAAGTCAATAATATAACCGCATAAGGTACAAGCAGAAACTGAATCACAGGTTGCATTCGGTGCCCGTCTTTTATTCTTGTGTCATTCATAAGTGTAACTTTATCAACTTGCAGTAAACTTTGACCTGGCTGTGGTTCAGTTTCAGTACATTTTGTGCTGATTGAGTCACCTCAACTGACGGTTCAACCGATTCATCATCCGTATTCGGAACAATGGTTATGTTATGGGCCATCTCATCTTCCTTTGTTAGTGTTTTCCATATGTTTCTGTTAGTTGAATTAGGATGGACCATCTAAGGTGTACACGGAATAAACAAAGGTCACTCCGGTAATGGAGGTTTCTCAAAATTATTTCACATAAATGTTGTTCAAACATTTGTGTGTGTGTCCCATTCATCGCCCTTAAATGGTCCTTCGCTATCTTCCATGCAATCTCCATCCTATTAGTACAAAGAAGACTTTTCTCTCGTCTGAGTGCTAACATAATTCTTGTATGAATGTCCGTTATAATGGTTCAACTCTGGATGTAATCGTAGTATCAAGGAATTTTATTTCCCCCATAGATGTTTCGTTTGTTAATCTAATTGAATGGTGGAAAGAGTTAGTGTTCTAGAAATTCATTAAGATGGTCTTGTGAATCTGTCCAAAATTAATATCGTCAATAAATCGAAACCATGATAATGGCTGGTATGGAGCACTTGCCGAGAGCGTTTTTAGCTCACCTGGCCCGAAGTGCCAAGTGGGCTTTCTCATCACTTGGCGTCCGTCGTCGTCTGTTAACCTAAAAATCTTCTCCTCAGAAACTACTGGGCCAAATTTAACCAAACTTTTCCACAATCATCATTGGGGTATCTAGTTTAAAAATGTGGCCGGTGATCCGATCAACCAACCAAGATGGCCGCCATGGCTAAAAATAGAACATAGGGGTGAAATGTAAATTTTGGCTTACATCTCTGAAACCAAAGCATTCACAATCACCAAATCACAATTTTATCACGAATCCATCTGTGTCTTTTGTTTAATACCATCAACTACACCAACATGTAGTTGATGACTTCTACCTTGTCGTTTTAATCACTGCCACATCGACTACCTCGGTATTATCTGAGTAACCTGATGACACAGTTACTGCATCATATCCCTAAAGGATGACGCGGAAACGAAATATGGTCACTTGGTCTTCTCCCGACCGGCAGTAAAACGCTTGCCGACGTGGGGCGTCCGTTTGGCTGTGCGGGATGTATCAAGTTCGCAGTCAAGTCCGGTCAGAATGGGGACGTTAAATCCGATGCCTCGTTTAAAGAGGGTGCCACGCTCTTTGCACGTTAAGAACCCTTGTAACAACTCTTTGAGGGAACCGTAGGTGGCCTGTTGCAAGACAAAATTTCTATCCCTATCCAATATACCCTCATTTTCCAGTGGCAGTCTGAATTTCCCCGACCACCATACCGAATGGCCTCTATTATGATAAGACCTACCTATTGTATTTAGTATGTCACCCTCAACGAAGTTCATATTGTTATTCTACGTTTCTTTTATGTCACCCGATCGACAATGTCGGGTGACATATTGCTTTTCCTCTGTTTCTTTGTTATTATTATTCTTATTCTTCCAATGATTTTTGTCCGGCAGATTTTTTGGAGACAAATATTGTTATAAATTTTGTTTAACGTTTTCCTCCCCAAACTTGAAGCTTTTATTTATGAACGTTGATGCTTCTAAAGTTTTTGTTTAATTGTTTTGTAAAATTCTGCATATGCTGGTCAATTTCTACTTTTGATGTAGAATTGGATGATGATTATAATTTCAAACCAAAAAAACTACCGTCACATCAATCATTTCTCTGGTATGACAATGTTTTCGGTAATCAGTGGTCATAGCAAACCACGACGTGTTGACCAGGATTCCACAACTCTTTGTTTTACCATCAGTTCTCCTGACTGAAAAGCAAACAGCAATCATTTTCCTGACTGAAAAGCAAACAACAGTCAATCAATCAACCACAAAAGTATTAGAGATATGCTTAGTAGATAAAAGTTTGACTTAAAAACAGAATTAACAGTTGGACCCTGATGATGGCAGATATGTCATAATTACTAGATTTATTGAAGAAGAATTAAAAATATATATATTTTACATACAAATGAATTTATTTAAACCCGTGTAAACAGATTAAACAGATCTAGTTGCAAGTTGTTTTTCCTCCTCTGAATTGTGTTCTATTCTGAATATTTGATTCTTTACAATTTATATTGTCAAGGACCTTTTCTTTCGCATAACATTCGGAATCAATAGAATTATTTGCTATTTCAAAATTTTTGTGTGACGGTGGTGCCTAAAGAGGGAATGCCCGTGCATCCTCCTTCGACTCATTACCTGATGATATTTCAGCATTATCTTCTGGTCCTTGTGTCTCCACGTGTCCCACCTCCTGATCATTCTTTTCCGTCTAACTCTGTCCTTCTTTTTAGTGATGTCTTCGTTCCGCACTCCCTGTCCTTCTTTCCTGCTGGTCGTCCTCCTCTTTTTCCAATGGCCCTTGATGACGGTCCCCTGGCATTTCTTTTGTTTGGCATCTTTTCGTTTAAACAATTTAAATAATTTCTGCAGCACCTGCTTTGTTGTCGACAGCAAATTAACAAGTGCCCGATACGGAATTCCAAAATTCAGATTCCACGTGAGAGCGCCATCTATGGCCATGTCATATTTGGCAATGAGCAATTGAATTTAAATATCAGAAAGATGAGTTTGTGCAGCAGACATTTGCTCTGTCAGATTTACTTTGAACTCCCTTTTCTTCCGTTAAAACTTTATTTGTTTGAGAAAATTTAGTCCATTCTTTCCCGTACATGTGATCTTTCTGCGGTAAGAAGTCCGATTGAAGATAGTGTGTACTAAAAGTAGATGAAGCTTCTATAACATTAAAACTACAACTAGCCTCCGGTAATTTCTCATACGGCGTACTTGTGCCTGGTTCACTTTTTAAGGTAGTGTCCAATTCTGTTGTTTCCATATCGGAATCGGAATCACCAGTCTCTAGTTTTCTTTTTTCACTGACAATTGATGTTTTAAAATTTTCTTCTACCCGGAGTTGTCTTGTTTTCATACCCCATCTTTAACTTAGAGAAGGATTCCTATCCGATGGTTTGTCGTCAATAAAATGTTCAGAGCATACATATACGTTTTCGGACGATCTTTCCGATTTAAAGCTTTTATCCACTCAAATGAAGTCTGTAAGGAATTAAACAGGGACAATGGTAGTGCATTTCACCATGTAATTCACACATTGATTTCTTCCATCAAGTATTTTTTCTGATTATTGGAACAACCATGAACTGAACATGAGTTCCCACCACCTGTTTTGTAAATATTTTCCTTCTCCATAACAAAACGAATAAGAAAATAGTGGAAAACAAAATGTAAACAAAAGACCGATATTGTTGTGATTAAAGCACGTGCGTTATCTATCATTAGTGCTATGGCGCGGCACCACGTGATAGATCAATGGCAGCGCACATCATATGGCAAAATCAAAGGTACTTTATTCAAATGATTTGTACCACGTGACCTTGTCCCTTTTGATAAATTTACTTCCCTTAGCCTAAGATTGAAAATATAATTTATCTTAGATTTGCGGATAATACAGTCCTTTTCCGTCGTGTATCTAAAAATCTTTAAAAACTTCCTTGGGTGGATATTTACAAAAATGTTGTGTAATTCTAAGGGAAAATGCTTAAAATTTGACTTTTTACGAAATGGGAAGGTTGAAATCATCATGTTTTAAAAGAATTTGGCCGAAAACTTAAGAAAGCAGGTAAGTTAAAATTTATTTAACTTTAAAATTCAACCTACAAGGTGTTTCCCTATATGCGGACAAATCATGAACAATATTTTCTTGCATTTGTATTTCTGTTTTGAATCTTGCTATTTTACGATTTTCCGTCATTTTATATGATCTTTTATAGCAATTATACTATGGTTACGCTTCCGATTTTCAAACTAAAAAGGCCGAAAGATTTCAAAGTAGACAATGTTCATTTGTACACGGACAGAAGCCTAAAACATGTACAATTCACCTATATGCGGACAAATTGTTGATTCGACATAGGAATTGGCATATTGGCATTTTAATTTAAGGGTTTATATAATCCTATTGTAATGGCTGCCGTCATGATAAGGCAAAATGGCCGCTATGCAAATTAGCAAAGTACCCCAAATTTTGCCATATGCGATAATTAGGTCAGATCTTGAAAATGTGTCAATAATCTCTCAAAATATTTCTCACATGACTTGTATAGATAATAGGAGAATTCCAATTTGGGCTGTGTTTTGTCATTCAATTTATTTTTGCGATCCATTTTTTCGAGAGAAAAACAACTTACATTTTTCCAACATGTATATCGTCTTTCTGCTAAGTATATTTTCCATTGCAGATGATGAGTAGCTACCAAATGTTATTACATCTGGCAAACCACTCACACAGTAACTTATTTGTCCAAAGACTATAAATTGTTAGACCACACGGTCCCACAGTCTTAATTTCTAATTATAATACGGGACTAATATGCTTACATAATTCTTATACTATACACTAGAAAGTAAAGGATTGGGTGAATTGAATTTTGGTTGATTCAAGAGAAATATATAAATAAAATTATCGATCAATGACGTCAATAGTAAGGGTAAAAATCGAAAATATCTTCATTTAGATGTATACTACTGAGGAAGAAAGAACTTGGAAAGATGAGCATTGATCATATCAGCTGAATATGAAAGAATTATTATACCAACCGAATTGTCAGATATCTATAAAAGCCATGACAAACCTAAGATTTACCATACCACTTCACATCTGTTATTACTCAACAACGACTTCATCTCTTTTAACATCAGTTTCAGACAATGAATCGTCATTGATAGATTATAAGTACCAGCACAACGACATGTTTAACATTAGAATTTGCAACATCACCGTTCAACTAAAAGCTATAAATAAATCTTTTTTTTTTTTTTTTGGGGCTGATCAATTCACTTATATCGACACTCGTCTGGATGACATATTGAGCCTAAATGAACCCAGCATATTTCAAGGAGAGGAATTTTTCGATAACATACTGGATTTATCTGGAGATAATCCAGCTTGCCAGTTTGGAGTTTGAAATTGCAGTTGTCTCCGTGAAGTTCCTTCAGAAAGTCGTATTAATTTTGAAGCTTGCCTAAAAATACTAGATCTTGAAGAAAGGCGGAGGTTGGTATTGGGAGTAGAGGTGTGGTTGAAAATTCAGCATTTTAATCCATTTGCCAACTTTAAAAGGCTGATCTAATTTTAGAACTGGAATGTAGGAGTGTAAACACAGACAATATGGATATAAATACATAGAAAGATGAGTTAACGGAACTGATGCATGGTGTAACAAGACCTGAAAAATCCAAGAAACTCAACAAAATCCCTGCATAAGAAACATATGAAATTTACATAATGAACATGACATATCAAATGTAGTAAAACATCACAGAAAACTATCTTCACACATTGAAAATAAAACGTACAAAATGATTTAATTCGCCACAAAACTTGGAAAAAAAAAACAAGTAAAAGGCTCTGATGCCCGGCGTTTTGTGATTCAGCTGGCCAAATTCATCACCAACTTGAATAAAGAATGGTCTTATCAGTGAAGAATTTATTGATCTTGTTTTTAGCTGGTCGAAATAACAAAAGCATACAGCCCTTATAATACCAGGCCACCAAAACAACTGCTTCTGCTATTCAGCTTTTTCTTTTGCCATGCTGTGCCGTTAAATTATTCCTAAGATGACTATTCGCCAATTTTACGGCATTCATTTCCACTGTATAACAACATATCTTCCACAAACTGCTAGAATCTTCAATACCAATGCCATATTAACAGAAAATGAGGAGAGAAGTGTTTGTGATCTGCGTAGAATTTCCGTTGGAACGACAAACAGAAAGACTGGCTGGATTGTTGAGGATGCAATTCTGAGATTCAATGCTCAGAAGTCAAAAGGCGAATAGATAGATAGCTATAAAACAAGACTACATTATAAGCAAACAAGCTCGTCTTCCTCACCCGATACAACATTCACTAAGGATATAATCAAGCTAAATCAACACATTTTTAACATCATCTTGCACGTATAGCCGATTTTGTGGCACTGGGAAAACCGAGATGTGGTATTCCATAATGGACGGGCTAACCATTCACAAGACCAGAATGTCCATTTCAATTTCCCCAGCATAGCATTGTTAAACCTTATGTCGCATAAAATATTTCACCTTAAACCTTCATCTTTTGAAACCACAAATGGCAGAAATTGATACCAACAAAATACGGGTACTTTCTCAGAATTTGTGTCGCATGTAGTTATACGCTAAAGTAGTCAACCGTCAATTCAGTACTAATATCTACTAACATTCAATTTACAGGCGATAAACGTTAATATTAGTATATGATTAATAAACACCCATTGGGCATATAAAAATATGAGATGGTTGCTTGAGTCATAAAATATGGAGTGCTTACTTGTGGCCATAAAATATTTGGTTTATACTGAATATCAACAGCACTGGGTATATAAAAAAATGTGATGGTTACTTGCGATTTCTGAATCACCTGCATAAGCCATTTTTAAATACGTTTACAGAAACATATATAGAAAAGCACACATTAAGACCACAAAACGTGAGGTGTGTGTTAACACTACAAGTAATAAATCATCTAGGCACCGCATTCCTTTTCAATGATTCAACACCTGTATTTATCAATTCTTAAAGTGCTAAACAGTATAAATAGCTGTAGGTTCTGCTTAAGAAATAAAAGAATCTTAAAGTCACTAGAGTATAATGTAAGTATAATATTAATTTGTCTAGATTTTTTCCACTCACTATAGTGTGTTACATAAGCAAATGACTTAATAAAATGTACGCAATATATTACTTGTGTAAAACAATAATAAAATACAAATTTTGTCTATAAGTTTTATTTTCTAATTGTTGTGAACAATGCCCTCCTGGGGCTTTCTCTGTAGCTGTTGTATAGTGCCACTTATCATTTCCATCACCACAGTGTGGCTTTTTTATTTCCTCCTGATGTTATTCAATCTCTGAATCTGGGAGGAAATTTCTCCCAACTCATAGGCTGCAGCTTTTTGCTGTGGTGGTCACGCTTAATCCTTAAAAGAAATCAAATACATATAGAAAGAGAGATAACTTTGTTAGTATCTATATCGTTGCTGATGATAAAAACATCATAACATCACCATCATCCAAAGGAGTGATATAGACTCAGATGAAGAACAGCTGGATTCTCCCTGATAGAAGAAATGATGAGTCACAAGAAACACCACCTCAAGTGACGAAAAGACATGTACCGCAACCTGCAGATGAATACCAACCAGGCCCCTCAAACATTGACAAGAACAAGAGACTGAAACCTGCAACCCAACCTACAGCAGAAGATCCAGCAAAAATCATTGTTGTAGATGATGAGGCTGAACAGAATTATTCTTCTGCATTTTGTTAAATCAATGGGTTAAATCCAGTGCTACTAATAGAATGAACCGATTTGATGGGCTTATGTAGAGATGGAAGTGGCATAAGGCATATATAAGCCTTATTCAAACTTTTAAGAAAAGGAATTATAAGTTGTATGGCTATAACGTCACAATGGGTCGTTACGAATGTCTTGATTGGACAGTCCTTTCTATTTTTAAGATTGTAATACACTATTGACTGTCGTACCCAAATTTTTACATTTTATCCATTACGTTTTGAATGTTTTACCCATGCATTATTAATGCAATGTCATTGAATTAAAATTCAAATAACAGGTTAAGCTAACTTTGAAATAATAATCCACCTTTTTCTATATAATTGATTGATTGATTGTTGGTTGCTTAACGTCCAGTGGCAAATATTTCATGCATATTCAGGACGAGAACAAGTTAAAATAAATACAATTTGTAGGTTCTGTAATAGGGCGTCCGGGATTAAGGTCGGAGAAATTTAGACTGCCACGGGAAATGAGGGTATATTGATAGGGACAGAAATTTAGCCTTGCAACAGGTCACCTACGGACCCTCAAAGAGTTGTTGCAATGGTTCTTAACGTGCAAAGAGCGTGGCACTCTCTTTACACGAGGCATCGGATTTAACGTCCCCATTCTGACCGGACGTGGCTGCAAATTTGTACATCCCGCACAGCCAAACGGACGCCCCACTTTAGCAAGGGTTTTACTGCCGGTCGGAGGAAGACCAATGGTGACCATACTTCTATTCCCCAGTCACCCTTGGGGATTTTTAAGAACATGTCTGTACAAAGTCTGCAATATGAAATTTTTGTTCCATTTGTTTGATGTTTTGATTTTATTTTTGTCATTTGATTACGGACTTTGTTTTAGATTTTCCTTTTGTTAGTTGGAGCAGATTCCAACATAAATCAAAAGTTTAACCTGAATAAATAATCAAAACAAATGATATCGTGCATGAGGTGCAATGCGCTTTAGATTTTAATGTCATATTAATGATTGATTGATTGTTGGTTCCTTTTGATCCAGTGGCAAATGTTTCATAGATATAGGAAGATGTGGTGTGAGTGCCAAAGAGACAACTCTCCATCCAAATAACAATTTATAAAAGTAAACCATTATAGGTCAATGTACGGCCTTCAACACGGAGCCTTGGCTCACACCGAACAACAAGCTATAAAGGGCCCCAAAAGTACTAGTGTAAAACCATTCAAACGGTAAAACCAACGGTCTAGTATATATAAAAACGAGAAACGAGAAACACGTATAAATTACATCAACAAATGACAACTACTGTACATCAGATTCCTGACTTAGGACAGGTGCAAACATTTGCAGCGGGATTAAACGTTTTAATGGTACCAAACCTTCTCCTTTTTCTGAAACAATAGTATAACATCACAACATAGAAAACACACGATAAAACATCAATTGGAAGGCTTAACTCAATCAAAACGTAAATTAACACACTATGAACGAATAAATTGATCTGTGATACCTGAAAGTAAATACATAGTTAATAAAATATTAGGGACAAACATTCAAGGCCAAAAGCAAACAAACAAGTCCAAATAAAGCCATGGCAAAACACTACCGCGAAATATAAACCCTTAGAAAATAATCACTTTTGAAAAACCGGTTTTATGCATGTTCAGGACGAGAACAGGTTATCAATAAATACGATAGGTAGTATTGTAATAGTGGCCGTCCGTGATGATGGTCGGGAAATTCGGACTGCCACTGGAAAATGAGGGTATATCGGATAAGGACAAACGTTTGGTGCAAGTGTTCTTAACGTGCAAATCAACTCATCATAGATATCAGGACTGAAATTTTATATTTACGCCAGACGCGCATTTCGTCTACAAAAGACCCATAAGTAACGCTCGAATAAAAAAAAATGTTAAAAGGCAAAATAAAGTACGAAGTTGAAGAGCATTGAGAACAAAATTCCTAAAGAGCGTGGTACTCTCTTTACACGAGGCATCGGAATTAACGCATTTCCAATTGTTTTAAAACCTTGTCAATAAAGTTTGGGGCACTTGTAGCTGAAATTTGAGGAACTCTAGGTTCGTCTGCAGGTCACCTGCATAAATGGTACATCAACGGCATTTTTCTCTATAGGTTGAATCAACTCCCCTAATTGTTCTTGCGATAACTGTAGTTCACCATGTACTTGGAATTCCATATTATCTGTCATTACAGAAGCAGAGAGAACACTGCTCATTTTAAATCTTCTAGTGGTGGATATTTTTCCAGCGTATTTTTTTTTATTGAACTCTCAGATTTATGTCCTGACACTGACATAATATCCCTAGAATCAAGTGTCCATTTACATATATAATGTTGTTTTAATACCTTTGGTGTGATTTTAAAGTCAAAGTGGTAGGCCATTGATATAATTTGTCTTCTTTATCATTTAAAAGTCACGATAAATGTATATATATATATATACAACTCGTCTAAACATCAACCCAACAATGTTAGATCTGTAAATTCGCTTTCGCAAATTTTTGTTCTTCCCTCGCCGGGATTCGAACTCATGCTACTGAGATATCGTGACAGCAAATCGCCTGCACTGTATCCGACACGCTAGACCACCTAGGCTTCACAATAATAAAGCTTTCGGTGGCCGGGTGTTACCTTTCCTCGTCCTCAATTTTAGATAGACTCTTGAATTTTAAAGAGTCAAAATAGGATGAACGGATTATATAAACCGGAGGAAAATATAATACAAGCCCAAACGAAATAAATATAAACAAGTCTAAATTGAAAACAACGTTCAAACCTATGATTGCGTTGGATAAAACCGCAATTTTATACGTGTGCATGTAACAAATTTCGTTGTAGAGGGATCTAAATACAGCACAAACAACATTTTCCAAAAGACCAAAGTGTGAAAAATATATTTTAACAAAACGCATATATATATATATATACGGCTTGCAAGAGATACTAAGCTTGCTTAGTGGAATAAATATTTTAATGTTTGGAGGAGTTTTAAGTACCTTCTTTTCTGCTTTGTTGGTTTCGAATGGTGAACAATCTGATGCTGTCCTCCGTGAAGGTTATCATCTTCGTTTTTTTTTTCTTTATAAACATGTACTTTCTGATAGCCTGACAACAATGCCTTTATAACACCGTCAACATTCTTGATAAACTTTGCCACTTTAGCTTTATCTGTTAATGAATGTATAAGATAAAAAGCTACTATATGACCAAGAAACATCTACATATAAACTGCTTCATATTATCTGAAGTATTACGAAGATAAATAAATTGATTAATCACTTATTAATAACCACTGCTGGTAATTTCTTAGCTTTCTAAATATTTCTCCTGCTCTAGTTCCTCTTAAGCTCCACTCTGCTTTTATTTTGTATTCTTAATCTTAATTGACTATGATTGTCAGTTTTCCTATCGAAGGTCGGCGGTTTTCGCCGGGCACCCGGCTTCCTCCACCAGTGAAAACTGTCCGCCACGAAATAGCCTTAATGCGGTGCTTAAAAGTGGCGGTAAAACACCAAAATCAAATTAAATCTTTTCCAGTTACAACGTGTATCAATTTCCTATCTCCTTTGTTGCCCTTCTGAAAGGAAGCAAGTATATTATTCCTCAAATTTGCAGATTATATAATCTACATACATTGTGATTTTAAATTTTCATAACTTTCATGTTTTATTCATGTGAAACAGTGATTACTACTAAAACAAATACAATATTTTAGTTAACAGGTGCTCACCTAAGAACCATACACAATACATATAGCCTATATCTAAGAACCATAGACAATACATATAGCCTATATCTAAGATCCATAGACAATACACGTAGACTGAACCTAAGAATCATAGACAATACATATAGCCTATATCTAAGAACCAAAGACAATACATATAGCCTATATCTAAGATCCATAGACAATACATATAGACTCTACCTAAGAACCATAGACAATACATATAGCCTATATATAAGAACCATAGACAACACAAGTGAATCACATATTTAAACTTATAAAGGCCTGTATGAAAACTTTGTAAAACCACAAAATCAAAAATCCATGTAAATAAAATGTTTCATTACCTATACTAATTGTTATATTGAATTCAATTATTTTTCTGTCTTCAGATTTTCAGGAGACTTGGTGCATTCAGTCTCGGTTAACACATCACATTGTAAGGGATTTGGACACACTCTGTAATGTCACACCAGATATATTAGATACTTGTATGTATAAAGACAATATTAATATTGTTTTATTTTTGGATTTGGTAAGTGTTCCATGCGTTAATTTAGACCCGAATCATTTAAAATTAAAATTTTCCTTTCTCTTTATAAACCCATAGGTTTTGGACTGGAAACATAGGTATATCATAAAAGATGTGGTTTGATTGTCACCAGAGACAATACATATAGACTCGCCTAAGAATCATAGACAATACATATAGCCGATATCTAAGAACCATAGACAATACATATAGCCTATACCTAAGACCAATAGACAATACAAGTAGACTGAACCTAAGAACCATACACCATACATATAGCCTATATATAAGAACCATAGACAACACAAGTGAATCACATATTTAAACTTATAAAGGCCTGTATGAAAACTTTTGTAAAACCACAAAATCAAAAATCCATGTAAATAAAATGTTTCCATTACCTATACTAATTGTTATATTGAATTCAATTATTTTTCTGTCTTCAGATTTTCAGGAGACTTGGTGCATTCAGTCTCGGTTAACACATCACATTGTAAGGGATTTGGACACACTCTGTAATGTCACACCAGATATATTAGATACTTGTATGTATAAAGACAATATTAATATTGTTTTATTTTTGGATTTGGTAAGTGTTCCATGCGTTAATTTAGACCCGAATCATTTAAAATTAAAATTTTCCTTTCTCTTTATAAACCCATAGGTTTTGGACTGGAAACATAGGTATATCATAAAAGATGTGGTTTGATTGTCACCAGAGACAATACATATAGACTCACCTAAGAATCATAGACAATACATAGAGCCGATATCTAAGAACCATAGACAATACATATAGCCTATACCTAAGACCAATAGACAATACAAGTAGACTGAACCTAAGAACCATACACCATACATATAGACTGTACCTAAGAACCATACACAATACATATAGACTGTTCCTAAGAATCATACACAATACATATAGCCTATATCTAAGAACCATATCCAATACATATAGCCTATACCTAAGAACCATAGACAATACATATAGCCTATACCTAAGACCCATAGACAGTACACGTAGACTGAACCTAAGAACCATCAACAATACATATAGCCTATATATAAGATCCATAGACATTACATATAGACTATATCTCAGAACCATAGACAATACATATAGCTTATACCTAAGACCCATAGACAATACACGTAGACTGAACTTAAGAACCATACATAATACATACAGACTGTACCTAAAAACCATAGACAATACATATAGCCTATATCTAAGATTCATAGACAATACATATACACTCTACCTAAGAACCATAGACAATACATATTGCCTGTATCTAAGAACCATTGACAATACAAGTAAATCACATATTTAAACTTTTAAGGCCTGCATGAAAACTTTTGTAACCACAAAATCAAAATCCATGTAAATAAAATGTTTCCATTACCTATAATAATTGTTATATTGAATTCAATTATTTTCTGTCGTCAGATTTCAGGAGACTTGGTGCATTCATTCTCAGTTAACAAATCACATTGTAACGGATTTGGACACACTCTGTAATGTAACACCAGATGTATTAGATACTTGTATGTATAAAGACAATATTAATATTGTTTTATTTTAGGAAACTTGGTGAATTCATTCATTAACAAATCACATTGTTAAAGTAAGCAAATTAGATGAACAAATTGTGAATCCTTCAAGGGCAATAACTCATTAGGGTCAATTAACAATTTGATAATACAAATTATTTGTAGATCATACTTTGCAGAACAATTTTGCTATTTACAGTTTATCTTTATCATTAATAATATTCCAAGATAATAATCAAAACTGCAAAATTTCCTTAAAATTACCAATAATCAAAAACTGCAAAATTTCCTTAAAATTACCAATCTAGTGACAGCAACCTAACAATGGGTTGTTAGATTCAACTGAAAATTTGATGGCTGATAGAACTTGGCCTAATGAACAATTTTACCTCACCTCAGATTTACTCTAAATGCTCTAGTGTTTGACATACAAGCCAAAACTGCATTTTACCTGTATGTTCTATTTTAGCCATGGTGGCCATGTATTTTGACGAATGGAAAACAAAACACAAAATATATTCTAGATACCCTAAGGATCGTTCAGCTAAAGTTTGTTTGAAATTGGTTCAGTAATTTCAAAGAAGATTTTTATAGTAAACAAATAAAGTCAACAGTAGTATACCGCTGTTCGAAATTCATAAATCGATTGAGAAAAAAACAAATCCGGGTTACAAACTAAAACTGAGGGAGACAACTATAAGAGGAGAACTACGACACAACAGAAACACAACATTAAAATGTAACACACACAGAAACGAACTATAATATAACAATGGCCATTTTCCTGACTTGGTACAGGACATTTTAATAAAAAATGGTGGGTTGAACCTGGTTTTGTGGCATGCCAAATCTCCCGCTTTTATGGCAATGTTAAATTTAATATTAAAATGACAACATTACATGATAGGACTACAATACAAATAAATGGGAGAGCATATAGGACAGAGAAACACACGAATAATAGCTAGGTTTAAAATTTAATACGCCAGACGCGCGTTTCGTCCACACAAGACTAACCAGTGACGCTCTGATGAAAAAGTTCGAAAGCCAAAACAAGTACAAAGTTGAAGAGCACTGAGGACCAAAAGTTCAAAAAGTTGTGCCCAATACGGCTAGGTTTTTCTGCCTGGGATAAGAACATCCTTATTATTTAGAATAATTTATACTTTTGCAAACAGCAAATTTTTATAAAGTGACTATATAATTGATATAAATGACAAAACCGGTGACTAACTACAAAATAAAACGGATAGATAAATAACATAAACCAGCATATAAAAATTCACAGCCGTTGTTAGCCAAATCGATAAAAGCACACATTTAAGTGACGTCACATTTGAATTTCTAAAATTTCCCAAAATAGGATAGAATTAAAGATTAAGTTTGTAATGTTGATATAACATTTATTAATAACAATGAAAATTACAATACTAATTAATTATAATCTAGCTATGTCGGTATTTCTTCTAAATCAAACTGTAAACCAAATATATCGTATAAATTTAGTTGAACCAAACTATAATCTAATAAATGAACTGGATGATTAATTATCTTTACCATAACACACGAATACAACAGAAAAATAAGATTTACAACTACAAACGATAAGACATTTGACAAAATCCGATGAGAATAACAAATATTACATCAAAACTAAATACATGAATTTCGGATAGAAAAGTACCGTGATACGTCTTATAGCAATGCGAATCCACTCAGCAAAACAGTATATAATAAACAAATTGTGTAAATTTGACCTTAAAATGCAATAACTCCTAAAGAAATCAATTGACATTTTTGTCATATTAACTTATTTATGGATCTTACTTTGCTGAACATTTTTGCTGTTAACATTTTATCTTTATCATTAATAATATTCAAGATAATAACCAAAACTGCAAAATTTCCTTTAAATTACCAATTTAATGGCAGCAACCTAACAATGGTTTTATTAGATTCATCTGAAAATTTCAGGGCTGATTGAACTTCCCATAAGATACACCTTAATCCTTGTCATATTAGCTCTCAATGCTTTGGTTTTCGAGATACACGTCAAAAACTGCGTTTTACCCTATGTTCTATTTTTAGCCATTGCGGCTATGTTTTTGACGAAACAGAAAATAAAACTTTATTCTAGTTAGCCTAAGGATTATTCAAATAAAGTTTGGTAGGAACTGGTTCAGTAGTTTCAGAGAAGATGTTTGAAATAGTTAACACCAAACGGACGACGACAGACGCCAAGTCATGCAAAAGCTTCGGAACGGTGAGCTAAAAACGCTGAAAGATAAACAAGATATTATTGATATGATAAACAAAAGATCGATAAAATGACAAAAGATCACATCGAGGAACAATCACAGATTGTGTCCAAGAATGAAGCCGAAAAGTTAAATGGAAAACAAAATAGTCCATTATGTCCGATAAGATCAGTTGTGAAATAGAAATGGACAAATGCAAACTGAGATTGATGAACAAAATAAAATGAAAATTGATTTCTGACCTTGAAATTTGGGTCAACCGGAAGTGACCTTGTGTAAACCGGAAGTCAACAATATTGTTTTGGACAGATGGTACAATCAACGATGCATTAGATGAATCCCGTCTCTTAAGACTTGTGCATTACGGATTTTATTTCATGTATGAGACGAGATTTATCCTCAATTTTGAGTGATGTTGCCTAGAAAAGCGCTGGTTTGCTGGGCAACTTCACATCAAATCTTGCAGAAATGTGGATGCATGCTCGGACAAATTATGATGGCGGTAAGATCTATATCCATTGTAATCGTGGGTCATGGCATAACCGATGCTATGCAGCAAGTCTGCGTTTCCACAAAGGCATTGAGTTGTCACCACTAACATGAAAAGATACAACTTCAACTGACTCTGGACACTACTTCACCCAATTATATACTTAAATGTTACAGAGCTTGAAAACAAAAGCAAAGAAAGAAATAAAGACGAGGCGTTATAAGAGAAAATTAAATCTGCCAAAGAATCTTCATCTGCTAAATTACGGTCCATGTGCAATCTAGGTTAAGGTTGCCATTTCATCTGAGGAAATAGATCATTTAAGGATTTTTTTTGAAAATGAGGTCAAAGTTTGAAGCTGTTCTTTCGTCACGCCATTTTTACAGAAACCATCCTTATTGTTATTTTTTAATCTCATCTAACATGTCTGTTTCAGTATAAGAAATCTCACAAAATATTTAGGAACAGGTATTTGCTCTTGAGATTTCTTATACTGGTCTTTGATGTTGTCCCTAAAACTTAAGTCTTACACTGAATCTATACATGTTGCTTTGAGACCAAAATATTGTCAAAAATGATTAAAACAGAACTTCCATTTCAGATTAAGAAAGGGTCTGGGAAACATCTGAAGAGCATGATTTTGCATCATTAGTTCTATAGCTTCTTGGGGCCTTCAGAGGAAAATGAATTTAAAATTGTATGTTTTCAAATGTTATAGATATAGTTGTGAAAATAGATAATCAGTCCCTTGTTTTAATGAAAATGAAAATCTTGCTTCAACAGTGCAGAAAATAAATAATCTGTCCTCTTAGTTTACAAAATAAATAACCGATCAAAACAAATCCCCAGAATATCAAATGGTCGTTCCTAAATTGTAAGATCGCAGGTACCTTGCCAGACGTACAAATGTATATTACCTATACGTTCGATATGTTGTGCTATGTTTTGTTTTAGCCAAGTGAAGCCTGCTGTGAAGTGCGTGAAGATTTACACCACCGTCTGCTTTCCAAATCTACCTGTGTCGTCACTTGATCCCGTAAACCGAATCCTTTACTGTCAGTTAGGACAACAGGTGTAAGTGTATGGCATGGTATTGGTTGCAAAATTTGATATTTTTCATTCAAATGCAATATTTTCATTTAATTGGTATATTTTTCATTTATATGCAATATTTTTCATTTATATGCAATATTTTTCATTTGTATGGTATGTTTTTTCATTTATATGCAATATTTTTCATTTATATGCAATATTTTTCATTTATATGCAATATTTTTCATTTGTATGGTATATTTTTCATTTAAATGGTATAATTTTTCATTTATATGCAATATTTTTATTTCTATGGCATGGTATTGGTTGCAAAATTTGATATTTTTCATTCAAATGCAATATTTTTCATTTAATTGGTATATTTTTCATTTATATGCAATATTTTTCATTTATATGCAATATTTTTCATTTGTATGGTATATTTTTCATTTATATGCAATATTTTTTCATTTATATGCAATATTTTTTCATTTATATGCAATATTTTCATTTGTATGGTATATTTTTCATTTAAATGGTATAATTTTTCATTTATATGCAATATTTTTATTTTAATGGTATAATTTTTCATTCAAATGGTATAATTTGTCATTCAAATGCAATATTTTTATTCAATTTGTATAACTTGTCATTGTAATGCAATATTTTTCATTCAATTGGTATAATTGTCGTTTTTATTTATATGCAATAATTTTATTTATATGCAATAATTGCATTATGGGAAATTGTTTGACGTCACAAGGTCAAATTTGCAACAACGTTTGTGATTGGTCGATATAGTCGGGCAGCCCTGCTTGACTCACATGTTGAAGTTGGCACGTTCTCTATGAACTCCCCTGGTTTGATTAGCTGTTGATATCTATATATGAGAAGGTAACGTTTTGTATAACTGTTTGCATTCCCCCTTTCTTTCTCAACACGAATGCATGACCAAGAATTAAAAAAACGCGTCGCCCCACTAACTAAATCTTGCGTTCATGCGAGTCCGGCATTGCAGGCTGATACTGTTAGTGTTACTGTTAGGATTATGTACCCTTGTGTTGATTCAATACTAAACATATGGAAAGTTTATAGAAAATCCATAGTCCAAATAATTATGACGTCTGGCAAGGCTATTTTGATTTTTTTTCTTGGACGCCTTCCTGCGACCAAAATAGCCTTGCCAGACGTCATAATTATTTAGACTAGAACATGGATCCACAGCCTTTTCTTTTTAATCTTGTTCCTCAAATAAGGCAATTTAATAACTGATAGATATCGGAGTATTGCTCGAAATTTCCTCAAAACAAGTTTATTACTGTAGTTATAATAATGGTTAAAACAAATAAAAATGAGCTCAAATTAAGTACACCTTTAGGGTGCACTTGACTGGCTCAGCACCACTCCAGATGTTTGGGAATTTATAGGTTGCTTATATTTTTTTGTAAACAATTAATAAACACAAGGATTTATATAGTAGTCCTACTATATAAATCCTTGATAAACACAAGCACATTTTAGAAAAGCAAGTGAGTAATCTATGTTTGAAATTTTGTGGATTTTCTATAGAAATCTTGGTTTATTTGCCACAAAGTGCTCGCTTTGTTTATAAAAAATCCGCAAACCAGAACTGGAAGTTGACAGCAGGTTCATCAGATGGAAACACTTGTTGGAAACAGTTGGGGTACATCTAATAACCAATGTAAAAAAGTGCCGAAATATGCACCACAATGGCCGTTTATGGAAAAATTGGAATGTGTTCTAGTTCCCATCTCTGAATCCCCGAAGTAGATTTTTTTTCAACGCCCCACTGTGGTTAATAATTACTATATGTCTTTGCATATTTCAAAACATATTTTTCTTCAGGAATTGTTAGCTCTCTAGAACTTTTATTTGTCAGCATATTTTGTTCATATTTATACACGAGCTATATATTATTCATAGCCTCTCATAGGACAATTTTGAATTTCAGCCAGATTCACTTTTATTTCAAGGAGAAATTGCCCTTTATATGATTGAAAATTTGTCGTTTCCAACTTGTTAGCACTGATTAGGATTATACCCCGCTTTAAAAAAGGGGGGGGGGGTATACTGTTTTAACTCTGTCTGTCCATCCATCAGTCCGTCCCATGAATATTTTTGCATTTTTACTCAGGAACTACAATACAATGATTTCTGAAATTCTGTTTCAGGGTTTATGTAATACAGCTATACCGTTTGATGTGTTTTCAGATTCATCACTCAACAACTTCCTGTTTACCGAATACTTGTATGATTTTACACATGTCTTTGATAGCCAAGTTGAAAATTTTCATCACATTTTTTCAGGAACTACAATACAATGATTTCTGAAATTTGGTTTCAGGGTTTATATAAGTCAGCTATACTGTGTGATGTGTTTTCAGATTCATCACTCAACAACTTCCTGTTTACCGAACACTTGCATATTTTTACACTATTAATATTATCCACTTGCGGCGGGGGTATCATCAGTGAGCAGTAGCTTGTAGTTTCACTTGTTTTATATTTTGAATGGATTAAATTTATATTTACATTAGGAAAATGGGGAAGGGGAGGGGGGAATTAGTCCTTTAATATACAAGTAAATATTCCAAATTGTATGTTGAATGTGTCACCATCTTGTTGGTGTTTTGTTCTCCATCCATTGATTTTCTCTCTTTATGGCACCTCGGTATGGATACTTTTGCTTAAAATGCATAAGCCCAAGAACAGGATTTATGGCTCTTTGTTTGACAGAAAAGTGTCATTTTTAACGCCTGTCTAATACTGGACATTTTATTGTATACCATTGTCTGTAACTTTCAATTGGTGAATTGTTTATAACACATTCTGTTTCAACTTGTCAATATTCTGATTTTGTCAAATAGGAGAGTATGCAAGAATCTGCTTAATAACACCTCCTTAAAATTTAGATAACTGAGGTTTCTCCCATATCTTAGAAGAATTTGACTCCTGTTGATGCAAATCGTTGTCTTTAAGTATTTTCAGCTATTTTGTGAGAAGTACACGATTGCAAATGTACATATACTATTTTTTAGTCTGAGGATTTCAGTCCCTTTTTAATATATAAGGCACAATGGGTACTTGCTTCCATTTGTGTAATCTGAAGCTGGATATACTATTTTTTTTAAATAGGACCATGCAGTAACATATATGCAAGAAGCCAGAGAAAACAGTACAACAATATTTTATTTAGCATGTTCAAAAACAAAATAAATGAGAATTTACGTTTTATTCAAACTGTTAAATTGTGACTAATTTTGATGAAAATCTATTTGTCCCAGTTATCTGTATACCAAAGTCATGACTGAATTCAGTCATCTTGCACTACAACTTTCATCTTAATTTATTAATTGAATATTCAATTGATAATACATTAAAATTGAGATTGCCATCGGGGTCACCCTACCCCATCATGTTTGAACATATTTTAAATGGTTGAGATCCCCACCCTAAACCATTTATTCTTGTATGTGACAATAAAACAAATAAAACGAAATATTACATGTAGGGATGTCTATGGGAGCACCCCATCCCCTTATGTTTGTTAAATTGTAAATGGTCAAGATCCCACCCTTAACCATATTCTTGCATGGGATAACAATGCAATTCAAATGAAATATAGGTAAAGTCTGTGAGGGTCACCCCGCCCCTCATGTTTGATAAATTGTAAACGATCAAGATCTTTGTACCTAGACCATATATATGTTCTTGTATGGGACAATAAAACAAATCAAATGAATATGTGACCATAGGAATTGCAAATTAAGGAGCTTTGTTTGGGAGACTTCGTAAGTTCGTAACAGCATCTTGTTACAATTACTTCTTGTTATAAATGCCATTATGGGTTTCTTGGGCACTCAGATACATTGTAACACAGGCCCGTGGTTGCTAATTTTATAAAATGGACTATTCTTACTTCCTGTATATCTGGCTGGGAACCCAAGTGCCTGTGAAATATAAATAGAGAGGAGAGGATAGGGATATACATGTATTAGAAAAATATTCAAAATCAATGCCAATGGAAACCAGTATTATATGCACAAGTGAGTTAAAATAGTCCAGTTGTGTTCCCAAATTTCAAATATTTGGTGGCAATTGTCATGATATTTTAGGTGAACGATTCAGGCTCTGATCAATAATTGGTTTCCATATTTCTGTTTTAGGTTTATATGATGTCAGGTCATATAAAGGTTTCACATAGTGAACTTTGTTATGATGCTGAGGTCTTATTGCCACTTAAAGAAGATGTTTTGAGAGGGAGACACTCAAATCACAGTTTCCTTCAGCAGTGGGTTTGAGGTACCATGTAGGAGGGTGTTGAAAGCTGTTGCAGCTGATACAAGAGGGTTTTCTTCTCCAGATGGAGGTTGGGGAACAAGAAGATATATTGTTGTAACAACAGCAGAATGTGCTGGTATGTACATTCATGGTTGGTAGAAAATCAATTATTTTTTGTACAACAGAACTACAGGATGTACAGGTGCTGAGCTCTTTGTATTGATGAAACTCAACAAAAACCTAATAGCTTGGCAAAGATCAGTTGCCCACTTTTGTTGCAGATTGATGAAAAAAGTTCAATGAATTATGTCTCGAACAGGCTCTTTTAAACCTATATATTTTGAGCAAATTCTCATGAATTTTTTTTGCAATACTATCGAAGGATTTAAAAGTATTAGTTGATTGTTCTTTAGGAACTTTGAAAATAAGATATCTGAGTACTATACGACGACTGTGAGTGATTTTGAGCTTTCTACTGTTTTGGAAAATAAGGGTTGAAACAGATGATAAAAAGGGTGAAAGGATTTTTGATACCTAATTTAAACTTCAGTACTTTTAGTTGAGTACATGACGGCCAAAAAATGTGTTGAAAAATTATGGTATGATACCGTCTTCATCTGTGTCTTTAAGTTGGGATACATGTACCTGAAGTAATATCTTTCCAAATAATTGTTTAGTTTAAAATTTTGTCATGATAATCGCCAACTGCTTTAATTTTATCTTTTTAATTTTACTATGATAATATTTACTTAATATAGGACAAGCAAGAGATATCATTGGCAACAGGCCAAGTACAAGTGGATTGGCTCAGCAGATTACTTCTGTGTTTAAGTCGTCAAAAGCCACTTCACACCCAAGGACACATTTCTCACCAATACAGGGAGCTGCCTCCAGAAAAGACATTAGACAACAAATGAAAAAGAAGAAGAAGTTATTTGAAAAGTCATATAAAGTTGTTTTTATTGGAAATATAAAATTGCCAGGCATTCTGTGTGCAGATATTATCCTAGAAGAAGGATTAATTAACATAAGTTCGGAGGATACAGAGGACACTATTAAAAACAAACTACTTGACATATTTGACAGCACTGACAAAGATCCCACCAAGATCATTTTTTTATCGTGCTCACACAAAAAATTATCCAAACCAAATGTACCATCAACATTCAAATTTGATGGAATAGGGCTGAAGGCTCTGATTGGTCAAGGGAAGCTTTATGTTCTCGTCGAGGGCCCTGAGGTTTGTACATTGTATTTTATCATTCATTGTACAATATTTCCAAAAAAATGGAATTAGAAAAATTCTGGTAGATTCAACACAAGAAATGAATATTGATATACAAAAAATAGTGTCCTGTGAAAATATGGAACAAGTGAAAAACTACAGACTTTGATTAAGAATATTACATGCAACTTTAATTCAGAATTACTGGAAAATAACATGAACAGTTTAAAGGAAAATAACAAACTCTTTCTTTTATACAAAAATATTAAAGTCAAACAAGACCAAAAATTTTATCTTCATCCAAATTTTTGAAACAAACTAGACATTTATTTACAAAAAGTTAGAATTAGTTACCATAATTTGATCATTGAAGGGCAGATAATCTAAACATACCTCAAAACAATAGAACGTTACGTCGTGTCCAACTTGTAAAACCTTAGATGAAAATCACTTTCTCCTCCACTGTCAAATCAATAATGCTTTACATATAAAACCTTTAATGCCATGGCAATAGATAATGCTATGTTTCCAAATCTATCTGATACTGAAAACTAGTAGTCCTACTAAATCCGTCAAATATAAACCAAGTGTCAGAAAAACAGGTTCCTTTATTATGTTTTTAACAACAGTCTTTTAAGAACTGAGGACAGGGAACTCTTAGTTAGTTTTACTTGTGTATATTTAGATATGTGTGTGTTCCACTCAGTTATTTTATTGTTGTTGTTATTTTTGTTTATGTTAAAAGTATAATGTTACTTATATGACAAATACAGTTTAATATTGTATAACTATACATGAAGGACAACTACACATAAGCATTGATCACAAAGTTAACTGTTACCTGAGAAAGTAAACAGTAAAACACCTACTTATAGTTGTATGACAAAATATGGGCCGCAAAATATTTATTAAAGAATTAATAACATCAAAGAGGGGGCAAGAGGGGGTCCAATAAAAGTTAACAAAAAATACATTCTCACAATAACAGATAACAAAAAAAGTAAAAGTCCTATAACAGCAACAGAAATAGTCAATAACAGATAACAGCATTTTTTTTCTTCAGAATAACAGATAACAAAGATTCAAATTGGCCCATAACAGCATAACAGTTATACCCCTTGCCCCCCCTCATCAAAATGTATTATGAGTCTTGAGGGAGTTGCAATATCCATTTAAAGGAAAGAAATATAATTTAATGTAATGTTCTTATTTTAGGTGCAGATTTTTACAATGTTCGTTAACACACATAAAAGTTTTCTAATTAGTGACATAGTATATTACTGCAAAATATTGATAGCTAGTTGTTTTACAAGTATGAATTCATTTTTAGTTTGAAAATGATAAGGACATGATGGATCAAAACAAATTAGATGACACAGACATGACAGACGAGGAACTTCCAGTATTCGGCAAGACACACTCTTTACAGGTAATTATGCAGCATCATAACATTTTAGAGCTCAAAACCATAGAACACAGGATATAACACATGTAGTTTTAATCGACAATAAATCAAACGTTTCTTAGTGGTGGTCGCACTATAGTAATCAGTCTACAGCTGCCACTCAAAACAAAATCATGTCTAGCATGTACCTAAAATTTGTGATTTAGGCTTTTATTATTTTGCATGTGGATAGATCACATGAAGGTGATAAAATCTGCTCTTGCTACATGTAGGATGATGGTCTTTACCTTCAAGTTAGATTAATGATTTTGGCTGGATTTTGCGAGTTGAAAAATCAGCTGAATTATAATATGTGAATGTTGGTCGCAGGAAATACTGTATTTTTAATATTTATCTCAGGAACTAAAATCGCAGGCTCTTCATATTTGGTATGCAGCTTCTGTATGGGCTCTCACATCAATGAGATGTGATTTCAGAGTGAGGTTTGTAGCTCTTCTTCTTGTTTTAACAAAACTGGCCCTTTCTGTCTTTGACCCATTTCAATTTTACATGATTCATGCTTTCCTATATGATGTGTTCACTGTTCATATGGAATCATTTTTTAAGAATGTCTTTCTGTAATTCTGTTTTGTATGAAAAATAATTTGTACATTTTATAAATACAGGATAAAAACAATATTTGTACAGTGGCAGAAAATTGTATTCGTACTCGACACACAACAGGTATGAAATGCTTGGTAATCCTATCATACTCACTCTATGTACCTATAGATTAATATTCTTATCCAAGTGCACTTCATGTATATACTGATACATATAATATATTTTATGTCGCCTGTTTTTATATAGGGTCACTTTGACAAAATCCATCTTTCCAAAACCTTTGCCGCATGCACCGCAATGTTGTCACACATTTTCATTGCAGTTTTCTTAACTACATGCAGCAGACTTTTAATATTTTGGAGAATGCTTTATCTGAAGTACTATGACGCGTAAAGCATTTTCATGGCTTTGCTTAATTCCTATTTAATACCAAAACTTTGATATTTAAGGCATGCTGGTCAAATATGTATGCAAAATTTCATTGCAGTTTTCTTTACAACTACATGCAGTACAGACATTTGATATTTTGCATCTCTATGCTTTATCCTTTAGAATTGTTTTCATTGCACTGTCACTCAACTACATCCTGTTTATCAAAAACTTTGAAATTACACATGGTGGACTGCGGACATAAATAATGTGTGCAATGCTATCAATAAAATGCAGGCGACATACAGGTTCCCTTGAAGACAGTACAGTCTAGTTTGTAATTAACAATTGTGCATGTAACACTAAATAGCAATCTTGTGACACATTCAGATAAATGGACCATCATGATGATGTTAACGTTAAGCTTTTCATGAAATAAATTTTATATCTTTTGCCCCTACAACAATTTTTTTATATAGATCGATTGACTCGCTGACGTTCATTCTTTTATAAAACATATTTTCATGACCACACTTTGTTAGCTAAATTCATGCATTTTTAAAATGATTTTTAGTTTGTTTATGGTTGTGACATTTACCATATTAACACTTTTCAGAAGAAAATGACACCTTTGCATTAAAATTATGAGGGTGGATGTCTAGGAAAGGAAAGAAAAATATTGAGTATCCAAATTGTCTGAAAATGAGCAAACAACATAGGGCCATGTGAGCTATTGTTGTCACTGAGCGTCCGTCCTTGTCATAAATTTAAATAAAATCTTCTCCCACTCTGATAATAACTGAACAGATTGGGACCAAACTTGGCAAAAACATTATCAGGGTTTCTATTTAAAATTGTAAGGAAAATTTTGATTCGTCAAAACATGACTGCCATGGCTAAAATAGACCATGGCATCCAACACCTGGGTTTTGCATGTATTTACTTAAAACTGTTACAGATATCAAAATTCTAGTATAAGATTAAATTGATAAGTACATAATAAGATCTACCCATACAGACATTTTAAAGTCAATCTGATATTAACCAGTCCAGGTGGTATGGCCTTTTATTTAATTTTTCTCTTTGTGCACTTGAAAACTGCAAAATGAAAATTGCAAATTGTTCAGCTCATTAAGATCTACAAAAAGTTAGCAGGGCAAAATTGTCAGTTTTATTGTACATGTACATGATGTACATGATGTATCTCACTTTAAATACTTCAAGTTTTGTATTCTTCGCATATTTTGCTTATGACTCTGGAAAACGGTACATTAGCTAGATCCAAAAATTGCAAATTGTTCAGTTGATTTAGGGCTACAATGAAATCATCAGGGCAAAACTGTCAGAATTTCACATGTTTTGCTTGTATCTTGAAAACCATTACACAGTTTTATAAGCACTAAATTAATGTTGAGCTCATCTACTAGAGCTTTAAAAGTCCTCACAACAAAAATGAAAAATAACAAACAATAGGTCTTAGCAGTGGGGTACAGAACAAAATAAAGGGGTCAATATGCATTTATTTGCTTATTTTGCATGTAAACTATTGTATCAAAGTCAAAAGCATATGAAAGCTATTTTAATGGTAAACATGATATTTCGAGTTGAATTGCAATTAAATGTACACTTCTTTTTTCATGTGTTAATATGCAGATACCCCAAGCAGACAGAAATGCAAGTATGAACAGTGACCAGGAAAATACAGGCTCATCCGCAGTTAGTATTTATGATTTAAGTTTTATACTTTTTGTTGTTGTTTTTTTGTGATGAAATGAATAAACACTCATGGAAATATACAATATGGTTATTGTTGGGCTCCACAACATATGCTTTATTTAAAAAAAAAATGGCATTTGCTTCAATGACAGTGTTTATGTTTAATGTAAACCAATTGCAAACAGCATTCCATGATGTGCTATAAGTTTTAAGTGTACAGTATGAAACTACTTCCCGAACAGCTCTTTGTACATGTTGTATGCAATAAATTGAATTAGTGTTCAGAGAGAGTCATATCTCTTGCACGTAAAAGACACCCTTGTAGATTTCGAAAAAAAGAGCAGGGTAATGCCGCTACAAGCAGCACTAGCACCTGCAAGTGGAAAGGGATTAATATAAGATGAAAAACTTGTTTCCCAATCCAGTATAATTAAATATGTTTAAACTAATAAATTATTATATGCAGTATTCTATGAATTTAGTGCTAAATATTACTTCAATATTTTGAAGTGTATGTTTCTGGTGTGTATTTTTGACACACTCCTGTAGGATAATAATCCTGAAGGAATTTATTGAACTAGGATAATATAGTTTTATGAATATTGTAGAAACCACAAACAGACATCACCAAAACTGTGCAAAGTCAAGATATAGTGGAAGGTGATCCGGAAGATACAGGCACACCGACAGTTAGTATTTACATGTAACTTAGCTATTCCATTAGAATGGATGTGAAAAGGTTTTATTATGAAATGTGTGTCATGCATCTTTTTAACAAACTCATTACATTATAAGTCTTTATCATGACCTCAAATGTTATTGCTTTTTTAAGATCCTAGATTGATTGTCATATGCAAACAGAACTTCAAAATTTTCAGTTTGTTTCATCCTTGTGAGCACTGTCGATTTAATATATTTCAATGGACTTTGATTAAACTAGTTACAGAGTATTCTACATGTTCTAGGAGGCACTATTACAAAATTTGCATTTACATACAACAAGTACTGAAAATTTGTTATTGCATTAAAAGAAAGGCCCCAAATTTATTTCAATCTCTTGTTCTAAATAGCTCTTTACGCCACAGGTGATCAATTTTGATTTAAATCTACCAGTATCAGTTCTGAACTGAGTTTCTGTAATCTTTAGTAATGGACAATTCAGATATTTCAATGCCTGCCGAAACTATTATTAAAGAAATGTCAAAAAGAAAACAAAAGTGGCTAGGAGATTTCATTTCAGAAAATGGCAGTATTAACTGAATCTGTAAATAGTGAGCAGTAGGTCTTAGAAAGTGAAACCTGATTTAGATGACAAGCAGTATACATTTGTTAAAAAATCAAAATGAATTAAAATAACATGCATGTATGATACGTTGAAATGCTATATGTGCTGACCAAGAATACTCTGCAATTGTTTTACAATTTGAAATTGGTTAATTTTAAGACGGATTACCCTGTTTTATAGATAACATTTCATCCATCGTGCTTAGAACGTAGAGAGCGTAGATCTCGATTAAGCTTGCGGTCATCTACTGGTAATGATGCTCTGGCATGTCCTTCAACTTACAGGTATTTTATTTGTAGATAATCTGGACACAATTTCTTGATATAATGAATCACTGTTACCTATATTTTTTACTTGACCAGTCAGGGCTACTTCTTAAACAAGTGATTTCAGGATCACCTTTAAAAGTGATTTCGCTATTGAAAATGAAAATGTTTACAAAATTAGAAACAGACTTTTAAAATCACTGAAATAAGTGATTTGAGATGTAAACATTAAATCACTTATGAAAGTGATTATAACATTTTCTTGATAATTTATCCACAAGCTAGATCTACATTGGGTTTAAAAACAACTATTCTATTGAAAAACAACTGAATACATACAAAATGCTCTTTTGCTAAATTAGTATGTCAGTTTTAACAATTTATTTGGATTATGCTTAAACTGGAATAATCTGTAGATAAGGTCAAAACCTTGAAGTAAATCATTCTAATTATAAAGAAAACAAATCAGGTTACATAAATGTGTTGACTTTTATGTTATTGATAGAGTAGTTAATGAAAATTTGATTACAGAAAAATTCCCAAGGGTTCTTTTAAAAGCTTCAGCACACTAACTTACTGCCCCAGCGCACTGATGAAATTGATATATCAAGATTAAGATATTTGATCTATGTAGACAAATTACAGAAAAATTGCCATTTTATGGAAAATTAGTGAAATCAGCATTTGAAGATCAAAGAAAACACCAAAATCACTTAAATAAGTGATTACTGAAATTTGAAAATCACTGAAATAAGCGATAATGAAATCACTTGTTTGAGTCATACCCTGACTGTTGACTGACTTACATTTAAGTTTACTTCAAAGTTCACATCTTTCTTAGTAATACCAATTCACATACAGAATTTTTTCTTATAAATGCTCACAAATCTACAAATTTTTGTCATTCACAGCAAGCATTGAATTTAACTCTTAAAACAACTCTTATACATTCTGTTGATCCCTGATTTGACATGTCAAATAATTTTCAACAAATGGCTGATTGTTTTTAGATAACTTCATTCGTAAATAGCTCGCCATCCAGTCTTAGTCATTTGTAAAGCATTGTTAACTTAATGTAACAACACAAACACTATTCTTAAAGAATGGTGAAAAGTCTTTTGTGTGTAATTGAATACGATTGCTTTATGAATCAATTACAAATGATTGAGTATAGTTTATAATTGGTTGGCCACAAGTTTAGGAATAAATTTAAATACTTTCTTGATGTATATGAATATACATTTCCGATTGTTTTGGGATATATTCGAGTACTTTGCAAATGTATTTGATATTGATTTAAGATTTAGGTTTGATTGATTGGTTAAGGTTTAATGCCCTATCAGCAGCTTGTGAAAGTTTTATGAATCTGGTAAAGTTTTGAGATTCGTAAGCAATCGTAAGAAAAATTTGTGTATGTGAAGTGTTATAACTATACATGGTAGATTCATCTAACCTTGTATTTGCATGCATCCTAGATAGTAGATTATCATCTAGGCAAAGTCATGTGTTTCGCAGTTGAACACTCAGACAATATTAAGAACAAGACAAACTAAGTGATAGTTGATTATTTATATTTTTGTCAAAGATTTGATACAAAATCCAGCATACTTTATATGTATTTTTCAATTGAATATCCGTATTGGTGACAAGTACCTAACCTGGAGGTTTCAACGTAAGTTGTGTCATAAATGTCTAACTTCATATAAACAGTACAGACATAAAAATAGCATTGAGTAAAAGGAAAACAGAATGAATAATAGGTTAATCAAACCAAGATTTATTTATTACTTAGGTCATATGTCCAGCTGTTTGAAACTGAAATAGTAACAGTTGATGACTCCGATGATGAAGGTGACAAAACCATACCAATGGATGGGTACGTATTTGAAGATTTCATGTTTATTTATGTATACTTAAATTGCACTAAAATTGGGATTGATTTTGGGAGTTTTGGTCCCAACAGTTTAGGAATTGGGGGCTAAAAAGGGCCCAAATAAGCATATTTTTTTATTTTCGCACTATAATTTAAGTTTAAGTAAATAGAAATCTATGAAATTTTGATACAAGGTTTATGACCACAAAAGAAAGGTTGGGATGAGTTTGGGAGTTTTGGTCCCAACAGTTTAGGAATTAGGGGCCAAAAGGGCCCAAATAAGCATTTATCTTGGTTTTCGCACAATAACTTTAGTATAAGTAAATAGAAATCTATGAAATTTAAACACAAGGTTTATGACCACAAAAGGAAGGTTGGGATTGACTTTGGGAGTTTTGGTCCCAACAGTTTAGGAATAAAGGGCCCAAAGGGTCCAAAATTAAACTTTGTTTGATTTCATCAAAATTAAATAATTGGTGTTCTTTGATATGCCTAATCTAACTGTGTATGTAGATTCTTAATTTTGGTCCTGTTTTCAAATTGGTCTACATTAAGGTCCAACGGGTCCAAAATTAAACTAAGTTTGATTTTAACAAAAAATGAATCCTTGGGGTTATTTGATATATGCTGAATCTAAAAATGTACTTAGATTTTCTATTATGGGCCCAGTTTTCAAGTTGGTTCAAATTGTGGTCCAAAATTTAACTTTGTTTGATATCAACAAAATTGAATCCTGGGTTCTTTGATATGCTGAACCTAAACATGTATTAAATTTTGATTTTAGGCCAAATTTTCAAGTTGGTCCAAATTGGGGTCCAAAATTAATCTTTGTTTGATTTCAACAAAAACTGTATATATGGGGTTCTTTGATATATGCTTAATCTAACCATGTATTTAGATTTTTGATGTTTGGGCCCGGTTATCAAACTGGTCCACATTGAGGTCTAAAGGGTCCAAAATTGAACTTTATTTGATTTCGTGAAAATTGAATTCTTGGGGTCCTTTGATATGCTGAATCTAACCATGTATTTTGATTTTGGATATTGGACCATAATAGGTAATGTCCAATTTAAAGTTTTAAGTTTAAGTTCTTAGACCACATTCATTATGTGTCAGAAACCTCTGTTGTGTCAACTATTTAATCAGAATCCAAATTCAGAGCTGTATCAAGCTTGAATGTTGTGTCCATACTTGCCCCAATGTTCAGGGTTCGAACTGTGCAGTCGTATAAAGCTGCGCCCTGCGGAGCATCTGGTTATCCCTTTCATTGGTGATACTTTTTTGTTCATTTTAGTGATATCAGTTTGCCAGAGTTATTAATAAAGTTACAGTCACAGGTTGACCTGGAGAAGATAACGAAATTCAATATCAACAGAAACCTTGTTTTAGATGGTGCTCGGAGAGCCATCAAAGGAAATCCTTCTGTGCTAAAAGCAAGATAAGTGTGAAGTTTACGGACGATGTAGGAATCGCAGAAGGTGCCGTAGATGAAGGTGGACCAAAAAGAGAGTTCTTGAGAATGCTGATGAAAAAGATCCAATACCTGCACATTTTTGAAGGTCCTGAAAACAGAAGAATTTTGGCCTATAGTACATCAGGTGAATTTATATTGTCTCATCTTGGTGAAAGATTAAAAAAGGAATTTCATGTATTCTCTATACAGTTACATTTTTATGTCTCCCACTTTATAGGGATGGAGAGGTATTTTGTCATGTTTAATTATCAGTCATCTGGGTGAAGGTTTGCAATTGTTTCTCCATAGGCCGTAATGGTAACGTTTTCTTCTGTTGCTCAGTCCATATCGTTAACTTGGATATATATGATGGCTCGTTTTGAAGCTGAGAATTTCTTATTTGTGGTTAAATTTTCAGGGTACGAAGTGAGATTACTTTTTCTGTAAATTAGCAAACCCAGAGTATTCTTTTGTGATGCGGCTCCTTGTGGTCAAAAATCCCTGTTTTAACACAATAAGTTCTTTGAACTTTTAATAGCTCCATAGTTTTTACACATTTATTCTATGTCCCTCTACTTTCCTTATCACCACAAATGGTTAAGCTCAATCATTTGTAAAAAATAGAAACATGTCCAATATCAATACACAGAGATTTCTTGTACACATTACTTGGGGTTCCTCATCTAGAGCTGGTGCATTAGGGATCTTGACCCATCTCTCACAATAACCCTCACACCATTTACAATAGGGGACACTTTGGGGATCTAGACACTTGTTACGGTTTTAAAGGAAGGACCATTTTATGCCTCATTTATGGGCATTATGTTTTCTGGTCTGTTCGTTCATTTGTTCTTCCGTCTGTCTGTCCGGCTTCAGGTTAAAGTTTTGGTTGAGTTAGTTTTGATGAAGTTGAGGAAACTTAGTATACTTGTACCTTATGATATTATCTTTCAAATGTTAATGCCAAATAAGAGTTTTTACCCCATTTTCACGGTCCACTAGACAGAAAATTATAATGCAGATGGTGCATCCATGTATTAGGGACACATTCTTGTTTCCCTCATTTTGGTTCTGATTTCTGGAAGGTCTGTGAAACACAAAACAAACATGATATATATTATATCACTGAATCAGGGATTGATAATATATAGTTATGAATAGTAAAATTTATTCTTTGACATCTATCATGTCTATTAAGGCCTCTAAATGTTAAATTTAATATATCTTAAATCTTTTATCACATTTTAGCAAAATATTTAGTTTTGTTTTATTGTAGCCCTAGAAGACAATCTGTACAGAGATGTTGGATTATTCTTTTCCTATCCATTGTACACGGAGGACCATCACCAAAATTCCTTTCTCCAGTTATGTACAATGCGTTGGTAGGACAAGCTGGAGAAAGGAATATTGAAGATATAGCAGATGGTGACTTGAGAGGAGAAGTTCAAAAGGTAGTATTTAGAAAGTATTGGATTGATAATAAGAATTGTTATAGAAAATAGGGTAGAATGCAGTTTTGGCTTATAACTCAAAAACCAAAGCATTTAGAGCAAATCTGACGAGATTAAATTGTTAATTAGGTTAAGATCTATCTCCCTGAAATTTTCAGATGGATCGGACAACCGGTTGTTGGGTTGCTGCCCCTGAATTGGTCATTTAAGGAAATTTTGCCGTTTTTTGTTATAATCTTGAATATTATTATAGATAGAGATAAACTGTAAACAGCAATAATGTACAGCTAAGTAAGACCTCGAAGGCTAGAAATAAGGCAACATTTGACCAACATGGTCAATTGACCCCATAAGGACTTACTGTCCTTTATAGTCAATTTTTAACAATTTTCATAAAATTTGTAAATTTTTAATAACATTTTCCACTGAAACTACTTGGGCCAAGTTCATTATAGATAGAGATAATTGTAAGCAGCAAGAATGTTCAGTAAAGTAAGATGTACAAACACATCACCATCACCAAAATGCAATTTTGCCATGAATTCATCTGCTTCCTTTGTTTAATATTCACATAGACCAAGGTGAGCGACACAGGCTCATTAGAGCCTCTAGTTTTGTTAATTAGCTTGAAGATATTGATTTGATTATTGGTTACAGATCAAGATCAAATGTTGTTCTGGTTTGATGAGATGTTGAGCACAGTTATGGTCGTTGGATAGTTTAAACTTTTTTATTCTTCAAGCTTGAAGAATTTGACTTGATGCTTGTTATATACTTTACACTGTTACAAGTTATAGATCATGATCGCATATTGTTCCAATAAAATGAATTTTTAACTGACTGTATAATGTCATGCAATACTCACAGAATGCCTGTTTTAACCCAATTTAAACAAATTAGCAGATAATTCTATTTTCTAAATATATATATATGTAGTTCTTGCTGGCTATATACCTATGTGCTAAATGTCACCTGACACTTAGATTGTTGATAGAGTTTTAATAACCTGTTTTTCTTTTTTAGTTAAAAGATGCATCAAGTTTGCAAGACTTGAACAAACAAATGAATGCAATGTCAACCCTGTTGATAACAGCGGGATGTTTCAGGCCTATATTGAACATGCAACAAAAAGATAAATTAATCATGGATATTGTCAGATTTTGGTCCTGGAAAGAACCAGTACTCCTCTTCACCAGTGAGTAATATTTTATTTTGATTGGAAAACTGGGGCCCTTTATAGGTTATTGTTCCGTGTTGAAGGGTGTACATTGACCTCTAACGGTTTACTTTTTTAAATTGTTATTTGGATGAAGAGTTATCAGTTGGTTATGTCATTGGCACTCATACATCATCTTCCTAAGTATTGTATGGTATTAGAGACAGGACTGACACTTCCATTCAACAGAAAATGAAATACTCTGGACTGAGTGGGTAAATTATAGATTAATATCTCCTTAAAGGAAAATGTCATCAATACATGCAATGACATGAAAAGTGGAGGGTATTAAGTATAAACTCTTTTAAAAGTCATCAATGAGAAGTTTTCACATGCAATCATTTCTGTTGAACTTGAATGTATTACAAAGCATCCTTAACCTGATAACCTGTTTCATCTAAAAGACCCTGCTGAAAATGGAAATGGTGACCTGAAGATGTTTGTAAACTATATAGCTATTATGAAACTTTTAACTTAGGTTTTTCAACAACATTAAAGTCTTGTTGCAGGATATAATGTGTAATTCTTTTGTGAACAGTTAATATAGATGTCTCTTTCAAAGAATGAAGACATATTATTTAAGTGTGAATTCCTCATACAAAATTTTATCCATGTCATGACTTTTATGCCCCATGTTTTCTGGTCTGTGCATTTGTTCATTCGTTCGTTTGTGCATCCGTCCGTTTGTCCCACTTCAGGTTAAAGTTTTGGTTAAAGTTTTGGTCGAGGTAGTTTTTGATGAAGTTGAAGTCCTTATGATATGATCTTTCTAATTTTAATGCAAAATTAGCAATTATCCCCATTTTAACGGTACACTGAACATAGAAAATGATAGTGCGGATGGGGCATCCGTGTACTGGGACACATTCTTGTTTCTCTTTGAAGTAGATATCTATAATTTGGTACATGGGTGCATCATGTCGAGGACATGTGTTGCTAACTAGAGTCAGTAACGAATCACAGTAACCTTTGACCTCGAAGTCAAATACATTCAAAAATTTGTCTAGGCTATAGGCTTTTGGTATTTTGTATGTGAGTATATATCACCTAATTTAAAAAAATTAGTGACCTTGACCTTTGACTTTAAGGTCAAATAATTAAATGAAGTCTATTTATGTCCCCAACATCTTCAAGTGCAACACAAAAGGGATATATGCATTTTCTTCCACCAAACAAATAGTGAGATGAGGTGAATTGTCTGTCGTGTCTTTCACTTATCATTCTCAAGATTGCCATTTAAAGATTATCACAAATATTATTCTTCTAATAGGTTCTATTTTTGTTTAATTCAGCTGAATACAATGCATATCTTAAATATGTTTACATGGTTGATATGTTGGTGTTTAATAAACTGGTATACAATTACAGGTTGCGTGATGGGTTACAGACACTTGATGTATTAACGTACATTCAAGAGCATTATAAAGCATTTAAGGATTTGTTTGTCTGTCAAGGAAATGAAAATTGACCGCTGAAATGATGGAGGTGGTGTTTATGGATATCAAAATGTCAGTTCCAGGCAGCAACAGAAGACGGGACGAGGAGAACATTGTTGGATATTGGAGAGATTTTTTAATTGACTTGCAAGGTACTTGTAAAATATATGCCTCACATCTTCTTTTTATTATATAAACATAAAATTTGATTCAACACCACCACTTCTGGAAGCACATATTCTGATCTGGAATTTTAATTTTTCTATATGAAGGCTTAATTTAAAACATAAGAATGCTCTTGATCTTTAATACATGTATATTTTAATTCTTAACCAAAATTAGAGTTTCCTGCATTGCAATATTGTAAGGGACAGTCATTAGAAAGAAACTTATGAAACCAAGCATTATCAGAAACAGAAGAAAGTAAATATTGTTTGTTTGGATATATAGGGTAAAACTACCCAAAAGGACTGAATAGCATTCTTATATTTTCTATACATGTATGCCCTTTACAAGACTTATGGTATAACGTTTACCGTCCGTCTTCAACATTTCCGACATTATCTCAAATACGCTTTAACCACTATGCATAAAACTGTATTGAATTGTTATATCTTTTGATTTGAGCTCCCTTTGTTTTTACAAATTTCAAATTTACGTTTTCCAAGTATTGGGAGTTTTACTAAAGGGTGATTTTCCAGTTTTTGGACAAGAACTTGAAAAAAAAATCACCAACTTACTAGAAACTGTTTAATTCTATTCACATGTGCTCCCTTTTGATTTTTATACGACTGCAAAAAATTTGCGTTCGTATATTGCTATCACGTCTTCGTCGTCGTTGTCGTCGTCCGTAGACAGATTGGTTTCCGGACAATAACTTCAGTTTAAGTGAATGGATCTCTGTGAAACTTAACCAAAAGGTTCAATACCACAAAAGGAAGGTTGGGATTGTTTTGGGGTAATGATCCCTAATTGTTCAATTTCATCTTAGGGGTCGTTAAAATAGCCCCAAAACACGATTTTGTTCAAATCAACTCCCACGAAAATATAAATAGATTAACACGGTCTCACTAATTAGAGACAAGAAGCGTCAAAAGCGACTAGGAAGGGCAAATAAGCAACAATGAAATGAAATTGGCGACAAGAAAATGGAAATAAGTTACAAGATTGCAAACATATTTTCAACTCGATTGACCCTTGATTTGATTTCTTGTTGCTTATTTTCCCTTTGGTATCGCTAATTTAATTTCCTTGTCGCCATTTTTTAATTTCAAAATCGCCTTTTAGTCGCTTGTTGACGCTTTTGTTTCTAATTAGTGAGACCGCTTTCATCATAGATCTGTGAATCACCGATTTGCCGAGATTTTGAAATGAATCCTCTGTTTGCACGTCGGAAATATATCAAACCCTGATTTTGGTGGACGAATTTCAAGTTGCAGGATGTCCCTTGCGTCTCATTTGATTGGAATTCGTGGTGAAATTACGACTTTTGAGGAAAAACGATTTCGTCAATTATGAGGGTCTTGATGGGGTGGTCTGTTATTCTGTAAACATTTAATTTTACCTTTTTTTCTAATCTTCAAAAATTAGTCTATTCTTCAAAAGTGATTTTTTTACGCATTATTCTCTAATTTTTTCCCCAGTTTTCTTTGATAGAAGTATCGGAAACCAGTTCACATTGACTGAATCCTATAGTCTGTTATCACGAAACCAAAAAAAGTTTACAGAGTTTGTTTTCACTTTTATATTTTTACAAATTTCTTTAAATTTTAAGAAGGGAAAATTCTGTAAACACTTAACTTTTAGCGTTTTCTTTTATTAATTATTCAATATTCATTATATTTTTAGACCACACATTTCTCTAATCTTCATTTTTTTGCCCGTTATTCTCTAATCTTCATTTTTTAAGGGCATTATTCTATAATCATTTAACCCCATCCAAACCCTCAATTATGCCTTTGCAAAACTTAGCCGACAACGGAATGTGAAATGTAGTTGACACAGACAGTTGGAGCTTAATGTGTTTTTTTTCTATGCATAAAAGAACATTGCAATTTCTTCACGAGAAAGGAGAAGTTGCGATCGGGGCACGTTCAAAACTCTGTCACAGTAACTTTGACGCACGGTCCGAAGTCGTACGTGGACGTAAACAATTAGCTAAACATAGGCGGATCCAGGAGGGACCCTGGGGTCCGGCCCCTTCGTGGGAAACATTTGGTTGATTATATAGGAATCACTGAAGCATGACTGAGCTCCCCTTTATGAAAAATTCTGGATCCGCCACTGCTAAAACAAGGAAACTGTCAATAAGATGTTTAAAAATGTTAACTACTACTAGTATACAGCAATTGCTTTTACAGCCTTTAAGGCTTTGATTTCATATTGGGACCTCATTGAGATGTGAAGCATAAAAAATATTGTTCATGTAGTAATATGAAAGTTTATTGAGTGAGGTTGTTTAGCTTTTATAGCCAACTAAAGTTCAACTTTGTTACATAACATTTAATGAATCAGTTATCCTCTTTGATTTTTGTATAATTATGACTATATGGACATTCCCTGTGATCAATCTACTACCAGCTTGGCTGTTGGTTTTGGTCGATCAATTACTTACCTGGTTTGTATAAACATGAGTAAACCTCAACTGAAGTCAACATTTTGTATAAAGTTTTAATATTTGTCTTATTTCAGAAGATGAGGATGGTGAAATTACCTTAGGTGATGTTTTATCATTTGCAACTGGAGCAGACTGTGTACCTCCATTAGGATTTGATCCATCACCATCTATTACTTTTCTTCATGACTCAGGATTGTTTCCAAAAGCAAACACATGCTCAATGGAGTTGAAGCTTCCAGTTTCAGAAGATTTTAATACATTCAAAAAACATGACTTTTGAATTGCAAACTCACCAGGCTTTGGACTGGCATAAACCATTCATGGGAGTCTTTAATTTTAATACTCTTCCATACTTCATCTTCATTTTTTGTCTTGCCTGGTACAAAGGTTGTTACAAATACAAATTTGAATATTTCTGTATAAATATATTGATTATATAAATTCTTATACAAATGGTATCATGTTGTCGTTGTCCATAGACATTTGGTTTTCACACAATAACTTAAGTATAAGTAAATAAAAGTCTATGAAATTTAAACACATGTTTTTTTTACCACAAAAGGAAGGTTGGGATTGATATTTGGAGTTTGGTCCTAACAGTTTAGGAGGAAGAGGCCAAAAGGGTAAAATGTTAACTCTTTTTTTTTTTTTATTGATTTCATCAAAATTGAATTATTTGGGTTCTTTGATATGTCTATTCTAATCGTGTATTTGGATTCTTAATTTTGGTCCTGTTTTCAAATTGGTCTACATTAAGATCCAAAGGGTCCAAAATTAAACTTAGTTGATTTTAACAAAAATAATTCTTGGGGTTGTTTGATATGCTGAATCTGAAAATGTATGAATTTTATTATGGGCCCAGTTTTCAAGTTGGTCCAAATAGGGTTCAAATTAAACTTTTGTTTGATTTCAACCAAAATTGAATATAAGGGTTCGTTCTTTGACATGCTCAATCTAACCATGTATTTAGATTTTGATATTTGGTCCCCATTATCAAATTGGTCCACATTATGGTCTAAAGGGTCCAAAATTGGAACTTTATTTGATTTCATCAAAATTGAGTTCTTGTGGTTCTTTGATACGCTGAATCTAACCATGTATTTAAATTTTGGAAAATGGACCATAAAAGTGAATGTCCAATTTAAAACTTTTCAGCTTTTAGACCCCATTCATTCTGTGTCAGAAACCTATGCAGTGTCAACTTTTAATCACAATCCAAATTCAGAGCTGTATGAAACTCGAATGTTGTGTCCATATTTGCTCCCCATTTTCAGGGTTCCACTTCTGCGGTCGTGTCAAGCTGTGCCCTGCCAAACATTTTATTATGTTATAGTTTTGAACAAGTTCCAAAAGAAACTTGGGTGCTTTATATGTTAAATTGTTGTTTGACTCAAACTGCACAGACATCTGAGTTTGATTATTTTGTAAAACATGTATAACAGTTAGGAAACTGATGAGTTGTTGAAAATAAAATATTTAGATCTAATGTTATCATAATACTATGAACTTTTGTTTTGCAATTTATGGAGAACATAACTGTCAGGTTTATTTTCATTAAAATGTTTTATTAAAGTATGTGTTATGTGTATATATAGGTCCAAGTGCAAAACCCACATTCTTACATGTATGTTTTGGAAATTTATAATAAATTTTGAAGATTTTCATAAACACTTTTAGCTCACCTAAGTAGAAGTCCAATTGCCATCAAGTTATGACCATCATTTGTCATAAAGTTTTCACATTTTCATTCTCTGAAACCTCTTGACAGATTTTAAGTAAAAATCGCATGAATGGTCAGTGCAAGGTCCTTAACAAATGACCCTACTTTGTTCTAGTCCAATGAAAACATGTCCGCTAGAGCAAATCTTAGATTCTGTTTGGCCAATTTTCAAAGATTGTCTCTGAAACTACTAGACAAAATGGTTTGAAACTTTACATAAATCCTTATTTTGTTCTGGTCTGACGCAAAATGGCCACAGCCAGGGTTCAAAGTTTACATAGAAACCCTACGGAAATCATATTTTCCAATTTCTCAAGTACAAAGTAGCTGATATATGAACAAATTAAACCATACATATATTTGAATATTATAAAGCTCTTAAGATAGACCAAAAAGGATTGCCAAAAGGGCTACATGCAGGGTCATTGTGAGCCTCCGATTTTCAAAAATCTTGAAACTTAAGAGTCATGATCTATGACATGTCCTGAACAAATGGTCTTCGTTTTCTCTGGTACGGAAGTACTGTAAAGGTGAAATGTACAACTGGCAAGTGTCATCTGTCCTTTTTTTTTTTTTTTTTGGTGTTTTACGCCTTTTTAAGCACCCTTTGGACTATTTCGTGGCGGTCAGTTTTATTGGTAGAGGAAGCCGGAGTGCCTGGAGAAAACCACCGACCTTCGATAGGAAAACTGACAATCTGATCTTGACCTTATTTTCATGGTTCAGTTGTTATTTTTTTGTTGTCTTTTTTCTTTTACTATATGGAATGATTGTAAGGTGTCATCTGACTTTTACCTCATTTTCATGGCTCAGAGATAAAAAATTATTATTTTTAGTTTTAGTCTTTTGTAATATTTAATTGTATATGCAATAGGTCAACTATATTTGATGCATAGAAATATTTTATGATCTATGTGTCGGTCTCACAGGTTTTATTTGACCTTTACCTCATTTTCACTGTTCATTGCAAGGTGTTTTGGTGTAAAACTATAAGCAATAGGTCAAATATGTCTGTTGTATGGAAGTATAGTAGGCTGTAATTGTCTGCCAAGTATCGTTCATGTGACCTTGACCTCATTTTCATCGTTCATTGTTTAGTTTCCATAGTTCAGTCTGTTTCTTTGAAGCTATTTATAAGCAATAGGTCAACTTACTATATTTAGTGTATAGAATGATTGTAACATGTACACGACATAACAAGAGGCTCTCAAGAGCCTGAATCGCTCACCTTAAATTATTTGCTTAAATCTTTCATCAATGATTATTTTGGCTTTTCAATTTATATAAATATTCTTGAATCTGGTCATATCTTCTTCAAAAGCAAAAATGCATTTACCCTATGTTCTATTTTAGCCATACAGGCTTTCTTGACGTACAAGGAAATAAAATATAAAATTTATACTTGATACTCTGAAACTCATTCAGCCTAAGTTTGGTGAAATTGATTCAGCAGTTTCAAAGGAGAAGATTTTTTAAAGTAAGCTAACAAGTAAAACAAATTAAGTAAAATGTCTTTAAAGGGCAATAAGTCCTTTAAAGGTCAATTGACAATTTTGGTCATATTGACTTATTTGTAGATCTTACTTTGCTTAACAGTTTTGTTGTTTACAGTTTCTCTTTATCTATAATAATATTCAAGATAATGAGCAAAACTGCAAAATTTCCTTAAAATTACCTATTATGGCAGCAACCCAACAATGGGTTTTTGATTCCTCTGAAAATTTCAGGGCTGATAAATCTTGACCTGATGAACAATTTTACCCCATGTCAGATTTGCTCTAAATGCTTTAGTTTTGAGATATAAGCCAAAACTGCATTTTACCCTATGTTCTATTTTTAGCCATAGCGGCCATGTTTTTGAAGAAATGGAAAATAAAACACAAATTTTATTCTAGATACCCTAAGGATCGGTTGGAATTGGTTCAGTAGTTTCAGAGAAGAAGATCTTTGAGATAGTTTACGACGACGACGGACAACGGACAACGGACGACGACGGACAACGACGACGGACGCCAAGTAATATAAAGCTCACATTTCCTTTCAGGAAAGGTGAGCTAAAATGAGAATGGAAATGGGGAATGTGTCAAAGAGACAACAACCCGACCATAGAAAAACAACAGCAGGTCACCAACAGGTCTTCAATGTAGAGAGAAATTCCACAGCCGGAGACATCCTTCAGCTGTATTTCTTGATTGGTTTATATGACCTCATTTTCTTGGATCATGTGTGATAGTTATAGTTAAGCTTTATATTTAGGACTTTCAACATAATATCAGTGAAAAGTAAAGCAGGTGAGACGTTTCAGTGTGTACTCTCTTGTTGTACATTTTATGTTTTGTATTTATCTTTTTATTTCACATTTTGTAAAGGTTTGTTGTCTCATACAATGTATTCAAATGTACATGTATGTTATACATTTAAAGTAATTTTGACTTCACAAATATAATTTAACATGAATAACATCATCTTAACATGGGCAAGTACAGGGTCAGTGTACAATAATCTACATGTACCAGTGAAAATAAAAAAACAGAGTTTTATTTTTATCTAATTCTACACATCATCATGTCGTACAATCTCTCTTGCAGCAAGATAAACATCAACTCCATGTTCATTACTTGGAATAAGAGGTCAACCTGACTCAACAAGTTATCCACATCTACAATTACATGATCTGGTTGCATATTCAGCATGTCCAATGAGCCAATATCTTCACCATGTGTTTGAACATCATTAACTTGAGGGTCTATTCCATACTGCTCAATTCCATCAATTAAAATATTTTCACTATTCAGTTCAGCTGAATGAATGTTTTTGAATCATGCTGTTCACCCAGATCTTTGTGGTGACCAACAACGTTCTGTTCTTAACCCATGACTATTATATGCCACTACGAATTGAGAGAGTGCTTCGTTGATACGAGGTATAAACACATAATGTAAACACAGCAGATCCTTTTGATTATCAACATCTAGCAGATCATTTCCTTCTAGATAGTAAAACAATGAATAGAATGTTTGAATTACAGCATAATAAACATCTCTCCAAAGCCTTTCAATTCTGCTATTGTGCACAGATTTTCCTGCTATAAAACTACCACGATCAGAGCCTCGCCTTTCTTCCATATATCTAGCAACTAAAACATTTTCACTTCCTTGATCACCTCTGACTCGAGATGGTAATGAGTACGATTCAACTGCTTTCAAAAACGAGTTCAAAACAGTGACCGCCAAGTTGTTGTTCGAGCATTTTAAGAACACTATTAATCGCGAAAAACCATCAATACCTCCATGTGTTACTAATTTCCAGCGGATCAGCGCATGGTGTCCATCAATATGCCATAGGTCATTAGGCCCTGCAACTGAGTATTTCCTGCGAACTGCAGTTAAGCCCCATCGTATCAAGGTGCTTCCTGGATCAATATCACGCAGAGTTCTCCTTACACGTGACTGTTGCACACTTATACCTTTTGCTTTTAAGTGGCCAATCATCATACTCACACCAGTATGTGGTTGACTGTTAACGATTTCTCGCATCACTGACATCAATTCTGAATCATTTATCATAGTATGTCTAACCAGATTCTTCTCCTCATATTTAAGTCGTCTCCATAGTGTTGTTCTGTGCACTAAGAACATTCTGGCTATTTCACCTATCTTAAAACCAATTTTAAACAAATATTCCACTTGGTCGGTGCATATAAAAGCAGGAGGCCTTCCCAGCCTATCAGTCGCTGAAATACATCCTGCTCCATCAACAATGCTCAAGAAACTAGATGGCATAGAAAATCTATCGTGCTCCAATGTTCTCTCAGGGCTGAAGACAAGATAATAGGGTTTGAATTTTCTCAATTAAGCTCTGATCAGCTCTATTTCTAACTAAATTAAATTCTAAACAATTTAAGCCATCCACTGCACTTTTCAATCTGTTGCGAAAGTATTCTATGTCACAATTTGAGGGTTATCTGGGATATTTTCACAATATGATAACGTTTCGTCCAAGTCTTGGAAAAAATTTCAAAATAGACTCTTCTTGCTCTTCATCATGTTCATGATCTGGGTATGTTGCCATCTTCTGCAAAAAAGAAGAATGTCATTAAGCCATCAAACCTATCACATGAGCCAATATTTCACAGCTAATATCCATGGTGTTGCATTTGTAGCTACAGCATGTATAGTATTCTGCAATTTATCAGATTTCTATGTATAAATCAGTGATATTTTACACTCTGAACAGTCAAGGGTATAACTTAAATATTTTCATTTCAGAGAAATAAACATGCATGTGTGAATCTGGATCTAAGCTAGGATTTTGAGGGCTTTAGTCACTTTTGAGCGCTATATGAAAACCCACCAATGTGTAATAGCAAGGGACCAAGGATGTAATTTTGTAACTTACTAAGCTTCATCTTTGACTTTGTCAGATTTTAAAACTTTAGGCAGGATTGGCAGTCAGTATTGTATTTAATTTTGACTGTATTAACCTTTAGGTAGCAGTCTTGTATTACAACTCCAGTTTCGGGTGCATGTCAAAACATGGAGGGGAACAAAATAGTGCATTTTTTTCTGAATTTTTTTCTGAACTCAATTTTTTCTGTTTGATTATACATGTAGGTTTATGCTGAATTGAAACATATATATAGACTTGCATCTTTTGGGGATATCAATCCATGAAAGTGGAAGGATATCATGTTTACTGGAAGTGGTGCGGCCTAGTAAAAATAGCAAACAGAAAGTAGGAAAAAAATGTTTTGACTTCAGGATTGCGTCACTTTTTATTCTTCGTGGCAAGAACCCCCTTTTTTTCGATTAAATCACAATTTCACATTAGTACATACATGATATGAACATGAATTTTTTTATATATAGCAAAATTAGGCTAGCATTTTTATTTTTTATTTTTTGTTTTCAAAGATCAGCTGTTTTGCATGTTAGCCTATGGAGCAGTCAATTTCAAGACTGCAACCTTTATTATGAAAGATTCTGACATGGGATGTGGAAACTTAGTTAATTTCTCACACAGTGTGATTACACATGCTTTCATGAGTTGTCTCTCTCTTTTATTCCTAATAGTTTAGTAACACATGTTTGTTATTTGTTGACCAAATATTTAATATTTTACTTTTTATATTAATTAGGCACTTGAGAATTTTGAAACTTTGCGCAGAAACTGAATACATGGACTGAATAACTCATTTTCTAATTAAAGTAAATCATTTTGATGAACCATACTAAATCAATAGGAAATGAAAGGATATGGAGTAAATGTACATGGGACAAAATCGCACACAATACATAGAAAACATAGAAAATTATCAATGAACAGGGCTTTTATTCCTGTTCTTCATCTTGACAGTTGATGTAGGGCCTTCAACAATGAACAAATCATTCATACCCTACAGGAAAAGGCTTTAGTTAGCTTTAAAAGGCATATAATTTAGATACATGTTCTTACAGATTATCATTGATCATCTCAACAAGATTGATTTTCTCGCCTGAGATGATATGGCTAAAATGAGAAAAGCAATCCAGTTGAGATGACCAATTGCAATGATAATTTGTTGATCGCTATTTGTAACTATGACGACATTGTCAGTTTCATTAGGATCCATGTGCCTCATTTAATTTAGTTTCTTGCCATCATTGTTCATATCACTTGTCTTGACTCCTGCTGAGAAAGGAAATCACCAGTCAGCAAGATCAAAGGAAAATTTCCTAAAATAGCGATAATGCTTTTTACATGGGACACTTTGGAATTACTTGCATGACTTGGAAGCTTGCATAGTACTTCATTTCATGCTCTGGTGATTATAAATCATAAAATGTATTCATTGATGCGCACAGTTTGTTTGTTTTTGATTTGTTATGTGTTTATCTTATATATATTATGCATTTTTCTAAGTTCATGGTAATAACTTAAAGAAAAATGCTTATTTTGGCCCCCTTTGAGTCTGAATTCCAAAACCGTTGGGACCATCATCCAAAATTAATCCCAACCTTGTGGTATTGAACCTTCTAAAAAAAAATCATATCTAGATCCACACTTAAACTAAAGTTATCATGGTTATTGTCTAGAAACGTAATGTGTCTAAGGACAACGACGCAGACAACATGGACAACAATTACTTCATCATACCATTATTATGATCCTAAATATATTTTTGTGGTCGCATAATAAAACAAGATTGTGTCTGATGACATGGATCCTCCACTGGCAAAATGGATTGATTGTCATGCTTAAATAGGTGGTGAACAAGTGCAAATTGGAAAAGACATAACTCAGAAACAGTCAAAGTGACACCACCTGAATTTGAACTTAATCTTAGTTTTATGTTACTTAGCATTATTCTAGTCAGTGCTAACAAGTTGGAAACAACAAATTTCCATTCATATAATTAAAGGGCAATTTCTCCTTGAAATAAAAGTGAATCTGGCCGAAATTCGAAATTGTCCTATGACACCGTGTATCATCAGTACACTGGAAATAGGTACTAACCAAGCGGGCATGATCAATTTTGACCTTACAAGGTAACGGAAATCTTTGTTTTGCTTTTTCATTATTCAATGTACATTTCTCAACATTTGAAATTCCTGCTCCCAAATAATTTTTGCATCGATTTTTCCTATTCATAAAAAACTTTGATATTCAAATAAGAACAAATAACATGCGCAAATAGTTGTGAAAGTCAACACCCACTTTCAATTTCGATACAGTTGTTGAGACATTTACATGTTTTATCTGAAAGAAACCTATTACAGGGTAACAGTAATGGTTACCAATCATAAAGCTACCTGTGATTACTCATTCTTTGAAACTGTTTGGGTAATAAACGAGTATGAAAATAAAGTTTTGTGTACGGTGTACAACAACTTAACTATGCACCGTACATAAGGATGTATGTGGTCAGCCAAACACCATACACAAGGCTTCTTTAGGGATAAAATATCGAAAAGATTTCAGTGCCAATTATTGAAACAGCTATACTTATTATACACACACATTGACATTCTATCGGATGAGACGAGGGCCAACTTCTTTTACAAGTATTTGCACATGCTTTTAGTAATCCCTCTTGTTTTGGGAAAATAATGAGACATCTCTAATTAGTCAAGCTACGATCAAATCATTTCTTAAAACAGCAATTATGTTTAGATTGAAGTAGTCACATTGATATTATGTGAACAAAAGAAAGATTTGTCGTTACCGTGTAAGATCAAAATCGCTCACGCCTGCTTGGATAGTACCTATATTCGCTGTAAGATGATACAAGGTGTATGAGAGGCTATGAATATATATAGCTTGCATTATGTGTATAAATATGAACAAAATATGCTGACAAATAAAAGTTCTAGAGAGCTAACAATTCCTGAAGAAAATATGTTTTGAAATATGCAAAGACATATAGTAATTATTAACTACAGTGGGACGTTGAAAAAATCTAATTCGGGGATTCAGAGATGGGAACTAGAACACATTCCAATTTTTCCATAAACGGCCATTGTGGTGCATATTTCGGCACTTTTTTACATTGGTTATTAGATGTACCCCAACTGTTTCCAACAAGTGTTTCCATCTGATGAACCTGCTGTCAACTTCCAGTTCTGGTTTACGGATTTTTTATAAACAAAGCGAGTACTTTGTGGCAAATAAACCAAGATTTTATAGAAAATCCACAGCCTTCAATACAGAGATTTTGTTATAAAATTTCAAACATAGATTACTCACTTGCTTTTCGAAAATTTGCTTGTGTTTATTAATTGTTTACAAAAATATAAGCAACCTGTAAATTCCCAAACATCTGGAGTGGTGCTGAGCCAGTCAAGTGCACCCTAAAAGGTGTACTTAATTTGAGCTCATTTTTTATTTGTTTTAACCATTATTATAACTACAGTAATAAACTTGTTTTGAGGAAATTTCGAGCAATACTCCGATATCTATCAGTTATTAAATTGCCTTATTTGAGGGAACAAGATTAAAAGAAAAGGCTGTGGATCCATGTTCTAGTCTAAATAATTATGACGTCTGGCAAGGCTATTTTGGTCGCAGGAAGGCGTCCAAGAAAAAATCAAAATAGCCTTGCCAGACGTCATAATTATTTGGACTATGGATTTTCTATAAACTTTCCATATGTTTAGTATTGAATCAACACAAGGGTACATAATCCTAACAGTAACACTAACAGTATCAGCCTGCAATGCCGGACTCGCATGAACGCAAGATTTAGTTAGTGGGCGACGCGTTTTTAATTCTTGGTCATGCATTCGTGTTGAGAAAGAAAGGGGGAATGCAAACAGTTATACAAAACGTTACCTTCTCATATATAGATATCAACAGCTAATCAAACCAGGGAGTTCATAGAGAACGTGCCAACTTCAACATGTGAGTCAAGCAGGGCTGCCCGACTATATCGACCAATCACAAACGTTGTTGCAAATTTGACCTTGTGACGTCAAACAATTTCCCATAATGCAATTATTGCATATAAATAAAAATTATTGCATATAAATAAAAAAACGACAATTATACCAATTGAATGAAAAATATTGCATTACAATGACAAGTTATACAAATTGAATAAAAAATATTGCATTTGAATGACAAATTATACCATTTGAATGAAAAATTATACCATTAAAATAAAAATATTGCATATAAATGAAAAATTATACCATTTAAATGAAAAATATACCATACAAATGAAAAATATTGCATATAAATGAAAAATATTGCATATAAATGAAAAAATATACCATACAAATGAAAAATATTGCATATAAATGAAAAATATTGCATATAAATGAAAAATATACCAATTAAATGAAAAATATTGCATTTGAATGAAAAATATCAAATTTTGCAACCAATACCATGCCATATAAGTGTTTTATTCCCAATTATATGAGGCAGTGCCCTTATACAATTGACATTAAAATATATTACAATTTTCATTTTACTATAAACGACAAAGTTATTTTCCATTACCTGTGTGACGTATAAAATATAATTGACACTTATAATCCAGTATCATGCGGCAGTATGAAATGTTAAAGAATTATTTAACAATTGCGAATTCATACTCTACTCCGTTTACTATATAGGACGGATCTACTAAAAGACAAGACATGGTAATGACAAATGATATCCCACATTTATACTAGCTTTTACCAAAATTGTTAATACACAGTTGAAGTCATCATCACTGATAAAAATGAATTACTACATTCTTCTTCTTTAATCTTTCCTCCACTATCTGGAGTACAACTACTTTTGTAGTGTAGCACGGATAAGCAACTGATATTTCATGCGGTTTACTTAATATCCATACTGAACAAAATCTTTTAATAATTTTATGTGTAGAAAAGTTCAGTGTGTCATTTCTAGGCGTATTATTTTAAAACAATGAAATTTCTATTAAATATCAGTTTACAAACATTGAAAATTTATATATTGAAACATGAAATAAATTATCAGTGTTCTTCCTAGACACTCACAAATAGTCAATTTCTTCTTCTTTTCAAACACAGATTTTTATCTTGTTACAAATTATATCAGTTTATAAAATCATTTGGGAAGATATATTCAATATTCAAGTGGACACAATCTTATCCTGCAAGGTTTATTCTGCTAACCCCGTAGCTCTTCCACTTAAACCTAACTTCTTTGTCTAATAAAGTTTCTAAGAGCGTACTTAAGGTTTATGACCCCTTCTGTGGCCTGTGAATTATGAACTTTTCAAACTCCAATAGTATCAAACAGCAAAGATAATGAATAATAGAGATGGACCATTTTGTTCATATACCAAGGGAAACTTCGCTCAAAGCATACGTATTTATAGTTTCATTGCATTTAATAGAAAAAGGAATTTGGTGAAAATAAAATCAAGAATTTTGTAGAAAATCCACAGACTTTAATACAGAGATTTTTGTTATAAAATTTGAAACATAGTTGAATCACTTGTTTTTCTATGATCAGATAGCGTTTATTGTTTACAAAAGTCCCAAACGACCTTAAAATTCCAAAACACCTCATACTGAGTCACTAAAGTCATGCGCACCCTAGAAGGTGTACTTGAATTGGTCCATATTCATATTTATTTTAACCAATATCTAAATTTATAAACTTGTTTTAAGGAAATCATTGCTAGCTCTGCATGCAATAATCCTCTATCTATCAAGTACCGAATTGCCAAGTATGAGAGTACAAGGGTAAGGCTGTGGACTTCGCAGCGATGTTAAGACAATTTAGATAAGATTTTGTCAGGGCAGATAACCCCGTAAGGACCTCATTACGTATTCATATATTCATTAATGGCGGTGGCTGCGTCTATCGATGAAACTGTATGAAATCAAATTACATACATGCCTGTTAACTAAAACGGGTATTCGTATGATGTAATCCCCAAGGGTGACTGGGGAATAGAAGTATGGTCACCATTGGTCTTCCTCCGACCGGCAGTAAAACCCTTGCTAAAGTGGGGTGTCCGTTTGGCTGTGCGGGATGTACAATTTGCAGCCACGTCCCGTCAGAATGGGGACGTTAAATCCGATGCCTCGTGTAAAGAGAGTGCCACGCTCTTTGCACGTTAAGAACCCTGCAACAACTCTTTGAGGGGTCCGTAGGTGACCTGTTGCAAGGCTAAATTTCTGTCCCTATCCAATATACCCTCATTTCCCGTGGCAGTCTAAATTTCTCCGACCTTGATCCCGGACGCTCCTATTACAGAACCTACCTATTGTGTTTATTGTTAATTTGTTCTCGTCCTGAATATGCATGAAATATTTGCCACTGGACGTTAAGCAACCAACAATCAATCAATCAATTCTAAAGGAAGACATTTTAAAATTCAACTTGTTTTCTTGGCTCATCTTTCAACCGATCTAAATCCTAAATCAAGAAACAATGTAAAAGAAATTTATATAACAACCGGCAGTAGTATAAAATTTTTCACGATTTGAAAGAAAAATTTATGATAAAAGATTTGTCATCTTTTCCCGTATAGAATATGGAATAATAAGATACAATTTAAATAGGGATTCTTTTGTTGTGTACGATAAAATTATAAAAAATACATGATTCGTCTGCAAACAAAATATCTACAAGAAGTGATTTTAACATAGGTAATTTCTTGAATCAACAAAATTTTGAAGATTTAGAAAAAGTGAAATAGTAAACTTTTTGAATCACAAAGTCCAATAAATGTTACAGAACCTTTATTGTTGTTTTATCTAAATTATTATTTAATTCAAAATAACTACAAACCAAATATGAGTAAACTAAAAATATTTTGGGAGATTATTATGAAGAAAATAAAACATTTAAATCTAAAAATATTGTTCCTTTAATAAAAGTTTTTAAAGAAGGGTACAAAGAAATAACAAAATAAATTAAAACCCAAAAGGTAGAGTATCTATTCCATTATCCAAAATATATCTTTTGTCGTCAAATGGAGTCGTACTTATTTTGTTTACTTCATTGACATACATTTTGTGTTTTTAGAGTTCATTTGAATGCATTTATTCATTTTGGTTTTATTATTAAACAGACAATCTTTGTAATCATCAAATTTAATATCTTTGGTTATTGTAGTTTTTCCAATTCCTTTTATTTTTTTTTCTTCTTTATTTGATTTAAATCTACGAAAGTAAAAGAATATGCTTTACTTCTTAAATAAACTATTTCATTCATAATTTTCCCATTAAGTTCATCTTTAAATTTACCAATTACTTTTTATTTTTCTGAATACAAAGGGTGATCTTTTGGATAACCAGATGTATCTAGTTCATCTTCTATTTTTTCATATCTTCATAAATATCTTCAGTTTTAATATTTAAAATATGCTATCTGTATCACTTGCAATTAATTCATTTTTTCCACAATTTGTTTACAACATTGTAGTAAAAGTCATACATCAATTGTTTTGAGTAATCTAATATAGCTTGTCCTAAATAAATAGGTTTATTAAATTTTACAGAAGTAACATTATTTTCAATTGCAACAAAGTTATCATTAAATATTGTAGAGTCTTTAAAATTTGGTTTTTATGTATTTTTTACTTCTTCCCTGTCTATAAGTAATTTAATTTCACTTCTTCCTCTAATATCTTCTAATGTTTTACCATAGAAACTATTGTTCGTAAGTTTCACAAGTCTTTTCGAAATCTGATTTTGATTTTGTTCTTTGTTCTGTTATTTTGCAAGCCAATCTGATTCTTTAAACGAAATTGTTTTATAAACTTTTGTCACCTTCATTCCAAGTTTTATATAATCTTTTAAAACTTCGTAGTGAACTATATATTTTTTTTGTCTTTTCCTGTCAAAATAATTTTTCCTCATTACCTAATGGTTTGTTTCTAATAGATTTAATTGGTAATTTGATAATTCTTCTTTTTTGGTCCTCCCAAGGGTGACTGGGGAATAGAAGTATGGTCACCATTGGTCTTCCTCCGACCGGCGGTAAAACCCTCGTCAAAGTGGGGCGTCCGTTTGGCTGTGCGGGATGTACAAATTTGCAGCCACGTCCGGTCAGAATGGGGACGTTAAATCCGATGCCTCGTGTAAAGAGAGTGCCACGCTCTTTGCACGTTAAGAACCCTTGCAACAACTCTTTGAGGGGTCCGTAGGTGACCTGTTGCAAGGCTAAATTTCTGTCCCTATCCAATATACCCTCATTTCCCGTGGCAGTCTAAATTTCTCCGACCTTAATCCCTTAATCTATTACAGAACCTACCTATTGTATTAATTGTGAACTTGTTCTCGTCCTGAATATGCATGAAATATTTGCCACTGGACGTTAAGCAACCAACAATCAATCAATCTTTTTTGGTCTTGTTTTTCAGGTGCTAGAGGATATTTAATTGTTTTCTTTTACATTTGTCTGTATATTTTAAATCACATTTAATCAAACATCCTCTTCCTTTTGGAACTTTTTGTAGTAATCAGGATCTTCTTCCCATTTAAAATCTTTTGTTGGTAATTTTTGACATAGACCATCCATATAAATTATTTGCATCTAGATACAACAAATAATTTTTTAAAACAATTGTTTAAATTTCCTCCGTTTTTAATTTTTCTAAACATCCTTTTCCTTCATGTTCATCTAATATTCTGTAATCTTCATTATAATTTGGAGTATATTTATTATATGCTTTTACATGTCTTGGTCCTAGAACACCAGAAAATACACCCTAATACCTTTTTCAAACATTTGTAGCATATCAACATCGGTCAACAATTCTAATTTTACGTTTGTATATTTCAACCCACATTGCCATGTTAAACTTGGTGCTGAATAACAATAGCAAGGATCAATTTCATGGTGTTTTATAAAGAATTTTCTAAAATTTTCGAATGCATCTGCCAAAATAAGAACATCTGTTTTGAGATATAAATTATGATAGTCTAATAAAGTTTTACAATTATAATGTTCCCAGACTTTTGTGCATGTTTATAATCTTCTTCTTTGATTGTTTCTTGTTTTAATTTGGAATGAAATTTTTCTATTGCAGGAAGTTTTTATCTTTAAATTTTCTATAGAATCTATGTATTCATATGGATAGAATCCTTTTGTTTTAAAAGATCTATATCACCTGAAAACTCTTTTTCTAAAATAGGAAAATCGTCCATTGATTTAGCAATATCTGATAAGCCTTTTAACATAAATCTATATGAATCTAGGAATCTTAATTTTCTATTATATGATCTGTAATCTATAGAAATATAATTTTCTGAGTTTTTAGAAAGAAGTTTTACTTTATTATATTCATCTTCATGTTTCATTAATTCTTCAATTAAAAGTGGAAATCATAATTTGATCCATTATGGAAAAACACTGGTATTAATTTTGTTGCTTTACCTTCTTTTGTATTACACGATTGACAAGCTGCTCCTCTATATTTACCCGAAAGATGATCATGTTCTCTTACTTTATTGTTTTCTTCAAACTCTTTTCCACAAATATAACATTCAGTTGCTTCTTGAAATTCATCTTCTTCATACTTATTTAATATTGTTTTATCCTTTTGTTGTGTTTGATATTATAAGTTATTTTTTTAATATACTCATTATTTTTCCACATATTTTTTACTACATCATCACCATCATAATGAAAGTATTGTGATTTATATATTTGTGGATAATCTGAATGAACATACATACCATAACTATTTATTTCTTGTTTTGAAATTGGTTTTGTATAAGATTTGTCAGGATCTGGAGTACATGATTGCATGGGTATATTACATGCTTCAAAATCACAATAGATAACAAAAGGTAATCTATTTTAAAATGATGATTATTAAATTCAAGAATATTTTTCCTGGTTCTGGCATTATGGTTCTACAAGGTTCGTAATCATAACATATTTTTTTGTGTTTTCGAGTGTTTCTTCTCTTTGAAATCCTTGTATACAATTTCTACATGTAAATTGTTTATGTCCATTATTGTCGCACATAAAACTATCTAAATCTTTTATTAAACAATAATGAGCATTTCCATTATTTTCGATGTACAAAAGATCAACAACATAACATTTTTCACTTTCTTTATTTGAAACATAAATTGGATCCAAAGTCTGTTTGTTTGTTTGATCCTTTAAGGCAAATACATTTATGATCAAATTGTTTTGTTTTTCTACTTTTGGAATATCTTCTTTGCTACTGGATATTCAATTCCTCTCATACTAATTTCATCTTCATATTCTTTATAATTTGTTACTCTTTGTTTGTTTTTAACAACAGGATATAAATATGCTAATATTGACCAAAGAAAACATTTGTTATCATTTTTATTTTGTACGTTGATAATATTTTTTGATTTAAATTGAAGGGAATATAAGACGAAGCTCTTTGAAATTCACATTTATATAGTTTTACTTGTACACTTTTAATACCATTAAAATCAAACCCAGATCCTCTTTCTTGAAATTGATCAACCCAAGCTTTAAATTTATCTATTAGATCATCATAAAATTTAGATAAATTATTTTGTGTTAGGACAACTTTAGCAGGATTAGAGTAATGACTTTCTATTCTATCAAATGCAATAGGAGTTTTGAATTCACTTGTTATTATGATTTTTATTTTCAAAGGAAATTGATCTATGACTATTTTGTCTTTTAACAAGTTTATATATTTAGTTGCATCAGGTTCTTCTATATCATCAATTGTAGTTTCACTGATAATATCTTCGAATGTCTTTTAGGTCCCATTTTTAAAGAATAAAATTGAATTATATTTAAATTTTACATTTTCCCAATAATATTCACTTTGATAATTTAGATTTCTAGAAATAAATTTTTCATAAGCTTTTTATATTTTTCTTTGTTGTTTTGATAATGTTTTTGTTTTGCAGATTTGTTACATTGTTTGCATGAACATTTAACTCCCATAGGTTTGTCTATTTGTTTGTAATAATCACTCAATAATTTGTATTCTTTACATCTTGTACAAACTTTTCCTTCCATCATTTTTAAAAAAAATATTTTAATTACTTAAAATGTCTAAAATAAATCTAACAAATAAATTAGCAGAGGAATTACATCATAGAGTTGTAAAATCTTTTCCTAAAAGACGTATTTATGTTCATTCAATAGATCAAACATGGGCGGTTGATTTGATAGATATGCAACAATATTCAAAACAAAATAAACACTATAAATATTTATTAGCAGCTATAGATATTTTTAGTAAAATGGTTGGTTAGTTCCATTGAAAAATAAAACAGGAGTAACGGTAAGTGAAGCATTTAAAACATTATTTAAAGAAAGAAAACCAATGTATATTTGGTCGGATAAAGGATCTGAATTTTATAATCGACAAGTAAAAGAATTGTTCAAAGATAATAACATAAAGTTATATTCAATTGAGAATGAAGAAAAAGCAGCGTAGTGGAACGCTGGATAGGAACAATGAAACAACATATGTTTAAATACTTTACTGCTAATGAAACTTTTAAATACTATGATATATTAGATAAATTAGTTAAATTAGTACTGGTGAAGTTCTTCCGGTGTCATCATCTTTCGTTTTTTGCTTGCTCTCCATACAAAGATAACAGCTTTCTTTTGGAAGAGGAGGAAACTTAGGTAGTTTTTACTTTCGCGGGTCCTCCTGTGTGTATTCTCTTTACAATATCAGCACAGGTTGTATAGTAAGACAAATTTTCATCAAGAATGGAAAGTTGATCTCTACTCCATTCACTTTGCCGATCCTAATCTTCAGAAAGAATTAAACTATCAGCCTGCTCTGAATAATCCAACAGGTTTTGATGCACTGCTTGTGATTCACTAATTTCCTGTTCTAATTCTAGTGCAGTAGGACTACCTAACAATTCTTCTTCATGAGAGGAAGAAATACTGGCCGACCTAGACAACATGTAAACATACTCTTGACAACCATGTAAATATTTCCAATGATCGATTTAGTCTATTTAAAAGTCATGTCCTATTAAATAGCACTTCACAAATGTAAAAAGCAATTTAAGTTGTAGTCGTATTGATCCGTTTTATTACTAGACTATATTGATAGAATTAATTAAAAATCACAATTTACATTTTACCATTTCTCGAGGTTGGGGCGCACTGGGGAAATTTTTTTTTCTTGAATCCCACAAAATTCTTTCTCTGACTGTTCTCCCGGCTTTTTTTTTATTTTGTTTTTTTGGAATTTTTTTTGTTGTTTTTTGGGTGTTTTTTTATAAAAAGTAAAAAAAAAAATTTTTTGGGAGTAAGAAAATTTTGCTGTTTTTTGGGGTGTTTTTTGATTTTTTGGTAAAATTTAGTGGCCTTTTTGCTTTAAATGAGGGTATTTTTAGGGGTCAAAAATTTTTTTTTTTTTTTTTTGGTGTGTGTTCTCAACTCGCTCAGGTACTCAACTACTTATGTGTCCTTTTCATTAGGATCTCTAAGGTTTCTGGACAGCTACCAGTGTTTACCAAGTAGTTTATCCGACCTGGTTGATGATTTAGTTAAAGAAGGGACACATCATTTCAAATCCTTAATCAAAGAATTCCCATCTGAAAAACATAGATCTCTTCTGCTGAGAAAGGGCGTTTACCCTTACAGTTATATGCATGGGCCAGACAGATTCAATGAAAAGACTTTGCCACCAAAAGATGCTTTCTACAACGATTTAGCTAAATGTCATATCTCTGATGAGGATTATGACCACGCCCAAAAGGTCTGGAACACCTTTGACTTACAGAACATGGGTGACTACCATGATTTGTACCTTAAATCAGATGTCTTGCAGTTAAGCTGTGTATTTGAGAGATTTAGAGGTCGATGCATGTTGACCTACGGTCTGGACCCATCGCAATTCTTTACAAGCCCAGGTTTGAGCTGGGCTGCTGCCCTCAAGGTGTCCAAATGTAGACGAACTCATCACCGAAGATAACGCTGACGCCTACCTCTTCGTCGAAGCTGGCATGAGAGGTGGAATCTCACATTTCCAATCGGTTGGTTACCGCAAATAATAAATATCTACCCGACTTCGATGCATCCAAAGAATCGTCTTACATCATCTATCAAGACTGCAACAATCTATATGGGTTGGCCCTTAGCATGGCCCTCCCTACGGGGGATTTTAAATTTTTGAATGAAGAAGAACGATTAGAATTTGATCTGATGGATGTGAATCCTGATAGCGGGAAAGGTTACATACTGGAAGTTGATCTCGACTACCCAGAAGAACTACATGATCAACATTCCGACTATCCTTTAGCTCCAGAAAGTAAACCAGTAAGCGATGACATGCTATCTCCATACAGTAAACGATTGTGGGCTAAGTTGAATCCTTCTAAACAAAAACCAGAGGGAACATCGAGGGTGAAAACCCCAAAACTGCTTTGTACTTTAGAAAACAAACGGAATTACGTTTGTTATTATCAAAATCGTCAACTATATCTTAAACTCGGCATAAAGTTGAAAGGAGTACACAAAAGTTTAGAGTTTTCCCAGTCACCCTTTCTCAAAGATTACATACAGTTGAACACCGAACGGAGAAAGGAGGCAAAATCAGATTTCGAAAAATCTTTTTATAAGTTGATGAACAACGCCGTGTTCGGAAAAACGATGGAGAACTTACGGAATCGTTTGGATGTTCAGCTGATTCACACAAAGAAAAAATTGCTAAAACAGGTGGCTAAATCTTCTTTCGAGAGATGTGAAATATTCAGCAAAGACCTCGTAGCCGTGCAGTGTAAAAAAACTGTATTAAAATTGAATAATCCCATTGCAGTTGGCATGTGTGTATTGGAATTGTCAAAGTGCATCATGTACGACTTCTACTATAATTACATAAAAAGAAAATATGGATCATCGGTTCAGCTGCAAATGACTGACACAGACTCACTTTTAATCTCTGTGAGAACAGAAGACGTATATGAGGACATGGCAGAGGATAAACACCTTTTTGATTTTAGTAACTACGACAAAGGTTCAAAATATTTCGATAAGACAAATGCTAAGAAGCCTGGGAAGTTCAAGGATGAAACAGCAGGTGTACCCATCCAACAAATGGTTGGTCTTCGGAGTAAGATGTATAGTCTCAAGTATGGTGACAAAGAACAGAAGCGGGCAAAGGGAATCGTCAAGTCTGTGGTGAGACAAGAACTCAAACATAACCAATACGTGCAATGTATAATGGAGCAGAAAAACATAATGTGTCAGCAGAATCTCATTCGTTCCACTAAACATAACCTTCATCTAGTAAGTCAGAAGAAAATTGCATTGAGTGCGTTTGATGATAAAAAATACGTATTGGACAATGGTGTGGACACTTTAGCTTATGGTCACTATCGTATAAAGCAGATGAATACTGTTAATGCATAATTTTTATTACTTATAATACTATACTGTATACACATATATACATATTATAATAAAATATATATAAACATATTAAGACCATCTTTTTTGTGAGAGAAAACCTTCAGACGTTAAATTAGCATAACTACAACGGATAAATTTAATTTAAAAAAAAAATGTACTGGTTTTCCACCAATTGCCATTCTGCTTAAGGGGGACATAGTTAAAAAAAGGATCTCAATAAACAATCAAAACGAATTACAAAAACAAAACAAAAACCAAAAAGATCTTAATCGGAACCGACACCTCGGGAGAAATACACTTGAATATAAAGTCCGATAGAAAGAAAAAATCATTTTTACAGCCTTAGATACAATACATAATATTTACATATTTATTTCCTCTATTGATTAAAACTACCTAAGTTGGAACCGACACCCTAGAAGCAATGTAATTGGTCGAAATTTTCCAATATACAGTATTTCCCAGTACAATTCCTGAGAAACCCCCATCTTAAAAAAAAAAGACGTACCTCATTTCTACAAACAAATCTCAAATCCTACCATTTACAATTTTTGAAATGATACAACACCAGTGTTCGTGTGTGAATAAGTTCATGGAATCGTTCAGAACGTTCGACGAAATATTTCGTACGCAATATGAAATCTCTTCTCCAGTAAGAAAGCCACAAGTAGTGACGAGGGATGCACACATTGATAGATACAGATTTGTCTTCCTATTTCTATTCTTTTAGCTGAGGGAGCAAGAGTGATGCTTATCAAGAATGAGGACACATCAGATGGTTTAGTAAATGGAGTAATCGGAACAGTAATTTCTATCAAAGACTACTCACCTAATTCCTCCCAAGTGCCATATTTGTTCTCTTTGGCAATGAAAGAGTTAGAAAAATGCAAAGTTACAAAAATAATCTGTGGAAAACGCTGTGTTGGTTTAAAGCCTTCAAGTGAAGACATTCCTTTAAGCACCTGTGTACGTAAACAGTTCCCATTGAAACTATCCTGGGCTTGCACTATTCACAAAGTTCAAGGATTAACAGTTGAAGAATGTGTTGTTGATCTAAATAAATGTTTTACTTATGGCCAATCATACGTTGCCCTTAGCAGAGTTACCTCAAAATCAGGTCTACACATTAAAAGCATAGAGACTGAAAAACTTGACAAGAAAATTTTCTGTGATCCTGATATTGTAAAGGGTGTTTCAGAAATGACAGGATTTTTGTTTGAAATTGAGGATGATCGAGAGGAACAGACAGATCTTTTCCAGATAATGTATCACAATATTCAAGGTTTGCAGACTCATGCAGAAGATCTTAAACAAAATCCAGACTTTAGAGGTGTCGATTACATTTGTCGTACTGAAACCTTGGCTAATCAGGAATTTGTTTGCTTTGAATTGGTGGGATATGATGTTTTGATTTGCCGAGATCTCAAGCTTTTGAAAATGACAATTCTTACTATTCATCTTTAAAGGAAATGCAGCATGGTGTGTGTGTGTATTTTATAGGCTTTCTTCAGAAACTGAACTATGCAACATGGCCTCATACTTGGAATGTATAGTTTTCAAGATAACAACTGAAAATATTTTAGTTGCTACGATCTACAGAACTCAGAAGTATAATGTCGGAAAATTTTTGGAGAATTTGGGACATTTATCTGTAAGTTGCAAGAATTATCAGAAAAATTGTTGTTATTGGTGGTTTTAATCAAGATATTTTAAAAGGAAGTTATACAGTATTAAATTTCATGCAATCAAAAGGTTTCAACCAGCTTGTCAATAGTCCAACAACAGAGGGTGGTACACTTATAGATCATGTGTATGTAAAAGGATGTCTTGATATATCGGTTGCAATTATTCCACATATTACAGCTACCATGAGGCACTGAGAATAGTACTTAAAAGTTAAAGAACCAAAAAGCTTTAAATATAAAGAAGTTAAAGGAATGACAGTTTGTTTAAATTTCTATTTCAAACATAGAAAAAAGTTTGTTTTAATTTTGATTTCAAATACAGAAAAAATTTGTTTTAATTTTGATTTCAAACATAGAAAAAATATAAAAGTAATGCCTCCTAAAGTCCAACCCTTTGTCCCCGTCGTAGGAGGCGGATATCAGCACTAACACATGATTTAGTGCTGATAACAAACAGGGCCCTGGCAGTGACCAGTAATCAGTGTTTGGTCTTGCTGAATATGCATGAAATATTTGCAACAGCATGTTTAGCAAACAACAATCAGTCTAGGTGTTTCTAGTCAACATTTATTTAATGCATTTTTCATAATGTTGTGTTTTAGTCTCACCATTTCAATCAATTACTATTTTTGAGAATCCAAAATTGTGGAACTTGGAATTATGATATTAAGCATCAGCTTCGTGCGTGGATGATGAATAAATGTCAGGAAATTCAACCTCACCGTAATAACTATTATATTGTAGTGATACAAATCAGTATACACTGGTTTGTTGTTATATATTCTATTTATATAACAGTTACATGTATATATAATTTTCATCCATTTGTATAGCATTCTATTCTCCTTTTGTAATGATAGTGCAGTGCAAGTGCATGGTGGACACTCTACTGTAAAAATTCGATTTTTCTAAAAGATTGGATATGAGTAGGCATTCATATTTTCCCGCAAAAAAAAAAAATCTTCCATGCAGAGTTACCGGTCCTTGTCGAGAGTGTCGCAAAACGTTCTTTGAGATATTCTTCCGCATGCTTTGACACAATTTTTCGGTACGTGTGCATAGATATTATCAATGATTTTTTACTTATATACATTTTTATCAGTATTCCTTGAAGAGATGTATTTATAACAAACGATGAGGAATGCTATTTTGCACTCGTTAATATCCGCGTAGTTATCATGTTTATAGATCGGTTAAAAACCCAAAACGAATATTACGTAATGGAAATCTAGGCGATAGCAATACACCGGAATGCCCTCACGGTCATCCGCTGTAACAAATTGGAAAAAAGTGTAAAACTAAATGAATATTATAATTTTTTTTTCAGAAAAAAAATCAACATTTCCAAGACAGTTTTTCTTAGCAGTGAGAAGATGGATTTAAATCTCAATTGTTTTAGCTCTTGTGCATTGTTTTATATATAAAATTGCAAATGCCATGAGGTGAAATGGTTGATAATGATTAGTCAGCAAAGAATGAAAATGTGAATCTGGTGTTTTTACAGAATTGTTAGTTGTGACATGTAGTAACACGTAAATTTAAGTTGAAAAGGTACGCAGACATTTAATAGAATTTTGCCCTTTTATATCTAATATTACCTGTATGGTTATGTAACTCATTATCAACAATATATAGTAGAGACCTAGAGTCTTTTAATATGAGGCCCTTGTTTCATGACCTTGAAAATGGAGTTAAGGTCAAAGTTTGTTTTGACGTTCTTGATTTTGACCTTTGACTTTTAATTTCTGCATGATAAAGCTATGGAACTTTGTGCTTTAAGTTGTAAGCCATATGACCTTGAAAAATCAACTGGAAATTACTTTTGTAAACTGGAAGTGGCTTCTTTTTGTACTTATTTAATGCAAAAGTACATAGAACCATATATTTTGAAATCAGTGTCAAGTAAACTATCAAATGAGACAGGAAGTGACATTTTCAAACTGGAAGTAAAAAATTATCTCCCTTATTTCAATCATAAATGTAAAGAAACCATATATTTTGAAATTCAGCATACAAGAAATTGGAGACAAAATGGTAATTAAATATTTACACAGAAAAAAATGGTCATCCCCTTTTAAATGCAATCTGAAACAGGTTCTTGAATTCTAGTGAAACTTCATATGAAATAAAACAACATGAAATATACTAATTTTACCATTTTTGTATGCGTCTCGCATGAATACACCTGAACGGTATGTTTCCATAGGCCATGTAAGACATTTTGGCAACATGTTTTATCGAAGTGTAAACCTAGAAAAGATACTCTAAAGGACCAATCACATTCAAGTATGTGTTGATATGCTAATCATATAAGAATGCTATGTCTACAATAATTAATTGCATGATTTTTAAATAAAATATTTCAAATTGCTTGATGTAATTTATCAATGCTAACAAATTTTAAAATATTTTAGGTAAATGAGGCTTCTTTATTGTCTCCAGGACAACATACCCTGAGAATTGGTAAACATATGGATAAAAAATTGAAAAGAGAAAGGCAAAGTACCAAAGAATTCAAAAGATTGATTGATTGTTGGTTGCTTAACGTCCAGTGGCAAATATTTCATGCATATTGAGGACGAGAACAAGTTCACAATAAATAGAATAGGTAGGTTCTGTAATAGATTAAGGTCAGAGAAATTTAGACTGCCACGGAAATGAGGGTATATTGGATAGGGACAGAAATTTAGCCTTGCAACAGGTCACCTACGGACCCCTCAAAGAGTTGTTGCGAGGGTTCTTAACGTGCAAAGAGCGTGGCACTCTCTTTACACGAGGCATCAGAATTCAAAAGAAAGCGTATTCAATTACAAAAACAAAAGAAGAAATCTCAATTTCGGTCAAAGGTAAAAGAAGGCACAACTTATGAAAACAATGCAGAAGTTAATGAACCAATGCCAGATATTCAGGAAATACCCTCACCATTAACCATTAATGAATCTGACAACTTTGTATTTTTTTATTTGAAAACTACTGGTTTGTCAAGGAATAGTGACATTACTCAAATTGCTGCAGCATGTGGTTCACACACATTTCAAAGTTATGTTATTCCAAGAACGGAAATTACCCAAGAAGCAAGTACTATAACTGGTATAACATTTTCACAGTCGACTTATAGTGCACATAATGCAAAAGAAGATGTTCTTTCGTTGAAAAAACTTTTTGAGGTTAAGCTTCAGGAAAAATGTATCAATGAAGATGTTTACAATCTGGACTATAACCATGCAAAGATATCATTTTAACCTCCAATTGATATGAAAATTATAAAAACATTGATAAGTTCAAAACTGGCAAGAAGTGGAGTCCATTTGTGTCATCTAAACATTGCAAATGCTAGAGATGGGAATGGAGTAAAAGCTATTTTGACAGAGAATCATGTGAGCGCTAAATATGCTGGAGCTATCATTCAGTTTTGACAGTACCAGAGGAGTAAACTGTATTATATATATGTTATAACTTGTAATGTTGCTTCAAATCAGAGTTTTGATGATATATAGTTTTTTTCCTATTTTTTATTATTTTTCTATTTGAAAACTATATGTCGGCAAGTCTTTGAAAATTATCAGTGAGGTTTGAAAATTTACATTATTATTCACAGTAGAAAGGCCCAAAGGAGGAAAATTCAATTTTTATATATATTCCTGTTTTACGGTCATTTTGGTATAAATGTTACAGTGGCAAGTAATATGTATGCCTCATCAAACAAAAAATGTTAATTTATGACAGGGGAAAAAAGTCTTGAATTTTTTTAATCCGTTTACTTGCTCGACTCGTACTTATGAATCAATAATTAAAAAAAAATATATGGTGATCTTTTTCTACATGATCTGAACTTCCTACTTCTTGCCTGGTTGCCATGGTAACCATTGTTCATAGAAACAAAACAACAGCTCTAATTTGATTCTCATGTGAAACTATATTAATGTGTTTAGGTTTAACAAAAGATATGACAACATGTGCCACACTTTGTACACATAAAATTAGAATTTTACTACTTCTTGCCTGGTTGCCATGGTAACCGTTGTTCATAGAAACAAAAAATGCCTTTCATTTGATTCGCATGTGAAACATACATAATCCATAAGATCATATCATTTATAAGTTTTATTTCCTTTTACAGTATGAAATTTCCACTGTGTCAATGTCTCCAACTCAGCAATTAGAGGTTACCACATCTCCAGAATCTACCATGAAACAAAAATCAACAAGGAGTTTACTGTGTCGTCAGATTCCTCCATGACTCCAGATTCTACCACCAAACAAAACCATCACAGGAGATTACCATACCGCCAGATTCCTCCTTGATTCCAGATTCTACCACCGAGCAAAACAAACACAGGAGTTTACCATACCACTGGATTCCTCTATAGCTCAGATTCTACCAACAAGCAAAATCCAACACAAGATTTTACATCTAACCAACCAAGGACAGACCATTGCTATGCACTACACCCACAATGGATGACGTTGGATGGACACAACTTAAAGTTGCGATTATATAATAATAGTATTAAGAAGACTGCCACGGAAATGAGGGTATATTGGATAGGGACAGAAATTTAGCCTTGCAACAGGTCACCTACGGACCCCTCAAAGAGTTGTTGCAGGGTTCTTAACGTGCAAAGAGCGTGGCACTCTCTTTACACGAGGCATCGGATTTAACGTCCCCATTCTGACCGGACGTGGCTGCAAATTTGTACATCCCGCACAGCCAAACGGACGCCCCACTTTAGCAAGGGTTTTACTGCCGGTCGGAGGAAGACCAATGGTGACCATACTTCTATTCCCCAGTCACCCTTGGGGTTATATTATTTTATGAGAATTGTCATTGATAAATAAGATATGTGTAACAGTATTTGAAAGCAATGCCCTTCCTATCCTTTTTCGTGATGTGGTTAATTTCAAGTTGTTCACATGGAATAAAGATAGGTAGAAATAATTATAGTCTAGTAAAAGTCATTAGATGCAGGAATAAATTTAGTACTGACATTTAATATACTTTAATTTTATAAATAACTAGCTAAAATAAAACGAGAGGTGTTTTGTAGGCATGTTAAGTTATGTGCTAAACATTTTTAGTGAAAGTTAAAATAACCCGGGTCAGCTGTATTAAAGTGGACATTTTTTTTTCTCACATCTAAATAAACTGATATTTTCAGAATGCTATACATTTACAGTACCTTCAAGTAGGGATGTTTTGTTAATATTTCCGAAATGGAGATTGTAAAAGTTGATAATTCATGTATTTACTGAAGAGATTTTGTATGGTACATAAATGTGAAAATGAGAAATGAGATATAAGCCCAATAGTGCGCAATATAGGTGTAGGAATTAGATTCATCGTGTATTAAATAGGTTTTTCCGAAGTTTAGTAGGGCTCCTATTCTAATTTCTGGTATAGGTTACTATAATTTAAATAAAAATCAAAACTTCCGAATATTAAGTAGGGTGTTTGATCTAGTAATTTAACGGTATATTGAGTTATGTGCAACATACTGTGTTGTATGTGGTTGATTAAGGAAGACAACATAATACTTCGGAATAAAGTACCGGTCATTATATATATCCGTGCTTTTTATAAGTAAATACATGTATTAAACAAAATAAAAAGAGACAACATTTTGATTTTTGTGTGTAAATTTCAGTTTATAATGGCAGAATTACAAATGAGGTAGATGATCGTGAGACATTAGCATTCAATGATGATTTAAGACTACCATTTCCAGTAGGCATGACATGCGAGATTGATGGATGCTCTACGCATAAATATTTGACATACAACAGCTACATAAAACATTGGAAAAAAATCCACACAGACACAATCACAATAACGTTCTGTGGAAAATGTAAAAGATCATTTATAAGGAAAAATGATTTGCTTAGGCACTTAAAAACTTATCACAAATTGTGTAATGAAACAGCAGCACTAATGTTAGTGGATGCTAAATCCAAATTTACTACAAACAATAATTATATAAATCCAGGTAATATTTTACCTAGGAAGAAAGTTTAAAAGTTTAAACATGATCACTGAATCTTATTATATTATTAAATTAGGAAATTATATTTATTATTTTTTTTTTTACAGAAATATGGCTAATTCTGTTACAACACATGATTTATGGCCTTCACAGGGCATGCCCTGTGACATAGAGGGATGTAAATCCCTCACTTCCTAAAACATGACAATTATGTCAAGCACTGGAAGAAATTCCACGAAAAGTCTATTGCAATCTATGACTGTAGCATGGTAGGATGTACGATACAATCTACAGAGAATTCAAGAATTCTCAAACATCAAAAGATATGCCATAAACAGCTAGACAAGAACAACACTCTATCCAGTCATGTAGAGCCTAATATGTTTTACAAAGCAACCGGGATGTAACTTTCAGGAAATTTATCCGAGTCAAAATTACTGCAAGAAAAGCAGCTAGAAAGGCACGCCAGCAGTATGTAATTGATCATCCCGTAAATTTCAACGTACAACCAAATAACAGCTTAGCAGTGTCGAGAGGACAGTATTTCGACATAGATTTTAACAATAACTGTGCTAACGTGGTTACAAGATGGTGAAATTGAGTTTAGGAACAATAGAACATTATTGAGGAAGGGGTGCACATTGTTAAGGAAATTGGGTGTTTTATGATATGCATTAATTGTTATTTTGTGATTTATTTACATGCTGTTGATATTTATGTTGTTTATTTATTTTATTTCTTTTGTTTATTTGTTTTATTTCTTTTTAGAACAAAATTATCTCAAAATTCTAATTTGTTCTGAGTGGGGAGGAGTGTGGCGGTTATGGCTTAATAAATATCTTTATATCTTTTTAAAATACTGTCATTATCTCCCTTTCGTATACCTGAAGGTAAGATGGATAATATTTTATTTACATCTCTTTTCATTACTTATTTCGGTCTAAATACTAGATAAAACTGTAAACAACTTGTCAAATTCTTTCAAAAGACATTTAAAAGTATTATTTAAGATAAGTTTTAAATTTTAAAGTAAAATGGTACCTTAAAGTACGATTAGTTTGGTATAGTTATAATTCTAGGTGTGTAAATTATACATTGTCGAATAAAGTTATTATACTTATGTTTAGACCATGAAATTCGTATGAATTTCGAACTCGTTTTAATTTAACTTCTGAAATCTTCGTGTATACAAAGTTGCTTTTCAAGTTAAAAGTTTTGATAGAGTAACTTAGTGTAAACTTTCCACTTCACTTTTGAATTTAAATTTTGCCTTTTGTTTTAATAAAGTTATCTTTAAAATGTAAAATAAACCAATTAGTTTAAGTTACAAGTTTGTTACCACAGCGTCTTCTTCTCGTTTAATATGACGGTCCTATTTTTACCTTGCCAGTACTACCCATAGTTTATAGCCATATCCTGAAGCTTTTTACACTTGTGTTGATATTATTTGATCAGTATTTTTGATAAACTTTTGACAGACTTTTGATAAACTTTTACAATTGTTGAACTACTATTTTGTACTTGTTGAAATAACGATGTTTTGTTTTATATAAAGTATAAGAACTTTACAAACTCTTGAGTCTTATTGCCAGTATAATACAAGCTCAGATCTCAGCGGAACGAACTGACTGAATTACCGAAATATAGAATTGCTATCTGGGAACACCACTTGATTTCGTCCGTAAGTTAACTAGGTTGTTTGAGGTCTGTCGTCAGTTGACCTAAAGGACTTAATGTGTTTTGGTTGGTAAATTCAGATCCTTCGTATACATCGGGGTACGGCAACATATAGCTGCCGAACCCTCCTGTTACAATCAAATATCTCGAAAAGGAGTTCCATTACCTATAAATATTTTTATCTTATTTTGTTCTTTAAATAATGCTCTTCTGATTTATTGTATCCATTTTGAAGTGTTGATTTTAATAAAAAAATTCACCTAAGTACATCCTTAAGGACACTCTTTTGTGTTCTCCCTTCCCAACAAGCATTACTCTTAACGTTACTTATAAAATGTTTTTCTTACTTCACTTCAATATTGTTTGATTCTTGTTCCTGTTTTAAAATGAAAGTAGATTTTATCTCCACGTTAGAGAGTCAGGAGGACGAATATCATGAACTATTTTAAACTGTTGTTTCTCGGGGAAACATAAAATCACGTTGTTTCCCGGGGAAATATATTGCTTATATTATGTGTTGGCAATTACAACTCCTTAAAATATTTCGATTTTATATACCCTTCGCTTTCAAATATTTGGCTGGGAGCGTTCCTGGTGAAATTTTATTCGGAAAAGCGCTTAGGCATTTAACCAGTTTATTCAGAAAGTTGAATGTGGGTAGTAAATGTAAGAAAAAGTAGGCATGACATATGTAACGGGTTATTTTCATTTTATCTGTACTAACAATGTCAAAGTTATTTTTCTCTCTTTGACGTTGTTTATCAGGTATAAAATTTTGTCGTTTCAGTGATGTTACCATTTGGTACTAATATATTTCTTTTTTTATGAAACTCATGAGACTTATTTTAAATTCAGATAAGAGGAATTAATAAGGGTGTTTATGATTGCCGAATATCTTCAAATGAAAGGGCATCATAGTATAGTATGATATCACTGTACAGGCATAACATGAAGAATTTAAACAATAAAACTACAAACGACAAAGTTATTTTCGGTTACATTATGTTACGTAGCTTATCTAGTTACCTGGGACCAATCTTAACAAGATGACATGATAGCATTAGGAAGTCGGGTCTTTAAAAGCGGGAATCATACTTATATTCTGCAGAGGCTCTTCATTAATCTTGTCTTAATACTGCAATTGAATACAATGCAGGACCTTGCAGTGCTGGCAGTTTAATCCTAATTTTCAGTAATTGTAACATCATCCTCGGAGGGCCTCTTTAATCGAGTATGACCTGTGTTGCTGAATTGAGGGCCTCTTTAATCGAGTATGACCTGTGTTGCTGAATTGAGGGCCTCTTTAACCGAGTATGACCTGTGTTGCTGAATTGATCGGTCAAAGGTGGATTAATATTTTTTTCATTTCTTTTAAAGACAACGTTCTTTAATGTAAGTTCTATGAATGCAGAATATCTTTAAACGAAAGGGCATACTGTATAATCAATCTCAAAAGTGTAGTCCTAAATAAGAATTTAAAAGAACCATAAACGACAAAATTATTTTGTTTACCTGTATATGACGTAGCTAATTGATTACCTGGAACACACCTGTTGACATGATAACAAGAAGAAATCGAAGCGTAGAAATGCGAAGTTTACACCTACATTCTGTCAAGTTTCTTCACTTATGGTGTCTACAAACTGAAAGGAGTAGAAATTCGAACAGCGCTTGCAGATAAATCCTCATTATAAATAATTGTACCGATTCACCCTCGGAGTGCCCTCTTAATAAGAGAAATACCCGGTTTTGCTCAGTTCATCAGTCCAGGCAGATTTAAATATGATAGCTCCTTCATGTATTCTGAATGAAATGGGGATTAACGAAAAGGCTTTATTTTAATTGAAATTTCATAGTTTTCATGTTTTACAGTGAACAAACTTGTTTAATCGGTAAAACGAACACTTCGTATCAAGAACGACAAAGTTATTTTGGGTGAATGACCAGATAATCACTGGACATAAATTCACAAATTTGTGACAAAAAGTTGCAAATAATTGTTTAAACAAAAACATAATTGCTGTATCCCACGCTCATTAAATTGAACACGAAAGTTTGGCTTATAAAGTATATAGCAGATAAAAAATGCTTGCATGTACAATATGTTTCACAGTAGAGTTTACATATTTTAACAAATAAACTGCATTTTTATATTACAATAATAGCTCTCCCGTTCTCCCTTTGAAAAAAGAGATTGTTCATCCAAACTAAATTTACTAACTCCAAGAAATAACACACAATAATAAAACATTTGTTTTCTCATATATATGATGCAATAAAATACACAATGTAAAATAAAACATATATACGTATATAGTACAATTAAAGTATATAGCAGATAAACAATACTTGCATGTACAATATGTTTCACAGTAGAGTTTACATATATTAACAAATAAACTGCATTTTATATTACAATAATAGCTCTCCGTTCTCCCTTTGAAAAAGAGATTGTTCCACCAATCTAAATTTACTAACTCAAAGAAATAACACCCAATAATAAAACATTTGTTTTCTTATATATATGATGCAATAAAATACACAATGTAAAATAAAACATATATACATATATAGTACAATTAAATTTATATATATAATAATTAGTAACATATATTTGATGTTAAAAGGCCTTTAAATATTTACAGATGTACTTAAAGATTCTTAATTAAATGACTAAGTATCTCATGGCATTAAACGATCATCGTAATGTAAATGTCACTCAATTATGATCTAGTTAACTTTTATTAACGTTAAAGATTTTTTCTTTATGGCAAAACAAAAGACATGAAGGAGCTAGAGGTTCATACCACATCAACCCCCAAGGGTGACTGGGGAATAGAAATATGGTCACCACAGGTCTTCTTCCAACCGGCAGTAAAACCCTTGCCAAAGTGGGGCGTCCGTTTGGCTGTGCGGGATGTATCAAGTACGCAGCCACGTCCGGTTAGAATGGGGACGTTAAATCCGATGCCTCGTGTAGAGATAGTGCCACGCTGTCTGCACGTTAAGAACCCTTGCAACAACTCTTGGAGGGGTCCGTAGGTGACCTGTTGCAAGTCAAAATTTTTGTCCCTATCCAATTTTTCCTCATTTTCAGTGGCAGTCTAAATTTCCCTGACCTATATCCCGGACGGCCCGTTTTACAGGACCTACCTATTGTATTTATTGTTAATTTCTCGTCCTGAACATGCATGAAATATTTGCCACTGGACGTAATGCACCCAACAGCCAATCAATCATACCACATCAAATTCCTCTATATTTTATACAGGAGTTACAATGGCAGCGTGCTTATATTTTAATTTGTATTCGTACAAGTTGTTTGCGTTTCTATAGCTTTCATTGCATTAAGTCAATTTTTCTGTTTGTGAAACAAAAGACGCTGAACTACCTCCATATTGTTTTAAAGCAGATGTTATAGTATAAATATTGGTAATTATATTTTTCATGGATTTTCCTATTACAAGAACGGACCCTCCTCCCCTACGATGGATTATACGAATGGAATGATCGCTCTATTTGATTTGCCAATTAAGGTCATATTTAGTCTTGAATTTGTGCATTCATATATTCGTTCATAAATATGTGTCCAATAATCTGTAGCGAAGTCAATAATAGGTTGATTTTGAAATATAATTCCATAATTTGTTCTCTGTTCATCTGCGTTTGACTTTGACAAAAGTAAAGCAAAAAGCAAAAAATGCCAAAGTCTCAATTTCAAATCGTGACGCCTCCAAATGTGACTGGGGAATAGAAGTATGGTCACCATTGGTCTTCTTCCGACCGGCAGTAAAACCCTTGCTAAAGTGGGGCGTCCGTTTGGCTATGCGGGATGTACAAATTTGCAGCCACGTCCGGTCAGAATGGGGACGTTAAATTCGATGCCTCGTGTAAAGAGAGTGCCACGCTCTTTGCACGTTAAGAACCCTTGCAACAACTCTTTGAAGGGTCCGTAGGCGACCTGTTGCAAGGCTAAATTTCTGTCCCTATCCAATATACCCTCATTTCCGTGGAATTCTAAATTTCTTCGACCTTAATCCAAGAAGCCCTATTTCAGAACCTATTGTATTTATTGTTAATTTGTTCTCGTCCTGAATATGCATGAAATATTTGCCACTGGACGTTAAGCAACCAACAATCAATCAATCAATCAATCCTACCTGATAAATTTGAAGTAGTTAATACAGTTGTGGCCGCTGTTCCTGTTCCTCCTCCTGCTGCTGTTGTGGTTGTTGATGTAATTACTGTGGAAGGAGTTGTTACAGTAGAAATGTTGGTAGTAGTTGTGTAATAGGCATACTGGCACAGCAATTAGCAATATTAGCAATACAATGTGAGGAATGTGTATGGTTACGAGGAATGTAGCAATACTATGTATGGAATGTGTGACGTCACAGAAATGTAACCGTGATACTATACAGGAAATGTCTGTCATAGAAATAAAAAGAACGTGTTTTGATTGGAATGTGATATTTCAGAAAATTCATACACTGTAGTATTTCAGCAATCGTATTTAAAATGAGTCTTAAATTTGTTTTGGTGATTTGCTAACCATCGGAGATGTTGATATCATTGTACATCAAGTAAACTGTCTTTGTGTAAAGGCACACGGCTTATCAAAGCTAATTGCAATAAAATATCCTTGGGCAGATATATATTCAAAACGACGCGCTGAAGGTCATAAAAATTTAGCCGTTTTAGAAGACAGAGGAGAACCTGGTACTGTAAAAATTTTTCGATCTCCAGATCGGTTACACCCAGACGTTGCTTGTTTTTATACGACCGCAAAAAAATTTTTGTGGTCGTATATTGGTATGACGTTGGCGTCGTCGTCGTCGTCGTCCGAAGACGCATTGGTTTTCGCACTCTAACTTTAGTTTAAGTGAATGGATCTCTATGAAATTTTACCATAAGGTTCAATATCACAAAAGGAAGGTTGGGATTGATTTTGGGGATTATGGTACCAGCAGTTAAGGAAAAAGGGGCCAAAAATAAGCATTTTTGTAACTTCCAGACATAACTTGTGTGTTAGTGTATGGATCTCTCTGACATTGTACCACAAGGGTCCATATCACAAAGGGAATGCTGGGATTGATTTTGGGGTAATTGCCTCAAAATTTTAGGAATTAGGGGCCAAAAAGGGCAAAAACAAGCATTTTCTAGTTTCACGACAATAACTTGTGTGTAAGTGTATGGATCTTTCTGAAATTGTACTACAAGGTTCCATATCACAAAGGAAAGCTGGAATTGAGTTTGGGGTAATTGCCTGAAACGTTTAGGAAAAGGGGCCAAAATAAGCATTTTCTAGTTTCCAGACAATAACTTGTGTTCAAGTGTATGGATCTCTGAAATTGTACTGCAAGGTACCATACCTCAAAGGGAAGGCTGGGATTGAGTTTAGGGTGATGAATCATAAGGGGTTCAAAAATTTTTTGGGGGTGGGTTTTCTTTTTTCCTTTTTTTTCTTTAAAATTTTCCATTTTAAGTTGGTTATTTCTGAATTATATTTAAAAGCAAATAATAATGATATGGCAGGAGATACACACCTAACAGGATGTGTAAATTATTATATAATAAGTATTGTGCAATAGCAAGAAATTTTCAATTGCACAGTATTGCGCAATAGCAAGAAATCTTCAATTGCACAGTATTGCGCAATAGCAAGAAATATCCAATAGCACAATATTGCGCAATAGCAAGAAATTGTCAATTGTACAGTATTGCGCAATAGCAAGAAATATTCAATTGCACAGTATTGCGCAATTGCAAGAAATATTCAATTGCACAGTATTGTGCAAAGAAGATACTTTGTATAAATTGCTTATTTCTTGACCAATTTCAATGGGGTTTTATTCTTGAACTCTTGGGGTTCTTTAATATGCTGAATCTAATCGTGTATTAAGTTTTTGGATTTTGGGCCCCGTTTTAAATTGGTCCACATTGAGGTCCAAAGGGTCCAAAATTAAACTTTGTTTGATTTCATCAAAATTGAATTATTGGGGTTCTTTGATATGCCGAATCTAACCGTGTATTTAGATTCTTAATTTTTGGTCCCGTTTTCAAATTGGTCTACATTAAGGTCCAAAGGGTCCAAAATTAAACTGAGTTTGATTTTAACAAAATTGAATTCTTAGGGTTCTTTGATATGCTGAATCTAAACTTGTATTTAGATTTTGATTATGGGCCCAGTTTTGAAGTTGGTCCAAATCAGGGTCCAAAATTAAACTTTGTTTGATTTCAACAAAATTGAATATATGGGGTTCTTTGATATGCTGAATCTAACCATGTATTTAGATTTTTGATTTTGGGCCCCGTTATCAATTTTTCCACATTGAGGTCAAAAGGGTCCAAAATTAAACTTTGTTTGATTTCATCAAATTGAATTATTGGGGTTCTTTGATATGCCGAATGTAACCGTGTATTTAGATTCTTAATTTTGGTCCCGTTTTACAAATTGGTCTACATTAAGGTCCAAAGGGTCCAAAATTAAACTTAGTTTGATTTTAACAAAATTGAATTCTTAGGGTTCTTTGATATGCTGAATCTAAACATGTATTTAGATTTTGATTATTGGCCCAGTTTTCAAGTTGGTCCAAATCAGGGTCCAAAATTAAACTTTGTTTGATTTCAACAAAATTGAATATATGGGGTTCTTTGATATGCTGAATCTAACCATGTATTTAGATTTTTGATTTTGGGCCCCGTTATCAACTTTGTCCACATTGAGGTCAAAAGGGTCCAAAATTAAACTTTGTTTGATTTCATCAAAATTGAACTCTTGGGGTTCTTTGATATGCTGAATCTAACCATGTATTTAGATTTTGGATATTGGACCATAATAGGTGAATGTCCAATTTAAAATTTTAAGTTCTTAGACCACATTCATTCTGTGTCAGAAACCTATGCTGTGTCAAATATTTAATCACAATCCAAATTCAGAGCTGTATCAAGCTTGAATGTTGTGTCCATACTTGCCCCAACTATTCAGGGTTCGACCTCTGCGGTCGTATCAAGCTGCGCCCTGCGGAGCATTTTATTTAAGTCAGTGGGATTTCGGTACTGTAGATCAGAATTTTAGAAATATTCCACACTATAAAGATACTCGGGGAAAACCGAATCATTTGGTTCAAACAGTGCTTAGAAAGACTTAAAGAATTAAACGTTAAAACAGTTGGACTGCCTGATCACATCGGTTGTGGATTGGGAGGAGGAGATTGGACAGCATATTTCCAAATCATAGACAATTTTGCCAAAGCAAACGACATAAAATTTACATTAGTAAGACCATCTTTTTCACAAAAATGGATATAGAAACAGACACATTCTGCTCAAAAATGTTTTCATTTAATCCTATACACCCAACGAAACTGTATTACATCGATAGAGAACAAACATTTGAGAATTGGCCAAGACAGATTGCGCAGAAACCACAACATTTGATTCAAAACGGATTCTTTTATACTGGGATTGGAGATCGAGTGACTTGTTTCTACTGTGGTGTAACCGTAAAACAGTGGGAAGCATCTGATTGTGTAGAAACAGAACACCAAAAATGGGAACCAAATTGTTTATTTGCGAAAATGGTGACTAATAAGGTGCCATTCTTTAATTATTTTCTACGTAGACATTGTTAGCATTTTCTTTCTCTGAAATTTTATCAAATACCAAAGATATCTTTGACACGTTTAAAATTGTTCTGTAAAGATATCTTTGGAATGTTAACTACTTCAGTATAAAGAGTATGAACACATCTTTTCCGTTATAGGTATATTTAACTTAGAATGGATGTAGGCGAAAACAACATTTGTTTCATCTTTAGTATTTATAACGTCAAGTTTGCTTCTAAACTGAGAGAAGATGTTGTCGAACTATCAGTAAAGTATTGCTATGGTTGTACAGTTCATCATCCTAGTCAGGTACATCATACTTGTTTAATGTGGAATGAGTTAGAACATTTGGAGATGCATTTTGAAGAAGCCCTATCCTGCATCGATCACAAAGCAGTGCGCACAAAGTGGCAAGAAGAAATGAAAAAACTAGAACAATCCAATTGGACAAGCTGTTACACTGTAGCCATAAGTGAACACGCTAGAGATACATTTATTAAACTACTTGACGATGTTGAATGGCGCAAGAAAATTTACCAAAACCAGATAGACTATACAAGGACGTGCAAGACTTCTGTGCACTCTTTCAAAGATTCTTTGCAGAGGAACACAACATATAAACCTCTGTTTTATACTTCAACACTATATAACATGACAATGTTTAGACGAATTATACATAACTCCGTTTTTCTAAAAACCATTTACCTAGTGGATCCTATTGAAAGAAAGGCATTAATTCGATTTACTGAAGAGGAGCATATTCAAGCGTTGTGCGATATTGCTAAAACATTTTACAAGGAAGAATAACAATCAGTATTGCCTACAAGCAAAATTAAAACAATACAAGACTGTAATTCGATCATTAGCCAGCTCGAGAATTGTTATGACAAGAAAAAGAAGAATGTTATTAACATTTAATCATTTAATACCACTTTTGATAAAACCCATTTTACACATACTAGATGAAAGTTGAACTGTTTACTAACAATCCATAATGCACAACGGTATTTATATTCAATAACAATTGTATTAAAATGTATAAATAGTTCACTCGTTTTATTTTTGCCATTTCACAGTCCACCATCAACCAATTATCACAATTCCTCCACATTATCAATATGGTGAAAAGGCAGGATTATAAGAGAGTCGACTCCATTTTAAAAAAGATTTATTATGATTTATCAAGGGCCTCGGTGGCCGAGTGGTCTAAGTAGTTACTACTGTAATCACTAGCCAGTCAACACTGAGGTTGTGAGTTCGAACCCCACTCGTGCGGGTGCACTCATCTCCAATCTTAATTGACTAGGATTGTCAGTTTTCCTATCGAAGGTCGGTGGTTTTCTCCGGGCACTCCGGCTTCCTCCACCAATAAAAACTGGCCGCCACGAAATAGCCCAAAAGCGGTGCTTAAAAGTGGCGTTAAAACACCAAAAACCAAAAATCAAATCAAATTATGATTTATCTACAGCAGGTGCCTATCTTGGCCCCGACAAGCTGTATCCGGTTTTAAAAGCCAAAGGTGTTAAAAATGTAGGAAAACACTCCATCAGATCATGGTTGCAGAATCAAGATAATTACAGCTTGCAAAAGCCTGCACGGAAAACCTTTAAAAAGGCGAGAGTTGTAGTAGCCGGCATAGATGATCAGTTCGATGCCGACTTGGCTGATTTATCCTCATTATCCAAAGAGAATGGAGATGTGAAACATCTTCTTTTTGTGATAGATATCTTCTCTAAATATCTGTGGGTGGAACCACTGAAAAATAAAACAGCAAAAGAAGTAGTTAGAGGTTTTCAAAGCATATTTAATCAAGGTAGAAAATGTAAAAAACTAAGAACAGATAATGGAACAGAATTTACCTCAAATATTACACGCAGATATTTGAAGAGTGAAGACATTTATTACTTCACCACACAAAACTCATCAACGAAGGCCAACATAGCCGAACGGGTAATTCAAACTATTAAGAACATGATGTTTCGCTATTTTACAAAACAAAGAACCCATCGCTATATTGACGTTCTGCAAGACCTCGTTAAAAGTTACAATGCAACACCACACAGAAGTTTGAATAATATAGCCCCCAAAGATGTCAAATTAGCCAATGAAGCCAACATATGGGCATACATGTATTTAAAGCCGAGGAAAATTAAAAGCAAGAGAACAGTCACACCATATCATTATAAACGCAATGATTTAGTAAGAATTTCTCACAAAAATATGATATTTGATCGATCATATGATGAACATTTTACAAGAGAAATTTTTAAAATCAGTCATAGGATGAGAATGCAAGCAATTTGTGTTTATTTGATTAAAGATTTTATGGATCAACCGATTCGTGGCCATTTTTATGAAAGTGAGCTTCAGAGGGTAAACAAAGATGAAGACGCACTATGGTTTATAGAAAAGAAAATTAAAAAGCGCAAACTAAATGGTGAAGTTCAATGGCTCGTCAGATTTGATGGATGGCCAGATAAATATAATCAGTGGATTCCAGAGAAAGATATCACTGACGTGGTGGGGACGTAACAGTGAAGATGAGTATCTACGTTGTTCTAAGTAGTGATGAATCATCATCATATTATCCAGACAATTCACCATATAAATTCAAATCGCATTTAAATGCCCCAATTGCGTTAGATGGAACATGGAAAGTTGCTCTTTTAGAAGCCGAAATTCAATGTTCAAAGTCTATAGAGGATAGCATATACTTACATTCAAGTATTTGCCAGGATTCCATTGTAGAAGGTGAAAAAAAACCTTTACTTCGAAGACTCGTGTGCAATAGACCGGGAGATTGGACGTCAATTCTTGAGTCTCCCCATTACATTCCTGTAAATACAAAAGAGTTGTTTGATATTGACATTTATATAACAAACAGATACGACTCATCGGCTTCATTCTTAAACCAAACCTCAACGTTGACACTTCATTTTAAATCGTTCCCGTTTTTCTAACATGGATAGAATGTATGTTCCAAACCCGCAAAAATGGTTTAAATACTATGAAAACATGGCTAAAGGTAACCATAACCCATACATTAATCAAAACGGGGGTGGAAAAAGGAAACAAGTTGGTGGTTCACTCATCGGTAGCCCGGGAACATTTATGATACCAATAGAGAATGTTGACCATTTAGAAAATCAAAACTCATCAAATCCATTGACAGTTAAATTGGTCTCACCTGCACAACAGACAGTTGAACAAGCTAAAACCGAACTTCAGGTTTTGAAGAAGGCTATTAAACGAAAAGCTTCACTGAAACCCATCAGTTCAACTAAAAACGTCGAACTGTAAAGACCTCACGAGCTTTGCAAAAGAAAATCTGGATCTAAAAAGTAAAGAAGACATTTACTTACGAAGAAGATTAGAAAGATAAAAAATCAACAAAGAAGATAAGAAAGATAAAGAAAGCAAAGGGAAGAAATTTACTACTAAGAAATTTAAGGACATCTTCGAAAATAATTATGGCAGCACTTAATATGGTTGACTTTCACGAAGCACAGCCTAGTGGACTGAGTTTATTTAGTTTACCACCATACCAATCAGCAGTAGAACGCATGTATTTTCAGGAAGTTCGTTCAAACTCTCAATTAACGGGAAATATTATAGATATGGAAATTACTGGAAAACATGGTATGGAATATGTAGACCTTAAACGATCAAAGCTTTATGTTAAGGCTAAACTTGTAAAAGGTGATGGCAGCAGTTTAACCGAAAACGAATATGTAGGTCAAATCAATTTGTTTCTACAATCAATGTTTTCGCAAGTGGAAGTTACTATGCAAGGCAAGCTAGTTTCATCTACAACTAATCATTATCCATAAAAGCCATGATTCAGACATTATTGTCATATGGCAGCGAATCAAAAACCTCTCAACTCACATCTCAGTTCTGGATACAAGATGTACCAGGCCACTTAGACGACAACGACATTAACAATGGAGCAAATAGATCTCTCAATACGCGCTCTCTTTATTTTGCACAATCAAAAACAGGCGACATGGAAGGACCTCTCTGTCACGATCTATTTCACATGGATCGATATATTTTGAATCAAGTTGCTATTAATGTAAGACTAACCCGAACAAGACCAGAATTTTGTCTCATGACGAACGAGGTAGCCCCAGATTTTAAAGTGATCATTGAAGACATCGTTTTGAAAGCTTGCAAAATACAAATCAACCCTGCAGTAATTTATGGACATGCTGAAATACTAAAATCAGTGAATGCCAAGTATCCATTCACCAAAACAGAAGTGAAGCAAATCACTGTTGCAGCAGGCACAGTTAATTTTGCCCAAGACGAACTATTTCAAAACATTAGACCAAACTGAGTAGTGGTTGGATTTGTCAATGCTCTAGCCGCTGCTGGTGATTATACTAAAAATCCATTCAATTTTCAACATTTCAATTTAAATCAAATCGGATTGTTTGTCGACAACATACCAGTATACCAGTATCTGGAATTTTGATGCTAGCAGTGGTCGTACCATTGTTCCAGCTTTCAATAGCATGTTTGAAGTAACAGATAAATGGGCGTGTGATTCAGGTAACCAGTTGAATAGAAACGATTTCGCTGGAGGATATGCACTGTATTGTTTTGAAATCGAGCCAAATTTTGGAGATGATGGAACATATCTACACTTACTTAAACAAGGAAACGTTCGTTTAGAGGTTCAGTTTAGCTCAGCACTTCGAGACGCTATAAGCTGCATCGTGTATGCTGAATATCCGGGATACTTTGAAATAAATGCAGCAAGAGATGTGATCTTAGAACGATGAATACCTATCAGTTACAGTGCGCCATTAATTGTGATAAGGAAATGAAAAACAAAATAATGAAAGTTTGTGCAGCGGATGAAATACAACAAAAACTTCAAACACCACCTTTTGGATTCATCACCAATACTGACCCACATCAGCTTCCCGGAAGACATTGGGTTGCATGCTATGTTGATGAGAACAATATTTTAGAGATATTTGATTCCTATGGAAACTCCCCAGATGCATTATCGCCATACATTACACGATACATGAACTTGGTTGAGAGAACTTTATTCAACCATAAGAGACTGCAGAGTTCTGAAACGAAAGTGTTTGGACAATATTGTTTATTCTACTTAATGTGCCCCTAAGGGTGACTGGGGAATAGAAGTATGGTCACCATTGGTCTTCCTCCGACCGGCAGTAAAACCCTTGCTAAAGTGGGGCGTCCGTTTGGCTGTGCGGGATGTACAAATTTGCAGCCACGTCCGGTCAGAATGGGGACGTTAAATCCGATGTCTCGTGTAAAGAGAGTGCCACGCTCTTTGCACGTTAAGAACCCTTGCAACAACTCTTTGAGGGGTCCGTAGGTGACCTGTTGCAAGGCTAAATTTCTGTCCCTATCCAATATACCCTCATTTCCCGTGGCAGTCTAAATTTCTCCGACCTTAATCCCTGACGCCCCTCTTACAGAACCTACCTATTGTATTTATTGTTACTTTGTTCTCGTCCTGAATATGCATGAAATATTTGCCACTGGACGTTAAGCAACCAACAATCAATCAATCTACTTAATGTGCCGTTGTAGAAATTATTCACAAAAAGAAGTCATTGGCATTTTCAATGATGATTTTGAAAGGAACGATCAATTTGTATATGATTTTATTGAACAAAGGTTTCACTGCTGCATACACAACACTTCTGTTTTAATCAAATATGTAAATGTATTAATAAACTATGATATTTTCATGCTTTTGTTGTTGTCATAAATATATCTAAATGTCCATGTTGTTTTCATTCTTACTAGTGAACACAACATGGACACATGGTGGGAAAAGAAAGTTTATTAAAATTTGAATCTCCAACATCTATTTTCATAGCTGCCCCAGTGGATCCGGAAAGACTGTTTTACAAAAACATTTTAAAGCATGCCAATGGAATAATTAAGGTTCCCATCTCTAAAATATTCTTTTGTTATTCTATGTGGCAAAATTATACAATGAGATGGAAAATGAAATAAAAACATTCAGTTTTACCAAGGTCTACCCACGATGGATACGTTAAACGAATGGGGTGCTGTTGAGGGACATAAAATTATTGTTTTGATGACCTTATGATGCAAGGAGTAGAATCAGAGGAATTGGTGCAACTCATGTGCGTTGGCAGTCACCATGCAAACATAACGATAATATTTCTGATTCAAAATATTTTCAAAAGGAAAATCAATGAGAACGGCATCTTTAAACTGTCATTACTTCATTCTATTTCAAAACCGAAGAGATATGCTACAAATACAAACTCTTGGTAGACAAATATTTCCTGGTAAAACAAAGTTTTTTATGGATGCTTACCAGAGATCAATTTCCAAATCCTATGGCTATTTAGTTGTTGATATTAATCCCTATTCTGACAAATCTTTTCAGTTGCGTACAGACATTCTTCCCGCTCAGGACAGGATTGTCTACCAATCTAATAAATGAAGGAAGTGGAACGTCAAGCATTCATACAGTTTCTTTTGATTTGTTCTTTGCAGCAAATAACATACATATTGAAAACTCTTACGAAAAATCAACTTCAAGTTATTTTAGAAATTTTATATAATGTGGTAAAGGGTGTTTGTCCCATATCAGACAAGAGTAAAACTGTGTTGATGCAACGAAAACGACTCATTCGAGAAGTACTGCGTCCACGCTTAACTTCAAATCAAAGACGACGTCAATTATTGAAAATAAAAACTATTACCCATTTTCTTGGAGGCTTGCATACGCTATGGCTCGAGAGCTAATGTTAATTCCAAAACTAAAATATCAACAATTGATTAGCAATGCAAAACAATGGATGAAGCGTTAAATCCTAAACATTCTGAAAAGAAGAGGAAGAAAAGATAGCATACAAAATAAGATTCCATTAAATCACACGAATGAAGATGACAATGTGAAAAAAGCGATGAATCATATGTGCAAATGACACCGAAGACATTCTTGAAATCGAAAAGAATAAAGTGAAAAAGAATTCCGATCACAAAAACCCATGTGCAAACAAAAGACAGTAATAAATTAAAATGGATTTCATTTAAGATTTGAATTGTAAATATGTAGCTTGAGCATTAATGTTATCTGATTAAAAACAACAATAAAAGTTCATGTGTTATTGTTCTTTATCATATAGATTGTTAATTTCATTGTTTTATTGCAAGCAAGAACAAAAGACTTCATATCTGCTGACCGAAGTGACTTCTTTGATCAATCAAACCATTCAAAATTTACATTCCATTTAAGATTTATCAAATAAACGCACCAATCACACTAATTATAGAAAATACTTACGCCAACTATCAAAGTTTAAAACCCACACAACTACTCATTTCGTGATGGATACATCGGTGCAGGCACATCAATTTTCGATTGTCTCACTCAAAAGTATCCACCTGGTAGTGAACCGTTGAGTCTGAAATTAGAAATTTGAAAAGAAAATTGGATTATGAAGAATTTAGTGATTGTGATGAGAATGAACTGGTTAGAGAAGTTGAAAATGTCGAACAAGCTCACAGTAAAAGGCTGAAATTGAAACATGAATGCGACATTTGTGGAAAAACATTTCACCAAAATACAACAAAACCCAACACATGAAAACACATTGTTTATCATTTAATTGTGATAAATGTGGAAAGTCATTTCTCGCAACAATTATAGAAAGAAACACCAAAAAGGGTGTAAAGGGGGTGTTGCAACGAAAACATCTTCCAAATTGAAATGTAAACACTGTGGAATATTCTATGACACTTATGATTTATTGTTTCAACACGTGATAACAAATCATCCCTTAAACAATAAAGAAAACCATCAAAAGTTGCAACAAGGTGGAGACGCCTCAACGATAACGGGAGAGTTAACGAGGGAACCCTTAACAACTTCCGAAAATAACCGTCCCAAAGAAGGAGCTAAAAAGGGTAAACAATTGAACCGCATTCGAAAAGGTGCTTTAAATGATTTGGTGAACAAGATTGATATCATCCCAGAAATAGAAGAGAAATATGATCTTTACAATTTTTCCGGTGCAAAATCTGAAGTTGAGCAAGAATTAAATATAAGACGGAAAAAGTTCGTAACGTTAAATGGTATTTGAATGTAAGGGTGGATATGGTGCGTAATATTGAAGATGGAACTAAAGAAAAAACAACACCACATTTTCGTAGTAAAACCTATACCTCTCTGGAAAATGATGACAATGAACACAATCTGAATGAAGCGTTTCAAAAAATGAATGGATCTTTGGAGGAATTTATACACAAAGGATCCAATTGGATTGTTAATAAAGTTCTTGGTTTGGAGGTTAATACTGTAAAATACTCACCGATTTCAGGATCAAGTTACATGGAATTACCTCCAAAATTGCGCCATTCTCATGCTATTACTAACACCAAAAATGAAGATAAAAAATGTTTCTTATGGAGTGTGTTAGCTGCACTACATCCTGCAGAAAGGAATCCCGACCGTGTCTTCCATTACACAAAGTATGCGGATTCCTTGAATTTGACTGGCATCGACTTTCCTGTTTCTCTCTCCAAAGTTGAAAAATTTGAAAAACAAAATAACTTATCCATTAACGTGTTTGGATGGGAAGATGGACAAGTTTTCCCATTATACATGACTAAAATGTTGAATGGTTCTAATGAAATTGACTTGCTGTATTTGTCCGATGATAGAAACTCTCATTACTGTTGGATTAAAAATCTTAGTCGTTTCCTTGGACATACACATAAGAAATCACACACAAAACTTTATTACTGTCATCGATGCCTCCACGGATTTATACGTCAAGATTTGCTAGATGCTCATCGCCCTTATTGTGAGCGATTCGACTTTCAAAAAGTGCAATACCAAAAAGAGGGTAAAGATGATATCTTGAGATTTAAGGAATACCACAAAACAATGAAAGTTCCGTTTGTTATATATGCTGATTTTGAGGCGTTGGCATGTAAACTAGACACACGTTCACCCAACCCAAATACTGCTTCAACAACTCATCACACAAAATTTGAAGCATGTGGTTATGCATATCAAGTTGTTTGTACAAATGCGAATTATTCCAAAGCACCAGTAATCTATAGAGGAAAAAACGTTGTGGAACACTTTTTTGAAAGCATGTTTCAAGAGGAAGATTACATAGGAAATATCTTAGCAGATGCTGAACCATTAATCATGAGTACCAACACTGAAAAGAAATTCAAGGATGCAACAAATTGCTATGTATGCGGTACAATGTTCTCGAAAACATCGGGTAAAGTGAGGGATCACTCACATATTGGAGTGAGTAAGTTGGGTGTTGACATAAACTCTCCTGACTATAGTAATTTTAGAGGGGCTTCGTGTAATTCTTGCAATCTAAGTTTGAAAAATCCGGCATTCATCGCCATCTTTTTTCACAACTTTCGAGGATTTGATTCACATTTATAGATTGAAGCTGCAGGAAAATTTAAAGACAAGAAAATCACGTGCATTCCAAACAACATGGAGAAATACATTTCCTTCTCAGTTGGTAATTTGAGATTTTTGGATTCCTATCAATTTATGTCTGAAAGTTTAGAACGTTTGGTAGAGAACTTAGCAATCAATGGGTTAACTCACTTCCAACACTTTCGTAAAGCGTTTCCATCTGAAGAGGTTGCAAAATTACTTTTACGAAAAATGTTTACTGCTACGATTACGTAACCAATCATGACAAATTACAAGAAACTTCCTTACCACCTAAAGAAGCTTTCTATAATCGTTTAAAGAAAGAAGACATTTCTGAGCAAGATTATCGTCACGCACAAAAGGTGTGGAACACCTTTAACATGCCAAATCTCGGAAGCTATCATGATTTGTACCTTTTAACTGATGTTGTGTTACTAACCGATGTGTTTGAGCGATTTAGAAATATGACTATCGATTATTATGGACTAAATGCAAGCCACTTTTATACAGCACCTGGACTTGCATGGCAAGCAGCATTGAAAATGACAGGTGTAAATTTAGAATTGTTGACTAGTCCTGATATGTACAATTTTTTTGAGCTCGGTTGTAGAGGGGGAATCAGCATGATATCAAAAAAATATGCAAGAGCCAACAACAAATATATAGAGGGTTATGATGATGCAAAACAAAATTCATATCTAATGTATTATGATGCTAATAACCTCTACGGTTGGGCAATGTCACAACCCCTTCCAACTGGGTTAATGTGTTGGTTGGATGAAGATGAAATTAAAACTTTCGATTTGCAAAAAATATCAACAGATGAAGATAAGGGGTACATGTTGGAGGTAGACCTGGAATATCCTCAGGACTTGCACGACTCACATAACTCCTATCCGTTAGCACCTTCACATAAAAATGTTCAAGATGATGAACTATCAAGCTACAGCAAATTTCTGTATCGTGATCTATATGGTGAGCACAGAAAACGACCAAACACCACCAAATTGATACCAACATTAGAAAATAAGAAAAATTATATCACGCATTATAGAAATCTACAACTGTATACAACCCTGGGGATGAAAATTACTAAAGTTCATAGAATATTGGAATTTCACCAGTCTCCCTGGTTGGCCACTTCTATTCAATTCAACACAACCAGAAGACAAGAGGCAAGAACTGATTTTGAAAAAATTTCTTCAAATTAATGTGCAATTCCGTTTTCGGAAAAACAATGGAGAACTTGCGAAATAAAGTAGACATAAAACTTGTAAACAGTGAATCCAGTCTTAGAAAGTATGTTTCCCGACCTTCCTTTGAGAGATTCCAAATTTTCAATGAGGATTTAGTGGGTGTTGAGAACAAACATATCAATCTACTACTAAACAAACCTGTTTATGTAGGAAGTGCCATTTTAGAACTTTCAAAAATCGTCATGAATGATTTTCATTACAACGTTATGCAGAAGAAATATGATGGGAACCTAAATCTTCTCTTCACCGATACAGACAGTCTTTGCTATGAAATCTTAACGGCTGATGTGTATGAGGATATGAATAATTTCTTGGACTACTTTGATACATCAAATTATCCACACAGTAATCCATTGTATTCCACAACATACAAAAAAGTACCCGGAAAAATGAAAGATGAAATGGCTGGTAAATATTTATTTTTAAGTTTCAAATAATTTTGTAAAATATTGCTATTGAACAATCTATTCGTATTAACTATTTCCTTAAACATTCGTTCTCCCCTCATTGATTTTATATAGAAAATGTTAAGAACAGTGTATTACTTGATATTATGTTATTGATATCTACGTTTTAAAAATTTTAGGAGTTCAATTAAAGAATTTGTCGGTTTACGTCCAAAGATGTACAGTCTAATATACGACATAAAGAATGGTGATGAATTATTAGAAGAGGAAAAGCGGACTGCTAAGGGATTGCCAAATGTGCTATTGAAAAACAAATACGACACATTCATTATAAACAATGCTTAGTTGATAACAAGATGACAATGAATGATATGGATTTAATTCGAAGTGAAAATCACACTTTATATATTAATAATGTTCGAAAAGTTGGTTTGTGTAATTTTGATGACAAAAGGTTCTGGAAAAACTCAATTAACAGTTACTCATATGGACATTTTAGAATATCCAATGTGAATAAATTTTGCTCTATCTATTGTTAAAACATTAATAGATAAAATGTATATTGCCTGTTTGCCTTTGTATTTTCTATATAAAAAACAAAGGATATGGGGTATCCATCTATAACACAAAATCTGTACATGTATAACAAAAAACACACAAAACAGTGCTTTTATTGTTGTTCTTCATCTCTATTTGCCCTCAAACAGTTGTAGTCGTTGGAAAAAGTCTAGGGGGTAAAATTCCCCTCCGTGGATACCATCTGTTTCTTCGGTTGGGGTTCAACCTCAACCGTGTCGTGCGGTCTTTTCCCCCCTGGTGTTGTTGTTGGTGAAGCAAGGTAGGGTGGTGGTGGTGGTAGTATGTGAACGTCTGTTCCTTTGGTTGTTGTTGCTCCTTTAAAATTAAACAAAAAATGTGTCACCACTCAGATAAAACATCACACCAGTTGTTAGAAAACTAACTAAAAAAAAGTTGAAAAGAGGTGAAAAGGTTGGACCGCAATGCACCTTAACAAAATATAAAAGCAAACTTACCTCAAATTGTGGATGCAGCTGCTCCAACACATTCTTCATGGAAGTCATCTTGCAAAATTCATCCCACCCAGGAACATCTACGGGTTGCGTGGGTTATTGTTATACAGGTTGACGTAAAAATATCCATTTACTTTCGTTAAAACAAGGGCCATGTTTCGACCGAACATGGTTCTCATCTCCAAATTTCCCCTTATACTATTTTTCTTGCAGAATGCGTATTCCTCCATATTTGTTCGGTTGATTCAAATCGTTGTGGCAAAATGTATCAAACACTGTCGTATTTATATCTTTATTCCGATTCACTAGCTGATTATAGTCATAGAAAAGAAGACCACCTTCTAGTGGTTCTAAACAAAGTGCTTGATGAAAAAAAAAAAAAAAGATTAGTCCGTTTTGTCAACCAATTTGGTGATAGATGCTTTTGATTATCAGCTAATCGCTCTGCTTTGAAATTTTAGAAAATGCAATCAAGGTGTGCGATGAGTTTGCTTTTTCCGATTTTATCACCACTTGTGGGACAAAGTGCTCGATGAAAACCAAAAGATAAGTTAGTTTTGTCAGCCAATTTGGGCTTAGATGATTTTGATAGTTAATTGCTCCGCTTTGAAATTTGAGAAAATGTGACTATGGTGTGTGGTGAGTTTTTTCTGATTTTATCAACATAGGTGGTGTGCTTTCTACATATGGAACAAAATGTTTGATGAAAACCAAAAGATATGTCAGTTATTTTTATCAGTTATAATCACTCTGCTTTGAAATTTGAGAAAAATGGGGTGAAGGTGTGCAATGAGCTTGTTTTTTTTTGTCTGATTTTATCAGTATGGGTTTATACTCAATTAATTCCTATAATTACATGCATGCTTCTAATCGAAGTCTGAAGAAATATTTTCTCAATATCTAGTGTTCTAGCTCTTTAGACCTCCGCAATTTATATTGTATTGTGTTCCATTGTTTATATGTGTTTTTGTTAACTGCTCAGTGCAAACTAGTCAATCACAGAAGTAAAAGGGTTGATGAGTTCTCAGTGCACCTAACAACCCAATGATTCACTTAAATGTAGAAGGAAAGAATGGTATTTAGAAATAAACTGTGCATATTTGAAATCTACCCCCTTTTTACATACAACACGATAACCCAAGTAACTTTATACAGTTAAAAGACTTTAGACTATATTTTCAATAATTAAATATTGTGGTTACAATCTATTCACTATCAACAGTGTTTGAATATGTTGATCATAATTTCTTGATTGTATTTTCCACAAACTGTTCGAACGCACAGTTCACGATGGCTGCACCGTATTTCATACGTAAAGTTTTTAAAAGTGGGTTTCACGACGACTACACTGTACATAAAACAAAAGTTGTTCCCCTTTGAGCAGTGATCATATAAACGTATAATGTATGGGACCTAACTCTATCATCCTAATGACATTAAACTACGCAACTAGAGTTATGTAAAACAATCCCACAATGCATTTCACCTATTACTGTAAAAAATATGGCTGCTTTTGTTGTGCTCCAAATTTGTTTTTTGTTTAGGTTTGTGCTTGGTGGTGTTACGTGTCGTTTTGCAGTAGAGGATTGTGACAAGAAATATAATATTATTGATTTTGTGTTAGAAGAGTATAATTGTAAGTTTCGCGGAGATGGGTTGTACACATATGAAGATCGACAGATAAACATGATCAAGAAAATAACATTCGACAGATTGTCCGAGAAATCTTTTCTCTTTGTTGACGGAGTTGTTGGTGTTGTTCAAATTTCCGGAGGAGGGATCAGTTGTCGGTCAGTGAGATGCACATACAAGGACACAGTAATTTGGATCAACAGACAGAAATGTGTAAGCTTTTCACACTAATATCAACACAAATTTGTACTCATTTGTTGTAGTGGTTGTCCTACCCTAAAAAATCTTTTAAAATCTTCAATGACTCCACTGTGTTTGGATAGAAAATGGACATTAATTCAAAAGTAAAAAGTTCTTGTAACTTTTTTTTTCAAAGTCATGTCAATAGGCCCTTTCAGTTTCATGTTAATTTATGAAAGATTCTAACCCAACAACAGTATAATATCAAAGTAATCTCATGACTCTGTGTTGAAGGCCGTCCTTAAACCTATAAATGTTAATTTTAAATATATCGTGACTTGGATGGAGAGTTGTCTCATTGGCGCTCATACCACATCTTCTTATTTATATCTTATATATAAAAATATACAATACATAACTTGATATTGTGTAACCAGTAAAAAGGACTTCTTTATTTTTATACATAAAAATATACAATAAATAACTTGATATTGTGTAACCACTAAAAAGGACTTCTTTATTGACAAGATCAAGACTTTTTCTATATAATGTATAAAAAGGAAACCATGTATTATCCATGTTTCCAACCCCACCAAAGGCTTATAATAGCATTTTATTTTCAAAGGTATCGAACACACCTACAACCACCATGTCTGCTGGACCGTCAAAACAAATGACAACTCCTAGACCTGAAACCAAAACTACAACCTCAAAGAGTACCACAGTCACAGATTCTAACATGTGTCCTACCACACCACCAATAAAGCCTGCCGCTGAGGTATGTATGTTAGCAATGCAATATTTGAAACTTACAATGCTTTGCTTTGTGACTAATGAGTTTTGTTGAAGACCATACTGCAACCTATAGCTTAACGTCGACATACAATCTATATGAAGAAGAATTGTCTCATTTGTAATCATATATCATTTAATTATTTTGTTTTAAAACAAACCTACAGTGTTCTTAAAGAAATTAAAAAAAGGAATTGACTATATATATATAATTTATGTAAACAAAACAAATGTACATATATATGTATAACATCATTGTTCGTCTTTAATTGAGGCGCATGGCGATTGTGCCTCATCTTCTGACATTTCCTCCTCCTGCTCCTCCTCCTCACTATTTTCATCCTCTTCCTGGCTCCATGGTAGCTGATCCAAAATGGATGAAGCCATATCATTTCTGGAAAAAAAAAATCAAGAATATTAAATATTTTATTTTTATTCTAGGAAGCTGAACAGAGCACAGTTGGATGGGTGGTTGGATTTGTAGTTTCGTGCATTGGTAAGTTAAAGATTTGCTGTTATTTCCCCTATATTATAGTACAAAACTATAAATTATTTGAAATACTATGGATTTTCCAACTCCGGATGCAGTTTACCTTAGCCTTATTTGACATAACCTTTCAGAATTTTTGGTTCTCAATTCTCAACTTTCTTCTTTATTTGACCCTTCAATTATTTTGATTTGAGTGTCACTGATGAGTCTTTTATAGGTGAAACACATGTCTGGTGTAATATAAATTATAAGCCTGGCACCTTTAATATGTACATGTAATACATGTAAGTTTGATCAACATGCAAAAAAAAGAAATGTAGTCACCAGTGTGTATGTATATTAACTAATTCATTATGGATGCAACACTAGGGTGATGTTTAATATAATTTTTCTTTTACTGTTCGTAATACTTGGACATTAACCAAGTGTATACTTCAAATGATTGATTATATATGTGTGATGTATTTTTAACACAAATTTTTCAAATACTTATTTTATTATTTAGGTACAGTGGGATTCATAATTTGGCAAGTTGCCAAGTTGATAATGAAAAGCGCAGGAGGCGATCTCTAAGACAGCGTGCTTTTCCGAGCGAATGAGAAGCAGAGGGGGATTGAGGAGATTGAGCTTACTTCGGCATAGTGAGCTCGTTAAATGTGTTCTATTTTCATCAAAGCAATCATAATAAGAAACATCACCTAAAATTATTTTATTAATGGCTCTTTAATATAAGTTAATTAATTATTGTAGATTGGATGCAGGCAGTATTTGTGCTGATAATAACAGGAGTGGGGTTAAGTATACAATTTTATCAAAGACTTAGACATTTGTATGCTGAAATGCAAAACCCCACTCCTGTTATTAATGGACCACCAGCACCACTCCCACCATAAAATAAATGGACCACCAGCACCACTCCCACTTGTAATAAATGGACCACCGGCACCACTCCCACCTGCAATTAATGGACCACCAGCACTTCCCCTCCAGCACCGCTAAGGCGATCAAACAGGTTGAGAAATAAGCCAGATTATTATCATGATCATATGTAAAAAAAAAAAAAAAAATAAATAACTCACCTTTTTTGTAGTATTTGGTGACATATTTGCAATATGCTGTCATTTCCAACTTTTTCGGCCAACACTTTCAACCCAAGTACCACAGAATTATCAGCATAGTATAAGAACCACCCCGACTTTTGTAAGTCTCCATGCAACATGTCATGATATATTCCAACTATTATTTTACTAAAGTTGCAATTGTCAGTTATACTTGAAATTGTCCCCATCTCCTTCCTACATTCAGGGTCAATAGTGCAGACTAGGCATGGCATCTGCCTACAGTCCACCCATTTAATTTTAGGCATTTTTTCCAATTCCTTGGCAATTTCACTAGCAAGATCCATTTCTATATTTGAAGTAAAGTTCCTTTTTATGAAAACAAGAATGTGATCTGTATAGGGGAGGGGGTATGGTATTTATACTTTATTCAAGTTCAACGAACATCAATTGAAAGATTTAAGTGAAATGCAGAAATTAGAAAGTTAAAATTGATTATTCTAGATCTTTTTGAAAATGTTTAAAACTGCGATGTAAAATTCCATATGAAAATGAAAATTTGGTCTATATATTTGGTTGTGATACATGGGTGATGTTTGTTTAAAAAAAACTTGTATTAATTTTGATTGCTTTAATAAAATAGAACACATTAACTGAACTATTGCATGTATATACTTTGTTGATGTTTGTGTACATTTAAATAACAGACTTTTCATTGTCAAATAATGCGACTTTTTAAATCTATCAAGTTAACAAGACTCTTTTTATTTTATTTACAAAGATAATGGTGCTTTTCATTGCTCTTTTTGTTATATTTACAAAGATAATGGTGCTTTTCATTACCCTTTTTATTATATTTACAAAGATCATGGTGCTTTACATTAACCAATGTTAACATTTTTTAAATCTCTCAGGTAAACATGTACTCCATTTTGATATATTAAAGTTGAGTTTTATTTACAACTATAGCATAATCAATCATACTCATATTTGAATGTTGAACTTGGCATTTTCAAATCTTATTTGACTCTTTTTTTTTATGTGTATATGTATAGTTATTAATTAGATATTTAGAGATTTTTATATTACTGTTAGAACAATGGCTATGTGATAAGAACATTTCTGTGTGGAAGTCTTTGCAGATGTATTCAACAGTGTGTTCATTTTTTATTCGATTGTTATCTACCTCATTTACTTCACATATTTAAAATGTTTCCATCCAATCTTAATTCTTTATTCAAAATGAATCTGCATAACTTTGTCTTTTGCTCAGGTTTGTGCCCCATTTAATTTATTTGAAATTCCGTTCACAATACAATTTACTTATACACTTAGCTTTGTTCTTTGATATTTTCATGATGTAAATTTTCTTGAGTAAAACATGTTTTTAGTTTATTTTCAAATATCATCAATAACCTTTATCATTGTTTATCATATCTCATTGTTTTATGTTTTATATTCCTTTTAAATTTTCACTTAAATCATCATTTCAATTTTGGTTGTATTTTCTAGTCAATGTCGTTAATAAAATCAGTGTTCAGATAAGTTTTATATGTTATACTCCTGTTAAAATTTGACTTTAATCAACATTCCAATCTTGGTTGTAATTTCATGTTCTAAATAAAATCAGTATTGCTCAGATAAGTTTTATATATTTTTACAATAAATCTTTTCTAATGGTTGTGTTGGTGATATATATATATTTAGCAGTTAGCTGATTTGTTACTTTTATGTGAAATTGTTTTGATAAATGCTATTGTTGTTTCATATTTTATGGGTAATGCAATGTCAATTTTCTTGATTGATATATGCAAGTTTTTCTGATTTGTTTTTTTTTTTAATTCAGTATTATAATTTTGATTACAACATCTGTTTTTTTTTTTTTTTTTATTCTTATACTGGTGCATCTTGTGAGTTTTTTCCCGTCTTTTTAAATAAAGTTATATTCATTTAACCGACACACATTTGGTTTTTTTTTTTTCTTCTTTTATAAATTTTACTTAAATCATCATTCCAATCTTGGTTGCACTTTCTAGTCAATGTTATTTAAAATCAGTATTGCTCAGATGAGTTTTATATATTTTACAATAAATCTTTTCTAATGGTTGTGTTGGTGATATATATATATTCAACAGTTAGCTGATTTGTTGCTAAATTGTTATTTGATGTTATTGTTTCATATTTTTATGAGAAATGTAATGTCAATTTTCTTGATTGATACACACATGTTTTCCATCTTTTAGAATTCAGTATTATTCATTTTAACCAAAATGTTTTTCTTATTATCAGGAGTTGTTTCCACCATATGTTATATATCGTAAACACAATATTTCTAAAATCCTAGTAATTTTGAAATGTTTCAGTAAATATTATTTTGGAATATGATTTCAATTCACCACTTAAATACTTTGGTTGTATCAGGATACTTTTACATATTTTACAATGAATATTTTCTACTGATAATGTTGAATGATGTGTTTGTATGTATATATACAGCAGTTAGCTGATTTGATATTATGATATTAAAATTGTTATTTGAAAAGAGTCTTTTTTGTCTAAAAATCTAGAAATAAATTGTTCATAAGTTTGTTTCTGTTTAAACATCATGAGAAAATCTTCTACACCTCGATTTTATCATATTGAATGGACGACTTTGTGACCTTTAACTAGCCATTTAAAACCAGTGAAGGTTTGCTGGACTGACCATTTAAAACCCAGTGATTATTCACTTAACTGATAAAATCACAAGCAATCCATTTGTGTAAATGGACAATAAACAGACAACTTGATATACAATGCTAATTCAACACAGCTTTATTAATGAAAAAAATCATAAATCTGATGGATTGTTCTAAATCAGTGCTTTAGAGATAGAACTATCAATGTGTGGTATTAGTCTCTTTAGATATTGCCATTGTCTTGTATTGAAATAAAGTCCTTTGATTGTTGGGTGTTCACTAATAAATTGTCTAAAATCAACCCGTACTTCTCTCTGATACAGACACACAGTCGCTTTATAATCCTGTGGAAGTTCAAATTGTTGAATATAGTCGCATATGGATGAATTGTATTGTTTTATAGTATCTACTGGGTGGCTGGTTAATCTAATACAATCTGTAGCATTTTGTGTCTTATTTGATTCACAAACATGTAGATTGTTAGTAATGGCTAACGTTACACTTGTCACTGAAAGGAGGACAATAACTCCCATCATTTTCACCATGTCTAAGTGAGTCATAATTCGCATACAGAGAACTGAAACTAGACCTCAGTCTTGAAGTTCTAAAAGTAATGCCTGCAACACTATGGTCCCTTATTGAATCAATATCTTCAACGGAGTCTATTCTCGGAATCATGTCTTTATACTTTGCATTCAAACTAGTCATATACTTAAATTGGGAGTTGTTGCAAAAATAATAAGTGGAAAATTAGTTCTTATCTTTTGTATTGCTACATTCTACTATCATTGTGCTCATACCTAACAGGCACATTCTCGTGACGTCACACATTCCATACATAGTATTGCTACATTCCTTGTGACCATACACATTCCTCACATTGTATTGCTAATATTGCTAATTGCTGTGCCAGTATGCCTATTACACAACTACTGTTGGTTGCCGTAGTGTTGTTAGTAGCTGCTGATGTAGTTGTTGGTTATTTTGGATATAAGGATGAAAAATGTTGTGGAGTCTGTAGTCGATTTGTAACAGGTGCTGATCTTTTAGAAAACGTGGATGGCCTATGTATGATGAACGGTCTCAAAGGGGTGATACTGCTTGGAAGGGTGGGTTGTCCTGTCCACGATGAAAATGAAATGATTGGTGTTTGAATGAATAGGCGTGGATTGAAAGAAAGGCTGGTCGTCAACGTAAGGTATGGTGGTGTCGTTATCACAATCAACAACTGGATACGATGGTGGATGAGCGTTCTTGAAGGTGACAACGTTGTCTGATTGGTTAGCAAAAATGTCTAGGTTGTCGAATGCCGACTCAATTTTGGACTGGATTTCCTGATGGTAGTTAGACGGTGTCTTTCCTGGTTTTAGTGGTTTTTTCCCGTTGTTAGACATGGTTCCTCCACCATTCTATTGTGTTGTATTTTGTGTATATATTATGGTATGTAAAACCCGACAATTGTAATGCCCTTTTGGCACATTCTAGGGGAAGCTCACGGTAGGAGGCCGGAAACAACAACGGTAAAGAAAACCAAATTAAAATATCAAGAAACTCTCTATTAATTTAATACGTAAAACATCATAATAATTATAATCTAATTTCACAGTACAAATTTTAAAATTAAAATAAATTGAAAACAATAATAAAATACTACAAACAATTCAAATTAAATACAATATAATAACAATAATAATTACTATTAAATTAAACCTTTTAAATTAAAATATTAGTTATTTATAAACTTGTTTTATTTTTCCAAAGTAAAATTAAAAGAAAAATAATTTCAAATCTAAATTATTTTCAGAACCAAGAGACTCACCTAAAATATCAAGAAACTCGCTATTAATGTTATAGCGGCTTGATTGCTTTATATACTAACTTCTGCGTGTCATAGTGAGCCTTATCTATTATTCTTAATCTGTTATTTCTAACCCAATTAAGTAAGAATGCCTAAATATAGTTGACCATTTTGACCATTGTGCATAGTTTATGACACGATTTTTCCACCTTTATCAAGCAAGAATTAAGTAATATTTGTACTGTCAGAAAGTCAATTTGACCAACGTAAAGTTTACTTGAACTTAAAACTTATTTGCTGTTTCCACACTCACAAATTAAACATGAAAGTTTGGCTTTTAAAGTATATAGCAGTTAAACAATAATTGTCTATAAAATATTTTTCACAGTAGATTTTACATGTATTAATTAGTAAACTATATGAAATCAAATAAACTGCATTTTCTATTACAATACATCCGTTTAATAGACTTATCCAAAGTTCCATTTTGTCGAGTTGTATTCACGAGTGCAGTGATGATGATTGTAAAGACGATAATTACCTGACTAAAAACACTATTTCTGCTTTCGGTATAATTTTTCTAAAAAGTCCCCAAGGGTGACTGGGGAATAGAAATATGGTCACTACAGGTCTTCCTCCGACCGGCGGTAAAACCCTCGCTAAAGTGGGGCGTCCGTTTGGCTGTGCGGGATGTACAAGTACGCAGCCACGTCCGGTCAGAATAGGGACGTTAAATCCGATGCCTCGTGTAGAGAGAGTGCCACGCTCTCTGCACGTTAAGAACCCTTGCAACAACTCTTTGAGGGGTCCGTAGGTGACCTGTTGCAAGGCAAAATTGCTGTCCCTATCCAATTTACCCTCATTTTCTAGTAGCAGTCTAAATTTTCCCGACCTTCTTCCTGTATGGCCTACATTACAGGACCTACCTATTGTATTTATTGTTAATTTGTTCTCGTCCTGAATATGCATGAAATATTTGCCACTGGACGTTAAGCAACCAACAATCAATCAATCATTTTTCTGAAAATGCACCACTTCGATGTAGAACCTTCAATACTTATTCTCTCTTCAATGATGAAAATGAAAACAAAACTCTACGACGCAATATATACAATAAATAATGTTTAACTGTAAATATTCCGGTTCGAGTTGTCGAAACACCAATGGCGCTGTAATGTCTTAGATCGATGATTTGTGTCAGCTTTTAAAGGTCGTCCACTATTTATTGTGTAAAAAGAATAAACCATCATCGATTGTATCAAATAATGGACGTTGATATACGTATTGTAGATGTTATGTAGTATGTTGGTCAGCAGGGTTAGTTGTTCCTTCTGGACCCATACTCTCAACAGAAGAATGACTGTGTGAGGTACTTGGGTTTTACATGATGGGGGGGTTGGGGTTAAATGAGTACAATGACATTGATGGAGCATGGTATTGCTGTCGATGTAAAGGCAGGCCGGGCGTTGTTGCCGATGTAGAGGCAGACCGGGATCGACTGACACCTATAAGTTTCAAAATTCAAACTTTTTAATAAAAATAAATAAAAACAAAAAGAATACAAAACAGTTACAAACAACTATAAAGTTAAACGAATATTTTCAATTATTCGATTTATTAAGAACTGCTTGTTCAGTAGTGTTGATAGTTGAAGTAGCTGCTGGTGCAGTTGTTGGCAATTTTGGATATATTGCGGCAAAATGTTGTGGAGTCTGTAGCCGACAATTTGCAACAAGTGCTGTTTATGTGGAAAATGAAGAAGAATTGATGGCTTACGTATGATGGACGGTCGCAAGGGGCGATGCCCGTCGGAAGAGTAAGCTGTCCTGTCCACGATGAAAGAAAATGATTTGTCTTTGGATGAATAGGCGACGACTGAAAGAATGCTGGTCGTCCACGTATGGAATTATTGTGTCGTTGTCACAATCGACCACTGGATGATCTTTCTTGACAACGCCGTCTGGTTGGTTTAAAAGATGTCTAAGCTTTCAAACGCGGTGTCGATTTTGAATTGAATCTCCAGTCTGTTGTAATTTTACGGTGTTTTCCTGGCTTAGTGGTTTCTTCCGTTGCTAAACATGGTGCTCAAGCATTTTATTGTGTTGTCGTTGTGGTGTCTCGTAATGCACAGTGGCACAAGATAGGGAGAGGCTCACGGTAGGAGGCCTGGAACAACAACAGGAAAGAAAACCAAACTAGAATATCGAGAAACTCGCTATTAATTTATTAAAGAAAACATCATAATGATTACAATGTTATTGAGTGTTGTCACCTTTAAATTTTCAATTTTCAAAATTGATGACATATTAAAAATGTTTGTAGGAGGTTGTACTGTCCTACCTGATAAATTTGAAGTAGTTAATACATTTGTGGCCGCTGCTCCTGCTGTGGTTGTTGATGTAATTACTGTTGAAGGAGTTGTCACAGTAGAAATGTTGGTTGCCGTAGTGTTGTTAGTAGCTGCTGATGTAGTTGTTGGTAATTTTGGATATAAGGATGAAAATGTTGTGGAGTCTTTAGTTGATTTGTAACAGGTGCTGGTCTTTCAGAAAACGTGGATGGAATGGATGGCCTATGTATGATGGACGGTCTCAAAGGGTGATACTGGTTGGAAGGGTGGGTTGTCCTGTCCACGAAGAAAGGAAATGATTGGTGTTTGAATGAATAGGCGTGGATTGAAAGAAAGGCTGGTCGTCCACTTAAGGTATGGTGGTGTCGTTATCATAATCAACAACTGGATACGATGGTGGATGAGCGTTCTTGAAGGTGACAACGTTGTCTGATTTGTTAGCAAAATGTCTAGGTTGTCGAATGCCGACTCAATTTTGGACTGGATTTCCTGATGGTAGTTAGATGGTGTCTTTCCTGGTGTTAGTGGTTTTTCCCGTTGTTAGACATGGTTCCTCCGCCATTCTATTGTGTTGTATTTTGTGTATATATTATGGTATGTAAAACCCGACAATTGTAATGCCCTTTGGCACATTCTAGGGAAGCTCACGGTAGGAGGCCGGAAACAACAACGGTAAAGAAAACCAAATTAAAATATCAAGAAACTCTCTATTAATTTAATACGTAAAACATCATAATAATTATAATCTAATTTCACAGTACAAATTTTAAAATTAAAATAAATTGAAAACAATAATAAAATACTACAAACAATTCAAATTAAATACAATATAATAACAATAATAATTACTATTAAATTAAACCTTTTAAATTAAAATATTAGTTATTTATAAACTTGTTTTATTTTCCAAAGTAAAATTAAAGAAAAATAATTTCAAATCTAAATTATTTTCAGAACCAAGAGACTCACCTAAAATATCAAGAAACTCGCTATTAATGTTATAGCGGCTTGATTGCTTTATATACTAACTTCTGCGTGTCATAGTGAGCCTTATCTATTATTCTTAATCTGTTATTTCTAACCCAATTAAGTAAGAATGCCTAAATATAGTTGACCATTTTGACCATTGTGCATAGTTTATGACACGATTTTTCCACCTTTATCAAGCAAGAATTAAGTAATATTTGTACTGTCAGAAAGTCAATTTGACCAACGTAAAGTTTACTTGAACTTAAAACTTATTTGCTGTTTCCACACTCACAAATTAAACATGAAAGTTTGGCTTTTAAAGTATATAGCAGTTAAACAATAATTGTCTATAAAATATTTTTCACAGTAGATTTTACATGTATTAATTAGTAAACTATATGAAATCAAATAAACTGCATTTTCTATTACAATACATCCGTTTAATAGACTTATCCAAAGTTCCATTTTGTCGAGTTGTATTCACGAGTGCAGTGATGATGATTGTAAAGACGATAATTACCTGACTAAAAAACACTATTTCTGCTTTCGGTATATTTTTTTCTAAAAAAGTCCCCAAGGGTGACTGGGGAATAGAAATATGGTCACTACAGGTCTTCCTCCGACCGGCGGTAAAACCCTCGCTAAAGTGGGGCGTCCGTTTGGCTGTGCGGGATGTACAAGTACGCAGCCACGTCCGGTCAGAATGGGGACGTTAAATCCGATGCCTCGTGTAGAGAGTGCCACGCTCTCTGCACGTTAAGAACCCTGCAACAACTCTTTGAGGGGTCCGTAGGTGACCTGTTGCAAGGCAAAATTGCTGTCCCTATCAATTTACCCTCATTTTCTAGTAGCAGTCTAAATTTTCCCGACCTTCTTCCTGTATGGCCTACATTACAGGACCTACCTATTGTATTTATTGTTAATTTGTTCTCGTCCTGAATATGCATGAAATATTTGCCACTGGACGTTAAGCAACCAACAATCAATCAATCATTTTCTGAAAATGCACCACTTCGATGTAGAACCTTCAATACTTATTCTCTCTTCAATGATGAAAATGAAAACAAAACTCTACGACGCAATATATACAATAAATAATGTTTAACTGTAAATATTCCGGTTCGAGTTGTCGAAACACGCATGGCGCTGTAATGTCTTAGATCGATGATTTGTGTCAGCTTTTAAAGGTCGTCCACTATTTATTGTGTAAAAGAATAAACCATCATCGATTGTATCAAATAATGGACGTTGATATACGTATTGTAGATGTTATGTAGTATGTTGGTCAGCAGGGTTAGTTGTTCCTTCTGGACCCATACTCTCAACAGAAGAATGACTGTGTGAGGTACTTGGGTTTTACATGATGGGGGTTGGGGTTAAATGAGTACAATGACATTGATGGAGCATGGTATTGCTGTCGATGTAAAGGCAGGCCGGGCGTTGTTGCCGATGTAGAGGCAGACCGGGATCGACTGACACCTATAAGTTTCAAAATTCAAACTTTTAATAAAAATAAATAAAACAAAAGAATACAAAACAGTTACAAACAACTATAAAGTTAAACGAATATTTTCAATTATTCGATTTATTAAGAACTGCTTGTTGCAGTAGTGTAGATAGTTGAAGTAGTTGCTGGTGCAGTTGTTGGCAATTTTGGATATATTCCGGCAAAATGTTGTGGAGTCTGTAGCCGAGAATTTGCAGCAAGTGCTGTTTATGTGGAAAATGAAGAAGGAATTGATGGCTTACGTATGATGGACGGTCGCAAGGGGGCGATGCTCGTCGGAAGAGTAAGCTGTCCTGTCCACGATGAAAGAAAATGATTTGTCTTTGGATGAATAGGCGACGACTGAAAGAATGCTGGTCGTCCACGTATGGAATTATTGTGTCGTTGTCACAATCGACCACTGGATGATCTTTCTTGACAACGCCGTCTGGTTGGTTTAAAAGATGTCTAAGCTTTCAAACGCGGTGTCGATTTTGAATTGAATCTCCAGTCTGTTGTAATTTTACGGTGTTTTTCCTGGCTTAGTGGTTTCTTCCCGTTGCTAAACATGGTGCTCAAGCATTTTTATTGTGTTGTCGTTGTGGTGTCTCGTAATGCACAGTGGCACAAGATAGGGAGAGGCTCACGGTAGGAGGCCTGGAACAACAACAGGAAAGAAAACCAAACTAGAATATCGAGAAACTCGCTATTAATTTATTAAAGAAAACATCATAATGATTACAATGTTATTGAGTGTTGTCACCTTTAAATTTTTCAATTTTCAAAATTGATGACATATTAAAAATGTTTGTAGGAGGTTGTACTGTCCTACCTGATAAATTTGAAGTAGTTAATACATTTGTGGCCGCTGCTCCTGCTGTGGTTGTTGATGTAATTACTGTTGAAGGAGTTGTCACAGTAGAAATGTTGGTTGCCGTAGTGTTGTTAGTAGCTGCTGATGTAGTTGTTGGTAATTTTGGATATAAGGATGAAAAATGTTGTGGAGTCTTTAGTTGATTTGTAACAGGTGCTGGTCTTTCAGAAAACGTGGATGGAATGGATGGCCTATGTATGATGGACGGTCTCAAAGGGTGATACTGGTTGGAAGGGTGGGTTGTCCTGTCCACGAAGAAAGGAAATGATTGGTGTTTGAATGAATAGGCGTGGATTGAAAGAAAGGCTGGTCGTCCACTTAAGGTATGGTGGTGTCGTTATCATAATCAACAACTGGATACGATGGTGGATGAGCGTTCTTGAAGGTGACAACGTTGTCTGATTTGTTAGCAAAATGTCTAGGTTGTCGAATGCCGACTCAATTTTGGACTGGATTTCCTGATGGTAGTTAGATGGTGTCTTTCCTGGTGTTAGTGGTTTTTCCGTTGTTAGACATGGTTCCTCCGCCATTCTATTGTGTTGTATTTTGTGTATATATTATGGTATGTAAAACCCGACAATTGTAATGCCCTTTGGCACAATCTAGGGAGGCTCACGGTAGGAGGCCGGAAACAACAACGGAAAAGAAAACCAAACTAAAATATCAAGAAACTCGCTATTAATTTAATACGTAAAACATCATAATAATTATAATCTAATTTCACAGTACAAATTTTAAAATTAAAATAAATTGAAAACAATAATAAAATACTACAAACAATTCAAATTAAATACAATATAATAACAATAATAATTACTATTAAATTAAACCTTTTAAATTAAAATATTAGTTATTTATAAACTTGTTTTATTTTTCCAAAGTAAAATTAAAGAAAAATAATTTCAAATTATTTTCAGAACCAAGAGACTCACCTAAAATTTCAAGAAACTCGCTATTAATGTTATAGCGGCTTGATTGCTTTATATACTAACTTCTGCGTGTCATAGTGAGCCTTATCTATTATTCTTAATCTGTTATTTCTAACCCAATTAAGTAAGAATGCCTAAATATAGTTGACCATTTTGACCATTGTGCATAGTTTATGACACGATTTGTCCACCTTTATCAAGCAAGAATTAAGTAATATTTGTACTGTCAGAAAGTCTATTTGACCAACGTAAAGTTTACTTGAACTTAAAACTTATTTGCTGTTTCCACACTCACAAATTAAACATGAAAGTTTGGCTTTTAAAGTATATAGCAGTTAAACAATAATTGTCTATAAAATATTTTCACAGTAGATTTTACATGTATTAAGTAGTAAACTATATGAAATCAAATAAACTGCATTTTCTATTACAATACATCCGTTTAATAGACTTATCCAAAGTTCCACTTTGTCGAGTTGTATTCACGAGTGCAGTGATGATGATTGTAAAGACGATAATTACCTGACAAAAAAAGTCTATTTCTGCTTTCGGTACATTTTTTTCTGAAAATGTGTTAGACTCTCGAAAAGTCAAGTTCGACAGCAAACCAACAAATAAGTCAAGGCACAGGTATAAAAACAACCAATGGCTGAACTGGTACAAACGTTTCTTTAATAACTGATCAAGTTACAATCTGGACTGTCTGAAAAGACAGTCCTTTATACTTCTACAAACGTGACTTAAATTTAGAAAGAATGTTGTTTGTTTCTACTTTCGACAGGTACTAACTTTTAGAAGGCCGAAAGCAATATATTAAAAAAAAAGTTATAAACAGTGGACATTACTTTTCCTTCAAAAGCTTAAGCCTTTTAATACTTCTACAAACGTGACTTACCTGACCACTACACGATAACAAAAGTTATAAACGGTGGACATTACATTACATTACATTACATTACGGACCACCCATAGCTGAGCATTGAAGTTCATTTAATATAAAGCAATAAATGTGAATTAACTGACCACCTGCCAAAAGTATAGGTTTTCTTTAAAGCCAAAACATGTATGTACTAAGTTACGTTGTAACAATTATAAATCTGCAAGTTAACCTATAATACATATAATAACTTTACTGTCCATTTGTATATAAACATTATATTGAATATTAAAGTTATTGTATAAGCACTGCATAGTGTTACATTCCTCCCAATGTACTGGAAATATAGTTCAATATTTCACTAAAAGTCGCTAAATATAACTTAAATAGTCAATACTGCTTCTCCATTAAAAGTCACATTTAAGGGTTCATCCTTCTAGTTAGTTTCACACGGTATTGTTATCCGGAATTCAACTGAAGTAAACAGTTATTAAATTGTTCCATGTTGTCCAATAATTACACAACTGTCGTCTACTATATAAAACTGAATAGACACATAAAAGTATTGTCCTCAGATCAATGTCACGAAGAGTTCATGGTCATTTCATTGTACCATTAGAGAGTGGTCAAAATTGTCCACATACATTTGTAACCCCGAAGGGTGACTGGGGAATAAGTATGGTCACCATTGGTCTTCCTCCGACCGGCAGTAAAACCCTCGCCAAAGTGGGGCGTCCGTTTGGCTGTGGGATTTACAAATTTGCAGCCACGTCCGGTCAGAATGGGGACGTTAAATCCGATGCCTCGTGTGAAGAGAGTGCCACGCTCTTTGCACGTTAAGAACCCTGCAATAACTCTTTGAGGGTCCGTAGGTGGCCTGTTGCAAGGCTAAATTTATGTCCCTATCCAATATATCCTCATTTCCCGTGGCAGTCTAAATTTCTCCGACCTTAATCCCGGACGCCTCTTTTACAGAACCTACCTATTGTATGTATTGTTAATTTGTTCTCGTCCTGAATATGCATGAACTATTTGCCACTGGACGTTTAGCAATCAAGCTTTTAAATTTGGATGTTTTGTTTGTACTATTCACAACGTGAATTGGAATTCTATTGAAATGACTAATTTTAACAACGGAATTTCCAATTAATAAACCTGGCTCTTCACAAAAACTACCTTCTGTAACTGCAGAAGTTTCGTATAATTTCGACTCAGAAAGTTGAAAATTTTTCTTTATCTTAACAAAGCATATGTTTGAAGTTTGAGGTTTAAATACCGTTTCTATAGAAAGTCTTAAAATGCTTGATATATGAATATCTTTCTCTTAATTTGCATAAACATCTCCTACTCTCATCTCAATACTTCCTAAACAATTAAGTGAGTTTCCGTTTACGGATTGAAGATTAACTTTCTTTTAGATAATTTTTTAAAGTTTTATAAATTTTGTAATGTAACAAACTACATTGTGCTCCAGAATCAACAAGTGCCCTTAGTTTTCTATTTTTTCATTTAATATACAACTGTTTGGATTTCCTGCCAAATTGATAGTAAAATTTCATTTGTTTCTGGTTTTGTTTTCTCTCTTTGTCGGCTTCTCAACAAAGAGAGTTTCTTAGTTTCCTGAAATCTATTTTCTTGTTGCAGCCACGTCCGGTCAGAATGGGGACGTTCAATCCGATGTCTCGTGTAGAGAGTGCCACGCTCTTTGCACGTTAAGAACCCTTCCAACAACTCTTTGATGGGACGTAGGTGACCTGTTGCAAGGCTAAATTTCTGTCCCTATCCAATATACCCTCATTTCCCGTGGCAGTCTAAATTTCTCCGACCTCAATCCTTGACGCCCTATTACAGAACCTATCTATTGTATTTATTGTTAACTTGTTCTCGTCCTGAATATGCATGAAATATTTGCCACTGGACGTTAAGCAACCAACAATCAATCAATATAATGGTCTACTTCCATAGCTTCTTCACCCGCACCCTGTCCTTCAAAATGTCTATTACTTGATCTTTCTGGGGTTCCCTTCTCAATTTAAACCTTTTCTTAGATTTTGTTCGGTCATCGCTACCGCAACAGCGCCTTGAAAGGTGTCTGAGTTTGGCCTCATGATTTTCATTTTCAAGTAGTCTAAAGAAAGGCCATTTATGAAAAAGTTTACCAATTGTTTCTGAATTATAGGTAAATTTATATTCTGATCCTTAAAAACTTCTTCCGCGGGGTTATACAGTCTTTCCGCGAAGATGGGAACATTTTCACCAGGTTATTTGATATTTGACCTCCGTAAATTAAAACAAAACGAAACAAACCCTCTTATAATTCAACAACATTTTGCTGAAATTAAGTCAAATTATTCAGATTTTTCAACTGTTTATACAGATGGATCGAAGGTTGGTAACCGAGTTGCATCTGCTGCTGTCTTTGGAGACAGAGCTGCGACTCTCCGTTTGTCATCTGCCGCATCCATATTTACTGCTGGAGCAAAGGCAATAATTTTAGCTTTAAAATTTATTGCTACTTCAGACAAATCTAAATTTATAATATGTTCTGATTCACTTTCATGCTTACTATCTATACAACATACTAAAATTATTAACATTAATTGAATACTAATTAAAGTTTTAGATCTTTATTTTCATTTGACATTAATATCTAGAAAAACAATACAACATTTACACACAATAATGTATCTAAAACAACTAGTATGTGTTGGTTGTTAACTCGGTTACTAGTCAAAAGAAACAAATCTCTTACAACCGTGAAAAAGTTACCTTTTGTTCGGCGGACATGCATGTCCGCTAAATGTTTACACTTGTTACTATGCAACAGATCTAGCAACAGTCCGATCAATATTCCATCAATACCTTTTGTTCGGCGGACATGCATGTCCGTTGAGCAATAGCTGTCTTATTGTGATTGGGGCGTTTCGTTGGTTGTCGCGGGCAGCGGTTGTCTCCAGTATTCAGCATATTCTGGATTGGAAAGCATTTCTGTAATATCCTTTAATTTACCAGCGGTGAAATAAGAAACTGGCAATCCAACCAAACCGAACCGGGGATAACCTTCAAGAACCCTAGAGATTCCGTAACCTTCTTGCATGTCTATCGGAAAATCTATGTTTGTTTTAACCAATCACGCCATGATTCTTTGATTTCATTTTATCGTATTTATCCTCGTGCCAAGCTTTGACACGCACCAAAAGGCACCGAACTTAATATATAACAAAAGCATTTGCGCCTCACATCTCTTCACTTGTCTCGCTGCACGTCGCAATATATTTAGGAGTTGTTCTGTTGATAAAATTCCTTGTATATTCCACACGTCCTCAACGAGAAACTGTTTATCTATTCCACAATGATCCACACATTTGGAACGAAGATAATCATGGAGTTCCTGGGGTTAAATGTTTTCTCTTTTTGCTTGCGTGAATAATGAATCAATTTTGACTTTGGTCGTTTTGGTAAAGAAGGTTTAGGTGCATCAGGTCCGCTTTCTTTAATTTGCTTTATCACTAATGTCATTTGTTCATAATAGTTCGAATGTTCAGTAATAATAACAGATTGTTCCGTTGACCACATCCCTGGAATACACTGATTTGAAGGTAAAATTAATGTCTCTGCATTTCTTGAATATTCCAGCAATTTAGATGAAGAGGATAAACAGTCATCTATTTCATTTGAAGTTCTAAAGTAGAACAACTTTCTTGCGACATTAATAAAACACGTCTTCTCACCACTGTTAATTTGAAACGAAAGACCGCACCAGTCTGCTATATGTTTACATGTGATGACAACGTCGTCTAGGCAACATGTAAACATACTCTTGACAACCATGTAAATATTTCCAATAATCGATTTAAATAGACTAAAAATAGATTTAAAAGTCATGTCCTATTAAATGGCACTTCACAAATGTAAAAAGCAATTTAAGTTGTAGTCGTATTGATCCGTTTTATTACTAGACTATATTGATAAAATTAATTAAAATCACAATTTACATTTACCATTTCTGGAGGTTGGGGCGCACTGGGAAATTTTTTTTTCCACACAGAATTCTTTCTCTGCCTGTTCTCCCGGCCTTTTTTATTTTTGTTTTGGAATTTTTGAAGTTTTTGGGTATTTTAAGGTTTTCACAAAAAGTAAAAAATATTTTTGGAGTAAAGTTTTTGCTGTTTTGGGTGTTTTTGATTTTTGGTAAAATAAAGTGGCCTTTTGCTTCAAATGAAGGTATTTTAGGGGTCAAAAAATTTTTTTTTTGGGGGTCCGAGGCGTGGGGTTCTGTGTGGTGACCTGTTGCAAGGCTAAATTTCTGTCCCTATCCAATATACCCTCATTTCCCGTGGCAGTCTCAATTTCTCCGACCTTAATCCCTGACGCCCTGTTACAGAACCTACCTATTGTATTTATTGTTAACTTGTTCTCGTCCTGAATATGCATGAAATATTTGCCACTGGACGTTAAGCAACCAACAATCAAT
>CM029605.1:57018658-57128076 GCA_017311375.1 Mytilus coruscus
TAAAATAAACAAAAAATTGAGTTCATGTAGCTATATATATAGTAACTCATTAAAAAGGAGTACAAAATATTGTTGTACTGCTAAAAAACACTGTCGTCGTCTGCAAGTCGGCCTGATGAGCCCTTATAGGACGAAACAGTGCTTCATATTGTATACATGTACATTGTATTTCTTAAAATGAAATGACAATATAAATGATTAAACAACATATTTTCAACTGTTTTTTGTTGGTAGTTTTGTTATCAACACATGCCCATTATCTGTACAGAGCCCAACCGCCCTAGTTACATTTAACATCATTAAATGTGTCATTTATTACAACTGGTACCTATACAAAATAATAAGTGGACTGTTTTGGGCACCTGCAAACATGTTAACCCCTCCACGTTCTATATGTGCCTGTCCCAAGTCAGGGGACTAGTTCATAGGTTGTTGGTTCATGTCTGTCATATATATGTGTTTCTCAAAAATTGTTTTGTTTTAAATTATGTCGTTAGTTTCTTTTAATTAAATTGTTTCATATTTTTCATGTCAAAAGCCCTTTATAGCCAACTATATGGTATGGGTTTTTCTCATTGTTAAAGACATCACAGTTGCTTATAAGTGCTTACATCTACTTCATTGAGCTTGGGTGGATAATTGTCTCATTGGCAATCATACCACATCTCTTTATGTTTTTCATATCAGATTAGAAACATTAAATCATGAATAAATAATTTGAAGGCATAGACATTATTTTATTTTACCAAGGATGGGTCCTCATCAGGCAAGATACATAAACATCATAACACAATGATTACTATAAAACATGCATATAATGCACTAATGAAAAATAACTTTATTTTTATTGGCATTTCATGTATAAAAATAAAAAGACATTTATTTGTAAAGAATATTTTAATACTTGTTCAAAACCGTTTCGCCCTATTAGGGCTCATCAGGTTGCCTAGCAGACAACGACGTTTTTTTTTTATATTTTTCAGTTTTGTTATCAGTTATTTACAGGTATATATAATCAATATTTTCAGTTCTGAAAACACAAATCAGTCAAACGGCACAACAGAGTCGCACAGATTTGTAAGGGCACAACATACAGTAGTTATTTTATCCATTGTTGGTACATCTTCAGACTGGCAATGCAAATAGTCAATTGGAATTGTACTCTGCAAAATAGTGTACTTGTTACTTAGTGTACTTGTTACGTACAAGACCCTTTCTACATGAATTCTGGTGTGCGCAATTTTTCTCGTTGATTCCAACTCTAATGGTGACAGTTGCTTCTTCCCTTTAGTGAAAGCTGGGATTTTCACTTCAGCACACTGTAATCCAACACTTTCTGTAATGTTAAACCCACGATCAGCTAAAACTATATCACAAGGCAAAAGATGTTTCTGTAGCATGCCACAATCCTCAGTCAAATGTTTGTCAGAAATTCGACCGCCGTATTTATTTGAAAGAAAAGATACTGCTCCTTGTGGAGTTATCCCTATTAGATATTTCACGGTATTGTGATGTTTGTAATTACTCCAGGTTTCAGCTCGTGCTAAAAGGTTAGATGGTCTGTCGATAAATACGTCAAAGCAGTCAATAATTATGGCAACTTTTACCCCAAAGTATTTACGGAACTCCATAGGCATTGACGTATGCAACTCTTCTCTTTCTGGCCACAAAATTAAGCATTTCATGCGTATGTACATCACATGTATCATGTCCAAAAACACTTTTGATACACAACTAGGGGTTACTTTAAATCTATACCTAAGTCCTGAATTCCAAGGTTAAGTCTTAGTTTCATTAGCACTAACACCAGCTTCTGAAATCTTGAGAGAGAACTTTTTGATGTCTGGCTTATATGTGGCTCAAGGAAAGTGAATAAGGACCTACGTACAACGTATCGTAGTCCAGTGTAATGTTTAGCCTTTTCATCATTTGTAAATGTTTCAGGAGTAATATCACCTGTACCGGCATTTAGTTTCTCTTTCAATGACAGGTTTTCCTGCTTGAGTCTCTCAATTTCAAGTTCGTCGTCGGTTTTCACATTATTTTCGATAGTTCCCATGTAGCTGAAGGTACATTTTCTTTTGCTAGAACTTGATACTTCAAGGTTTGTAACATTACTATCTGCTTCAATATTTAGTTCATCAAGTTGGGTGGATTCTTGCAGAGGTAGGGCTTTTGCTGTCAGGGATTTAATCTGTTTTTCCTTTCTGGCTTGCTGTCTTACATAACGTTTCTTTGACGATTCCGATGATTCTAATGAATGTCCAAGTCTAATTAAGGGTGCCCAGTCTGGATTGGTCTTATCAAACAGATCTGCCTTCAAGCCTGAAATAATACGATAGCATATAAAACATGTTTACATCCTATATCATGCATGTGTACATAGTATACATTTAATATTAATTGATGATATACATGTTTTTGCCAGCATGCCTCAAATCATCTTCTCATTTTAATATTACATGCAGTTGGAAAGCAAGTCCTTGGAAACGTCCATTGTCGTCAAGCTCTATCAGCAACAATAGCAGGGGGAATTAATTAGGTGGCGCTACAGTCGTCGGTGACGTCAAAAAGTCCGAGAAATAAATCGGCTGCAAAATCGACGTTTAAGCTATTTTTTCAACTTGTCATGCTTTAATTATAATTGATTTTTAAAGTTTGTTGATTTTGTGAACAATATAGTTTCAATACGACATTGAAACATTGTCAAAAATAACTTTTATTTGCTATTACTTTATCCTGTCCGTTCTAAAAATTATCAGCCATCTTTTTTGTTCGCCAAAAACATCGAATTTATATAACTTGACGTTTGCGTATCCAAATACGGAATAGAACATTAAAAATCTTAAATAAAACCGGGTAACCTATTTCAAATTTCTACACAATTATGAAGCCATCATTTTGTACTCTTATACAACAATTTTAGTGACCACCAGTCATGTCAATTTGTAGCTGGTTTTGACTGATTTTCTTGTTCAAAACAGTGAATGTTCAGCTTCTTTTCATTGTACCTGTTTCCAAAGTACTCTAAAATACTGATTTTATTAGAGATATGAATGAAATTGTAATACAGAGTTGTCGTTTTTCACAATTCCATACGATACCTCCATTTCAAAGTGACTAAAACCCTTCTTGATCCCCTACACAAATTGACGGTGACATTGTTTTCTTTTTTCAATATGCGTCATATAACGTTAACAAAATATGTGTCGGGGTCATGTGCATAGTGAAAATTTACACATTGAAAAAGTGAAACAAAGATCATCTTAATTGTGTTTGAAACTACGTCTTAGAAAATGTCTTTCATACTGGAAACAAATCTGACAAATCAATGAATGGACAAAAACACAAAAAAAAAATAGCAAGAGAAGATGCATTGCAAAATTTCTGGAGGAAAAAGTCATATGAAAAAGGAAACGAAGGTCAGTTAATTATACTTATAAGTTAAAAACCTTGCTTATGTGATTATCTCTGACTTTATTAAATAAGCTACAGTAATAAGTGCAAAAACTAGCATATCAAGTCAAACAAGAAATTTAATTAATAGAGTTGTTTTCTTACAAAATTGAATTTATTCAAATGGCAAATTCTTATCTTTCACATTGAACAACCAACATCTACTTCCTCATTTGATAGCAACCCAAGAAACGAACCCGCACAGGGTCAACACTTCTATGGACTTGACAGAAGACGAAGCTATACAGGTGTTAAAATATTATAAAGTGACAAAGATGAATAGAATGGCATATTATGTTACTGTGTCGAAATAGTGGAAAAGATTTTATAACAATGAAGTTATACTTCAATACTCCGCACTAAGTATACTACATAAACATTAGGTTAACATGATATTAAGTTAAACAATTCATCCCAACCCTAACTTCCTCTTCCAAGCCAGCATCTTATGCATCCAAGCCAGCATACCGCATCCAAGCCAGAATCTTCAACATACAAGCCTACCATGTTCAACAAATAAAAAAGATTTGACAGTCGCAGAGGAAACCACTAGTCAGCAGAAAGCCAGAGAAATCCTTATCCTGGGTTCCATGCCACCTGTCAAACTACCAATTGGAATAGCTACCTAGAGATTGGGAAACCCTCACACCTGACAGCAAGTTGTTGGCCTTGGAATTGGCAGCTACCCAGTTGGAGTATCACTCCACTGAAATATTTCCACAATTAGTCTAAGTATATTTGCTGGATAAGTACAATTTTATGGCCCTTTCGGGAACTAAGGATCAAAAGATAAAGGACAAAGGAAATATGATGAGGAAATGTCTTCACTATTATTACGAACTTCTAAGAACAATCTTAAATAAAGACCAGCCTGAATTACATGTCATGGTGAACCAGCTTTATACAATCAGGGACCTCAGGAACACATCAACCAACAAACTTTTAGAAATATGCAACCGTCACAATAATTCGCTACGCCTATTATATAAACTTACTACCTCTTTAGTTACCTGTGCATCAATCGAAATTTAATTATTAGTAAGTCAATAGAGAGAACACAATTAACTGTAAGCGGACAATATTTAATCCTACACACAAGCGACAAAATTATTTTACATTAATTATATGTCACGTGACATGAGCTGCACAAAATTTTATTGGATTCATTAACATCATGGTTAACATGACGATATCTACTTCTCTCCCGACATATAATACAATTTCTTTATATCATATTAATCAACAGAAGTTAAAGTGAGTTTGTTGATTCTGAAAGAAATGTCATTTTCCCTAAGTAACAAATGTCTAATCGTAAAGATTTTAATAGTCGGGGTCGGAATCCTTTGTCTTCTCGTATTGATACGGTTTGGTCCCATTACTTACTATGAAATAATCATTTAAGCCACTTAAGCACAGCGAAAGTTTCTTTCATATGAAATACCGTGACGTGAAACGTGTGATCAGAAGTTTTTTTTTTTTATATTCTGGTGACCCCAAGGGTGACTGGGGAATAGAAGTATGGTCACCATTGGTCTTCCTCCGACCGGCGGTAAAACCCTCGTCAAAGTGGGGCGTCCGTTTGGCTGTGCGGGATGTACAAATTTGCAACCACGTCCGGTCAGAATGGGGACGTTAAATCCGATGCCTCGTGTAAAGAGAGTGCCACGCTCTTTGCACGTTAAGAACCCTTGCAACAACTCTTTGAGGGGTCCGTAGGTGACCTGTTGCAAGGCTAAATTTCTGTCCCTATCCAATATACCCTCATTTCCCGTGGCAGTCGAAATTTCTCCGACCTCAATCCCAGACGCCTCTATTACAGAACCTACCTATTGTATTTATTGTTAATTTGTTCTCGTCCTGAATATAATCAAAAGATGGTGACAGAGTTGCATCTGCTGCTGTCTTCAGGGACAGAGCTGCAACTCTCCGTTTGCCATCTGCTGCATCCATCTTTACTGCTGAAGCAGAAGCAATAATTTTGGCTTTGAAATTTATTGCTTCTTCAGATAGATCCAAATTTATTATATGTTCTGATTCACTTTCATGCTTACAAGCTATACAAAATACTAATATTAAAAACCCAACAATTCTCAAAATTTTATATGTAATGAGGAATTTAAAAATTCTTCTTAAAGAAATAATATTTCTATGGGTGCCGAGTCATGTTGGAATCCATGGAAACACAGCTGTAGACCTTGAGGCAAAGAATGCCCTGGGTGACACTTTATCTAACTGTGATATACCATATACCGATTTTAAATCTAATATTAGAGAATATGTTTTAATATTTTGAAAATGAATGGAGTAAGAGAGATGGTAACAAATTACATGAAATTAAACCTAATTTAGGTAAACCTTTTAATAATTTAATGTGCAGAAAAGATCAGTGTGTTATTTCCAGATGCCGAATTGGTCATACTAGAGTGACACACGAGTATCTTTAAAAATGAAGAAGAACCACAATGTGTACCTTGCAACTGCAAGTATACTATTAAACATGTTTTAATTAATTGTATTGACTTTGCTGATATTCGTAAGAACCATTTCAATGTCAATAATATGTATGATTTATTTAATAATGTTCCATTTACAAATATTGTTTCATTCTTAAAAGAAATTGGAATATATTATAAAATATAAAAAATGTTGTTATATTTAAAACGATTTTAATTTTTATCACATTATCTTAGTGTTGATTTTTATTTGTAAATAATCTATTTGCTTTTGTCTAGAGTTTTAGTTTATTGAAAGACCTTTTGTCTGATTTTAAAAATATACCTTAAACTGTTATAATATTCGAATTAGCTCTCGCCGCGATATAGCCTTTCTGTGCTAATGCGGCGTAAAGCAAACAACAATCAATCAATCGTCCTGAATATGCATGAAATATTTGCCACTGGACGTTAAGCAACCAATAATCAATCATATATTCTGGTGTATCTTATAATTTGTATGAGTTTCAAGATTATGTTTCATTAACCCTGGTTATACAAATTATCAACCACTTTTAAAGCTTAAACAACTTTTAAATCCTGAATCTGAGCTTTTAAAGGAAGTTAATGACTAAACAAATACCATCTTCAAGGAGAAGTTATGACTGAAAATCTTCCTCTTTTATCTTAGTTGTATGGACACCAAAATCAATAGTTCCATTTGGTTCTTTACAGTCATGTCTGCATATTTCTTTATTTCCATTGAGGCGTTGATCAGGTCCACCTTATGATATTAACTAATTTGACAAATGAGCTAGTGTCCTCAGTTTGGCTTACTCCAAGAAACAGTGCTTCATCTCCAGTCAGCTGACGCTATATATTTACGCCTTTAAATCTAAATCTTGGGTCGTTATTTTTCTGTTAGCTGCTTTCTGAACCTTTAAGCTATTCAAATCAATGACACGAATTCTATATGATAATATTTGCAAATCTACATCTACAAAGCCTATAACATTGGGTGCATTGGCAGGCGAAACAAAAATTGAGAACAACACATTAGGAATTTCTTGCGTCCGACGCGCTTTTGATTTCAACAAGCCAATATTAATTTTTCTAATTTGGATCATACACAAAACCATCAGGACTACATCCACATTTTGTTTGTCCGTCTGTCCGTCCGTCGTCAACATGTCGGACATAACCTCAAAAATGCTGTAACCAATTTGCTTAAAAATTTGGTGAATTGTTTATATGTATTGACATGAGCTCCCTTTTGTTTTTTATAAATTTTAGATTTTACGTTTCCGAGTTATGGGGTTTTATTCATTAAAAAAGGGGGATTTTCCAGTTTTCGGACAATAACTCAAGAATGCTTTCACCAACTTCCAAGAAATTGTGGTGAATTGTTTATATCTATTGACATGAGCTCCCTTTCGATTTTTATATATTTTGGATTTTGCGTTTCCGAGTTACAGGGTTTTATTCATAAAAAAGGGGGATTTTCCAGTTTTCGGACAAAAAATCAAAAATGCTTTCAGCAGTTCGTATGAAACTTTGGTGAATTGTTTATATCTATTGATGTAAGCTCCGTTTAGAATTTTATAAATTTTACATTTTACATTTCCGAGTTATGGGGTTTTATTCATTAAAAAAGGGGGGATTTTCCAGTTTTCGGACAATAACTCAAAAATGCTGTCAGCAAATTCTCATGAAACTTTGGTGAACTGTTTATATCTATTGATGTAAGCTCCCTTTACATTTTCATAAATTTCTAATATGACTGATAATTTATTGAACTTTATTTGTTTATAGTCTGACAACAGATTTACTAAGTATTGCGCAACAGCACAGTGTATTGCACAACAGCAAGAAATCTTTAATTGAATATAAATTCAATTCATATAACCAATTTCAAGTTCTTTGACTACATTTATTCAGAAACCTATAATATGTCAAATATTTAATACAATCCAAATTCAGACCTGTATCAAGCTTGAATATTGTGTCCATTTTTGCCCCAACTGTTCAGGGTTGGGCCTCTGCGGGCGTATCCAGCTGCGCTCAGCGAAGCAGTTTTTATTAGCCTTTAAGCTATCCTCATCAATGACATGAATTCTATAAGATAATATTTGCAAATCTACATCTACAAAGCCTATAACATTGGGTGCATTGGCAGGCGTAACAAAAAATTGAGAACAACACATTAGGAATTTCTTGCGTCCGACGCGCTTTTGATTTCAACAAGCCAATATTAATTTTTCTAATTTGGATCATACACTAAACCATCAGGACTACATCCACATTTTGTTGACATAGAAGCCAGTTTTTAGCACTTTTAATACCTGTGAACTGTTAAGCATGACGTTTTTGTAATCATTCCCTACACGGTCTTCATGTTCAATGCCACAAGCTATGTCTGATGTTGTAAATGGATGAAGGTCCCGAACAAGATTCGAGAAATATTTATACTGTTTTCTGTATTTGAAGTCTTATGTGTGTGCTGTTTCAGTCAATGTTGTGGGCCCTATTTGGAGTGGGTGCTCTCATGCGAAACCTTTGACTGGATTTCAAATGTTCTGGTTTAATCTGATGCTCTGTACCAGGTATCATTAAGGTATTTGTGTTAAAATAGGATCCATTACTGATAACATTGGTAAAGAAAGACCAGGTTTAGTCTTTTAACATCACTTTGTGTTTCTCGTCAAGACAGTAGTTGTCATATTTTATGACTGATCAGATGAACTATCTTCCTTGATGTATACTTTGACTGATTGACAACCATTCTCTCCTCCGCGAATGTTGATAACATCAATCATTCTATTAATGAATAGAAACGAGTTTGCCGACAATCTATTGAGGTCTTGGGCTTGATATATGATCAGATCCACTTTATGATATTCACTAATTTGACAAACGAGCTGGTGTCCTCATTTCGACTTGTACCAAGAAAAAGTGCCTCATCTTCAGTCAGCTGACGATATATATTTACGCCTTTAAATCTCTATGTTGGGTCGTTATTTTTCTGTAAGGTGCTTTTTTAGCCTTTAAGCTATTCTCATCAATGGCATGAATTCTATAAGATAATATTTGCAAATCTACATCTACATTGGGTGCATTGGCAGGCGAAACAAAAAATGAGAACAACACATTAGGAATTTCTTGCGTCCGACCTGCTTTTGATTTCAACAAGCCAAAATAATTTTTCTAATTTGGATCATACACAAAACCATCAGGACTACATCCACATTTTGTTGACATAGAAGCCAGTTTTTAGCACTTTTAATACCTGTAAACTGTTAAGCATGACGTTTTTATAATCATTTCCTGCACGGTCTTCATTTTCAATTCCACAAGCTATGTCTGATGTTGTAAATGGATGAAGGTCCCGAACAAGATTCGAGAAATATTTATACTGTTTTCTGTATTTGAAGTCTATGTGTGTGCTGTTTCAGTCAATATTGTGGGCCTTATTTGGAGTGGGTGCTGTTATGCGAAACCATTGGCTGGATTTCAATTGTACTGGTTTAATCTGATGCTCTGTACCAGGTATCATTTAGGTATTTGTGTTAAAATAAGATAACATTGGTAAAGATAGACCAGGTTTAGTCTTTTAACATCACTTTGTGTTTCTCGTCAAGACAGTAATTGTCATATTTTATGATTGATTGATTGTTGGTTGCTTAACGTCCAGTGGCAAATATTTCATGCATATTCAGGACGAGAACAAATTAGCAATAAATGCAATAGGTAGGTTCTGTAATAGGGGCGTCCGGGATTAAGGTCGGAAAAATTTAGACTGCCACGGGAAATGAGGGTATATTGGATAGGGACAGAAATTTAGCCTTGCAACAGGTCACCTACGGACCCCTCAAAGAGTTGTTGCAAGGGTTCTTAACGTGCAAAGAGCGTGGCACTCTCTTTACACGAGGCATCGGATTTAACGTCCCCATTCTGACCGGACGTGGCTGCAAATTTGTACATCCCGCACAGCCAAACGGACTCCCCACTTTAGCAAGGGTTTTACTGCCGGTCGGAGGAAGACCAATGATGACCATACTTCTATTCCCGATGAACTATCTTCCTTGATGTATACTTAGACTGATTGACAACCATTATCTCCTCCGCGAATGTTGATAACATCAATCATTCTATTAATGAATAGAAACGAGTTTGCCGACAATCTATTTTATTTCATCACTTTGATCTGTTTGTTGAGGTCTTGGGCTTGATATATGATCAGATCCACTTTATGATATTCACTAATTTGACAAACGAGCTGGTGTCCTCATTTCGACCTGTACCAAGAAAAAGTGCCTCATCTTCAGTCAGCTGACGATATATATTTACGCCTTTAAATCTAAATGTTGGGTCGTTATTTTGCTGTAAGCTGCTTTTTGAGGCTTTAAGCTACTCTCATCAATGACATGAATTCTATAAAATTAATAATTTTTCATTGCTCAAGTTTGCTCAAGTTTTGCAAATCTACATCTACAAAGCCTATAAAATTTAGCGCATTTGGCAGGTGTGATCATAAATGAAAACAACACGCCATGAATGTCATGCGTCCGAAGCGCAAGCCAATATTATTATTTTCATTTGGATTTTACAAACAGACTATCAGGACTACATCCACATTTTGTTGAGATAGAAGCCAGTATTTAGCAGTTTTAGTACCTGGATAACTGCTAAGAATATTTTTTTGTATATCCGTTCTTGCACGGTCTACTTGTTCAATGCCTTAAGCAGGTCTGATGTAGAACATAACATTTGAGTATGTACATTAATTTTACTTTTGTTTAATCATTACTACAGCATTTACATATCTCACATTTATCCACATCACATTCATTCAATTCGCATGCAGAAAGTGTTTGGGGGTCATCCAAGCCGTTCAAAATTAAAAAAGCTGTAAAAGTGTGAGAAAACACCCCTTTTCTTTAACAATGACCTCTCTTTTCTTTTACCGGAGCATCGTGACAAACTCCTTGAATACGGATAAGTGTAAGTAAAACCGTCACATCAATTTCTAGAGTATCGGCCTATTTCTTGCCAAAATGCCATAGCTGAAGTTAAGACACCCAAGCTGACAAAAATAGTTATGTAAGGGAAAGAGCAATCACTTATCCAAAAGCTACTGTCGCAGATATTAATTTTATTGTACTTTCAGAAGTTTAAAATCACTCAGAATTCTATGCATACTCTTTTCATCCGTGTATCCCCGGTCAATGGAACATTGTAAACATTATTTATTTAGATTTACAGCAATCATCTTGATCGGTTCCAATTTTCGTCTCCGATCGTCCTGAACATGCATGAAATATTGGCCACTGCACGTTAAACAACAAAAACTAAATTAATCGTCCGGACATGTTTTCAACACCAGAAAAAGGAAACCGCCGAAAAATATAGATTCCATTCAAGGCAACAAGTGGGTTACGATATTTCTCCACTCAAGACAGTTAAATTTAAGGATCAAACAGTTATTTGAAACTTCGTACATAGTAAAATGTTTGAAAAGTACGTCCAGTGACAACTATATGTCATGCATGTTCAGAACGTGGACAATTTTTAAACAAGTAGCAATTACTAATGACGAAACACTGTTATTGAGAAATTAATATCTACAATAGATTGTTTTATTTCTAGGAATAGAAATTGCTGTTTTCAACTACAAAGAAAGTTCCAAATTAATCAAATCATAAAAAGAAGACGTGGTACGAGTGCCAATGAGACAACGCTTTACAAGAGTCCAAATGACACATAACTTAATATATTCTAATTTATGTTAATATATTACTTTTTTGTTAATAATTTTCAGTAATAATTGATAACTTTGTAGGGACATATTGAAAATGCAAGTATCGCAGCTTACTGTAGGTTAAAAGGAAGTAATTAAATATGGTTTCATCTAGTTTTTAGTGGACACAACATAATAAAAATGGTTAAGGGAGAGTTTGGCGCCCGCTAACATGTTTAACACCGCCACATTCTGTATGTATGTACATGTACTAAGTCAGGAACCTGTTGTTCAGTGTCGTTTGTTGCTAAGTCACATATTTGCTCTATGGTTTATTGTTTTGTGTATAACTTAGGCCGCATTGGTTTGTTTCTCGATTGAATTGTTTAACATTTGTCATTTCTGGACCTTTTGTAGCTGATTATGCGATATGGGCTTTGGTCATTGTTGAAGGCTGTTAGGTGAAATTTTGTTCTTAACTTTTGTGTCTTGTGAAGAGTTGTCTCATTGGCAAACTGACCAGATCTTCTTTATATGTTTGCTTTTTCATGACGTAACAATTGGAAATTTACAGAAAAACAAGAATATTACATATCATTAACGTGATTTAATCGATGGACAAACGAATGAAATTAAATAAAACATAGGCCGGGAAAAGTCAGTTAAGGTATAGAGAAATTGTAATGAAAGTATTGTTCTCAAACAATATAAGTTACTAATATCAATTAATACATATATCATCAAAAGAAAGTCACGAACAATCTGTTTTGTGCCGACAATAATCTCTCTTATACCACAAATAATCTCTCTTATGCAAACAATAATCTCTTATACCACAAATAATCTCTCTTATGCAAACAATAATCTCTCTTATACCACAAATAATCTCTTATGCAAACCATCTCTCTTATACCATATTACAGAACCTACCTATTGTATTTATTGTTAATTTGTTCTCGTCCTGAATAATGCATGAAATATTTGCCACTGGACGTTAAGCAACCAACAATCAACCTCTTATACCACAAACAATCTCTCTTATGCAAACAACAATCTCTCTTATACCACAACAAATCTATCTTTTGCCAACAATAATCTCTCTTATACCACACACGATCTCTCTTATGCAAACAATAATCTCTCTTATGCAAACAATAATCTCTCTTTTGCCAACAATAATCTCTCTTATACCAAAAACAATATATCTTTTGCCTACAATAATCTATCTTATACCACCATTTTTTACGCTAATTTACTTGCACACTCACTCGGTCTCTCTTCATTATGAAATATTGAAATTGAAATATTTGCCACTGGACGTTAAGCAACCAACAATCAATCTCTTCATTATGTCCTCTCTCACCTCCATCAATGCTTTCCCAAGAAGGTTCCGTCCTCGCCACAACTTTGGATCATGTGCATTTGGGTCTGTTTGTCCGTACCCAGTACCCCATTTCAGGTCCGTAGGGTTGGATTCTGCCAGAATGTTTGGGTAAGTCGCCTTTAAATACCTTTTAAGGGTCTTGTCACTGCTGAACTAGAAATATATAAATGTACACTCAATAAATAAGAATGTATCAATGTATGCAATTCCTTTTTCTCAAACACCTATTTTGAACAAACAAATAAAATGTGATATGAAGGTTTAGCATTAAGACATGCAATTTAACATGTGACAGCATTTTACCACATTTTTTTGGAAACAGACAGCCAATAGCCAATGCTCGCAGGATCGTCAGAAGATTTTCAGTGATTATCGGTTTTGGAACTCATTTTCTATTGTACCAGTTTTATGTTTAGTTTATACAGATATATGGAAATCAGTCAACCTTTAGCCCCCCCAAGGGTGACTGGGGAATAGAAGTATGGTCACCATTGGTTTTCCTCCGACCGGCAGTAAAACCCTTGCTAGAGTGGGGCGTCCGTTTGACTGTGCGGGATGTACAAATTTGCAGCCATGTCCGGTCAGAATGGGGACGTTAAATCTGATGCCTCGTGTAAAGAGAGTGCCACACTCTTTGAACGTTAAGAACCCTTGCAACAATTCTTTGAGGGCTCCGTAGGTGGCCTGTTGCAAGGCTAAATTGCTGTCCCTATCCAATATACCCTCATTTACTGTGTCAGTCTAAAGTTCCCCGACCTTAATCCCTGAATATGCATGAAATATTTGCCACTGGACGTTAAGCAACCAACAATCAATCTTTAGTCTGGATACTTTTTTATTAATATGAAACACAGGTCTGTGAATTCGTTCTTGTTAACACACAATTGTCATAAAATGCAGATTGTATTGTAGCATCAAGATTTTTTTTTTATATTTCGGTATTGTCAAACTGTAACAAGTCTCCATCATAGGTCGCTATTATCAAATTGTTTTCGAATTTCTAAACACAAAAAAATATAAAATAATTAACCAAATAACAAATGTAACGTATTTGAAAAAAAACCCGTACTTTTGGCATTTAATAATTATTTATGGTGCCAAAATATTTGTCGATATGATTATTACGTTACATATATTATTAAGACTCAGATTGTCGTCCCGTCTCTATTCAACGTCCTAATCTATAATCACGTGTTTGCTCTTCTGAAGTTGACGTTCAATTTTCATAAATAATAACGTATCAATTTTATTATGTTGAAACTTTTGTTTAACGATAATATTTTCCCCATTAAATATGCATCCTCACTCCCTTTACATATATACCGAGATATAATAAAATACATTTATTAGTCATCAGTGTCCGCATTTAAGATGACCAATGAACAATTAAAAACAAAAATTACATGTTAATAATTTTGAGCCGCCTAATCTGCTCTTTTACGCAAGGTGTGTAGCGACAATTTATTATTCAAATAAACAATATTGTGTCATTTTTTTGTATATAGATTTTTCTATTTCTTGAGAAATAACAAGATATTTTTGTAATTAATTACCTTTGCCCAAATGCCTCTCTTCATAATGTCACAGGAAACGCGCTCCCACTCAGCTGCGTCTATCTTTACTCTTCTCCCTAATCTTTTAATCTTGGCTGGGTCTGTTTCTTTTAATATCTGAGCTTTAACTGCTTGGTTATTGAAATGATCTTGAAGAAGAAGAAAATACAGACGAGGTTTAATAAATCAGCCAAATTGTATTAATAATATATTTTGCAGATTTTAAGCATTTGCTTGATATATAAACTGTCGATAGAAAAAAAAGGATATAATTCCCTGGGCCGTGGCAATGAAAGTATCCTAGTATATGTCTTAAGATATGTCTTAGGACATTACTAAGGATGGTCTTAGAACGTGTTTAAGACGTGTCTTAGGATGTAAAACAACCGCTATCTTAGGACAGTCCTAGCTACAATTGTTCTAAGACCATCATAACACATATATTTAATTGTTTCGTCCTTATGTCTACTCTAATGCATTACAAGTAATCAGCCTTAGTTTAAAAAGAAGTCATTTTTTTCTGATAACGAAATTCATAAGTTTTCCACATCTGAATTAATATTGCACCATTCGGTTAGGTGCAAACATGTTGCTAATGATTATGGAATGTCTAAGCTTCAAAATAGGCAGCTCGAATTATTTAAACACAAAGTGATAATATGACATCGTCACACGTACTTTTTGGAGAGCCACGATCGATGCCCCTTTCATATGATTTTGTATATAATAGGACTATCCTAAGACACCTATGTATATATCATAACTTTAGCACCATCTTATTTAAGGAGACTTTCGTAATCCTTTCAAAAGACTAAGACGTGCCACTGGACCATCCTGAGAAACTTCCTAGTCCTAGGACAGCTTCGTTGCCATGGCCCTTGATTATTCAGTGGAGGATTTACCGGGGGCACGTGCCCCCAGTCCAGGTCAGCAAACAAATTTCTAATACAATTTTATTACTACCAAATTAGTTTCATGTAGTGGAGAAATACAGTCCACATGTTATAAGATAACTACTAAAACACTTACCGACTTTTTTGTATATGTAGAATTGTTCTGTACTAGAGTACCACTTTCCAGACACCTTGAATCGGGCGGCATAAAAATTACTAAGTGGTGACTCTCTTTTGTAAAAAAGAAAGACTTCCTGTCTTGGATTGGATGTTGAACTGAAAAAAGAACATGCATATAAATACATTACATATTTGAAACGTGCAAAAGGCATAAAATATACTTCCTTTGATTTTCGAACGACCAAAAGACTTGATGTAATATATATATATTTCTTATATGTTTCCAGCATACGGATTCTACTGAACTTTTCTTAATATATATTTGAACGTTGTTTTCAATTTAGACTTGTGTGTATATATATATATATACAGCACACACAACATTTTCCAAAAGACTGAAAAAGTGAAAAAGTATATTTTAACAAAACGCATTTGACTAACAGGTCGAACAACAACAATTGTTCTTAAACCCTGCTGACTGCCATTGGCGATTGCCAAATAAACTTATCACCGATATTTGGCAATCACCAATGGCAGTCAGCAGGGTTTAAGAACATTTGTTGTTCGACTTGTTAGTCAAATGCGTTTTGTTAAAATATACTTTTTCACTTTTTTGGTCTTTTGGAAAATGTTGTTTGTGCTGTATTTAGACCCCTCTAACAAGAAATTTGTTTTGCATGCACACGTATAAAAATTGCGGTTTTTATCAAACGCAATCATAGGTTTGAACGCTGTTTTCAATTTAGACTTGTTTATATATATATGTAAAGTAAGCTATAAAGACCGTGGCATTCTATGCAGCCCTTACTATGGGGTGTTTTCCAATAAATTTAGAAGCATTATCAAAAAACAAATTTGGAACACAACAAAAGCAGCCATATTTTCTTTACAGTTATAGGTGAAATGCATTGTAGGAATTTTTACATAACTCGATAATTGCGTAGTTAGAAAGATAGAGTTAGCTCCCATACATTATACGTTATATGAAATACAATAAGAATAAGCAACGTAGCAATAAAAAAAATTAGTTGATTATATTATTAACTAAATTACAGGTGAATGCTTATCAGTTCATATTTTCAATATGGTTTCACCAGATGACAAAAGTGCTATTGACGAAGATCACGTTGATCAGATTAAAGAATATTTAACACACAGAAAAGATTGCTTTACCATACTGCTAGGAAATTTAACTACCTGTGAATCAGTGGAGAAAATTGAAATAGATGATTTAACCCAACCAAATAAATTCAAAATTGACACCTCAGGTGGTAATCATACGAGGAAAGTAATCCAGGAGCTACTGAAAGAAGACGGAGAACATATTAGACATTATAGCATAATCCAATGTAAACTGTTTGTAAACCTCCTTACGGTAGATGCATATATGCTCGGATTTGATCACAACTTGTCGAATGAGTATGGAAAACATGCTTCTGCAGAGAACCTTCTAAAGTTATGCAGGAAAAAATTAAAACAATATTTGTCAGGAACAATAGACAATTGTCCCGCCGAAATTTCAAAGAAATTGTGTCATATAGTTGGTTAAAATACAACTCCGCGAGACCTGCATAACAGGTACAAAATCATTTTATCTTTATCAAAGTCAACGGAGGATGTGAGGATACAGCTGAGCACACTGTTTCAACGCTTTTATAATTAATTTCGGTCTGCTATAGTGGTGTTTCCTCTGCCATGGGTGAAGTTGCATTTGTAGAATTAACTCTTGATATTTGGTGTATTGTTTAACATGACAAGTTACAGGTCAAGTTTGATTTTTACGATTCACTTAGAGCCCTTTCTTTAGAATAAAATTTTTGATGAAAAACTTATTAATTACTATATTTCTATTCAAAGAGAAATAACTTATTTTTTTAACTTTCCCTAGAATTAAATTGTGTATGAAATAATTATTAATTACAAGATTTCTGTTCAAAGGGAAATAACTAATTTTTTTTTTAAAGATATTTGTATGAAGATAAATGACATTTTGGATTTTTTTTCCTTTTCTTTAGTAAATTGTTTGAAGAATTTAGTGGTAGGTTAGTTTGTTATTTTATGTAGTTTACACCATGACAAAAATATAGATCCATTACAATGAATTTTTAACCGGTAGGGGACTATGTATTGCCATGCAATACTCACAGAATGCGTGTTCTTAATCTGTTCATGTGTCCCAGTGTGGAGGATTGTTCATCTTTAACCTTATAAGAACTTGTAAGTACAACATCGTATCATTGTCACCTTTTCCCGTTCTTGCACGTATCTCGAACTGAATTGCAAGGCCATTCCAGAACTGTATTTTCAGCTTTTTGCCATTTGTTAGATTGACTCTTGATTAATACTAAATTATATTCTTCGACTTATTTTTTACACTGAAAAAAATGAAATGACCGTGAATGACCCAGGTTACGTACTATAATTGCATCGCCCTAATCAAAAATATGTTTGGATGCACCTGCTAAAGATGCTAAAAAACTTTTTATGAGCGGAAAGACAGGTGGAAAAAATAGCATGACGAATAAATTAAATTAAAATTAGATTGTTGTAATAGATTTATCAATAAAGAAAATGACGAATTTAGGGTTACATCTAAACAATTATTTATAAAAAGATATAAAAGTTGACATCAATTACGTTGTCTCTAAAAAGTGGTTGAATCTTGTAAATCGATCATATTTATATGTTAAAATCTGTACAAATTAATATTATTTTAACACTTTCTACAAAATTTTAAACACTACAGTCAAAACATACAAGAACGGAGTCTAATATACTTGACAATATGTAATAAACGGAATTTATTGTTACTTATAATATCACATGAGGTACATCAGAAAACCTTTAAAATATAAAATAACATTTAAGTAGACATTTGAAATTTAAGAAAAATATTTAATAATACAAAATTTATAAATTGTCTTCTTATAAAATAAGATATCCAATGGTACTAGTACTAGTAACATTATCATATGGAGTAAAAACAATACTTTGTTTCTTATCAGTGAATATATTATAAGAAAAATAAGGACAATATAGAGATAGGTCGAATAAGAAAGAAGGTAGTCTAGGAGAAAATCTCAACAATGCTCCAGCAGAGGGGATTCAGGGTAAATGCTTAACAAGTAAATGGAAAACGTTAATGCGAGGCAACTAATCAGTAAAAGACAATAACAAAAAGTCAGGGACCGGCAGGAAGTCTTTTGAAGTTTTGAGTTGGAGGAAGATTTAGATGACCTTTTTGAAAAGGACGCTATTGTGAAACCTTTGATTACACTAAGTAGTACTGACAAATACAAAGCTACTTCTGGTACATGAAATACTGAAAACACTTTGTCTGACAAGAAGCCACAGAAGACAAGTCCTCACCCAAACCACCAGAAGAGGACAAATTCTCATCCAACCCACCATCAAAGAAAATAAGGGGTGCTTCTTCTGATTTAGTTGATACCTTTAAGGAATATATCTCAGAAACAAGAAGGCAATAGAAAGACAGGAGAGAATGCACCTAGAGAGGATGAAAGCATACAGGGGTGTTGAAGATGCTCTCAGTAGTTTTCTAACAGAAAAGAAGAGATAGTAATGCAAAAACTTCTGTTTATTTATCATTTTTTTCCTGTTTTCCTTAAATATCATGATTATTTCATACATATTACCATTGTTTGTTATATAAGTAAAATCAGCTGGAGGCAACCATAGCTGCAACCCCCTTGTCTCCAGTTTTTTTTAAGTAGCTGTATTTACAACTCCCTTCATTTTCTGGGCATTATTAACATCTTTCACCTTTTTGGACACATCATCTCCGAACAAATATTCCGTAACATCTAAATGTCTTGTACACAGTTGATGGTACTTCTGATCCATGTTATTTTTAAGTGTCAGGCGTCTAACATATGATATTTCAAAAAATGCTGCACATAGCATTGACAGGGCATTATTAATGTTGACTCTCATTTTAGCCGCCGTTCTTACTGCATCTGGTTTTGTAAGTGCCTCTGCAGTACGCATTACTGGTACAATGCCAAAAACCAGGATCCTGGTTTGAAAAGACAAATCATCACTTCTGGCCTGGCGATTCAACAGATGTCAAATCTCGGGATTTACCTTAGGATGTGCCAATGACTTGCTATTTGAAGGAACTTTATAATCCTTTGCTATTTTTGTAATAAGACTTACGATTTGTCACAGCGTTTACAAGAGCAGCGGTACTCTTATGTGTTTCATCACCAAACTTGTCATCATCTTCGAACATTTTTGGTATAGCATAAGCGAACTCTTCCTCTAACTCAACCTCATCATCTGCATTGTTATTGTTGCCAAAAATGTCATATAGACTGAAATCAATTTCATCTTAACCTTCGTTTTCTACTTCCGGTGCACTCGCTTCAAACCTGTCGGACCCCAAGGGCGACTGGGGAATAGAAGTATGGTCACCATTGGTCTTCCTCCGACCGGCGGTAAAACCCTCGTCAAAGTGGGGCGTCCGTTTGGCTGTGCGGGATGTACAAATTTGCAGCCACGTCCGGTCAGAATGGGGACGATAAATCCGATGCCTCGTGTAAAGAGAGTGCCACGCTCTTTGCACGTTAAGATCCCTTGCAACAACTCTTTGAGGGGTCCGTAGGTGACCTGTTGCAAGGCTAAATTTCTGTCCCTATCCAATATACCCTCATTTCCCGTGGCAGGCTAAATTTCTCCGACCTTAATCCCGGACGCCCCTCTTACAGAACCTACTTATTGTATTTATTGTTAATTTGTTCTCGTCCTGAATATGCATGAAATATTTGCCACTGGACGTTAAGCAACCAACAATCAATCAATCAATCGTGTAAAGAGAGTGCCATGCTCTATGCACGTTAAGAACCCTTGCAACAACTCTTTGAGGGGTCCGTAGGTGACCTGATGCAAGGCTAAATTTGTGTCCTTATCCAATATACCTTCATTTCCCGTGGCAGTCTAAATTTCTCCGACCTCAATCCCAGACGCCTCTATTACAGAACCTACCTATTGTATTTATTGTTAATTTGTTCTCGTCCTGAATATGCATGAAATATTTGCCACTGGACGTTAAGCAACCAACAATCAATCAAAACTGTCGGCATTACTATTTTCCAATTGACTGTCTAATAAAAGTTCCAGTTTAGAATAAATTCTCCTAAATTCATCTTCTCTTTCTTTATCTGGACCCCCAAGGGTAACTGAGGAATAGAAGTATGGTCACCATTGGTCTTCCTCCGACCGGCAGTAAAACCCTTGCTAAAGTGGGGCGTCCGTTTGGCTGTGCGGGATGTACAAATTTGCAGCCACGTCCGGTCAGAATGGGGACGTTAAATACGATAGTGCCACTCTCTTTGCACGTTAAGAACCCTTGCAACAACTCTTTGAGGGGTCCGTAGGTGACCTGTTGCAAGGCTAAATTTCTGTCCCTATCCAATATACCCTCATTTCCCGTGGCAGTCTAAATTTCTCCGACCTTAATCCCGGACGCCCCTCTTACAGAACCTACCTATTGTATTTATTGTTAATTTGTTCTCGTCCTGAATATGCATGACATATTTGCCACTGGACGTTAAGCAACCAACAATCAATCAATCAATCTTTATCTGAAGAGGTTGCATTATTTTCCCGTATTACGGGAGCTTTACCTTTCATATTCTTGCAGGGTCCCTTACCCGGGCCTCGTTCATTGTTTTGTTTACTTGCACTAGTTTTCTCTAATTTCTTCCCCCAAGGGTGACTGGGGAATAGAAGTATGGTCACCATTGGTCTTCCTCCGACCGGCAGTAGAACCCTTGCCAAAGTGGGGCGTCCGTTTGACTGTGCAGGATGTACAAATTTGCAGCCACGTCCGGTCAGAATGGGGACGTTAAATCCGATGCCTCGTGTATAGAGAGTGCCACGCTCTATGCACGTTAAGAACCCTTGCAACAACTTTATGAGGGGTCCGTAGGTGACCTGTTGCAAGGCTAAATTGCTGTCCCTATCCAATATACCCTCATTTCCCGTGGCAGTCTAAATTTCTCCGGCCTTAATCCTGAATATGCATGAAATATTTGCCACTGGACGTTAAGCAACCAACAATCAATCAATCAATCTTTAATTTCTTAACAGTGTCTGGGGGAACCACGACAGACATTAGTTGTCTTTTTTTGGGTGATGAAGTGTGGACCTACTCAGCCACTGCAGACAACCCAGAAAAACTAGCTTCGTCACCCGACGCTAAAATGGACATGATGTCCGCCGCTACTTGGCTGTCTTGTGAAAGACGCGACTCGGAGTCTTCAGTATTAGACATATTATAGACACGATTCCTGTCTGCTGATTCAGCAATTTTATTTTACTTGTGCGTCGTTCTAGCCTTAGAATAAAATTAGACAGAATACAGGTGTGCACGGGTTTATATATGCACGCATGAGTGGATGGCCTGTAGAATAAGATATTCATCTTTAACCCGCGAAGCCTTCGGCTTCCTTACAGAATGTCCATCATCCATCATATCCTATGGATGAGTACTAGAATTTCCATCTTAAAAAAAAATAATGCAAGTTAATATGATCGCAAAAGTCTCAATTTATTTACAAGAATAATGTAGTTTGATAGGATTAAATACCTTGACCAGGCATCAAAAACTTCAGTAGCTAGCTTATAATTATTTCCACTTCCTAAGTCAGTGCAAGATGCAGTATAAGCCTTCAAGAAAACAGATAAATATTGAAATAATGAAATATCAAAGTTTCGCTACAAAACCTTCCCCTAAAAGCATGAAGGACCTGTGTATTCTGTCCTTTATCATTTTTGCACTTTTAAGATTTGTGTTTTTCAACCTAATATCGATTACATATAAAGAACAGCCAAAAAGCCATTTTTTTGCAGATGGCGTTATTTTTGACTTATGTTGACATGAATTATCTTAGATAATTGACTGTTTAATTAACAAGAAGCGTAATTGCAGTAATCTAATTATGTCAAAAACATCCTTAGCACTAAATAAAGTATGGTTTTTGGTTAATAATGTTTAATAACAGTTAAATTACTGTAACAGACAAAAAATATGGTTTTCATGCATTTTTGTCATTTTCAATGCAATTTCTGGGAAACTGTACTACATATTAAAAATCCCGCATAAATATTCCAAAGTGCTTTTGATAAGTTACTCTTAACATCTGTTCTAACAGTTAGATTTCCATATTTCCTTACAAAATATTATTATTTAGAAGACAGAATATGTAAAAAAAGCTGACATCTTGTTAAATTAGAAGTTGTCTGTGCTTGGCCTTTCGTTGCGATTCACCGGAAACTGCACCATACGAATATTTGACGACCGGGTAAAAAAGATAGTACAGATGTTGTGCTTTCGAATGGTATATGATTTAGCCGTATGTTAGGTGGGTAAACGGCTTGTTTGTTTTTTTTTTACAAAATTTACTTTTGAAAGCTACCTAATGATCATAAACAAGCTTCTGTCCTTTTTATTTTAAAAAGTTTCAAACACTTTAACCACAGAGTGAATATTTGTGGACGCCGACGACGGAATGTATAGGTTCGCTATGTCTCGCTTTTGTAATAAACTGATACTTTGCGAAACATGTGTATCTTCTTTTTCAGTATGTGTTGCTAAACAAGCTCTTTACATTTTTTACTATTTTAAAATATTTATATAAAACATTACTAGAGAATTTATAAAAAAGTGAACTTACGAAACAAGCAAACGAAATTAAAAGAAACAAAAATAAAAACAAAAATTAGTAGAAAATACACTTTTACATAGAAGTAAGAACTATAACAGACAGAAAACAATATAGATTCGGCAGTAACAACTAAACGAGGAAAAAACAACACGAAATAACATAATATATACATTTTTAATCAGTATACTAGTGTATTCAAAACGGGTCAAGGTTGAACGATTGATTGATTTATTGTTGGTTGCTTTTCGCCGCATTAGCACAACAAGGCTATATCGCGACGAGAGCTAATTCGAATATTTTTTAACAATTTAAAGCATATTTTTAAAATCAGACAAAAGGTCCTTCAATAAACTAAAATTCTAGACTAAAGCAAATTAGTTATTTACAAATAAAAATGAACAGTAAGATAACGTGATAAAAATTAAAATCGTTTTAAATATAACATTTTATATTTTATAATATATTCCAACTTCTTTTAAGAATGAAACAATATTTGTAAATGGAACATTATTAAATAAATCATACATATTATTGACATTTAAGTGCTTCCTACGAATATCAGCAAAGTCAATACAATTAATTAAAACATGTTTAATAGTATACTTGCAGTTGCAAGGTATACATTGTGGTTCAACTTATTTTTTTTTAAATATTCGTGTGTTATTCTAGTATGACCAATACGACATCTAGAAATAACACACTGATCTTTTCTGAACATAAAATTATTGAAAGGTTTACCTAAATTAGGTTTTATTTCATGTAATTTATTATCATCTTTTTTACTCCATTCATTTTTCAATATATTAAAAACGTATTCTCTAATATTAGATTTAAAATCGGTATATGGTATATCACAGTTAATGGGTCATCCAGGGCATTCTTTGCCTCAAGGTCTACAGCTGTGTTTCCAAGGATTCCAACATGACTCGGCATCCATAGAAATATAATATCTTTAAGAAGAATTTTTAAATTCCTCATTACATATAAAATTTTGAGAATTGTTGGGTTATTAATTTTAGTATTTTGTATAGCTTGTAAGCATGAAAGTGAATCAGAACATATAATAAATTTGGATTAATCTGAAGAAGCAATAAATTTCAAAGCCAACGGAGAGTTGCAGCTCTGTCCCTGAAGACAGCAGCAGATGCAACTCTGTCACAATCTTTTGATCCATCAGTATAGACAGTTTAAAAATCTGAATAATTGGCTTTAATTTCAGCATAGTGTTGCAGAATTAACAGAGGATTTGTTTCATTTTAATTGTGTTCACGGAGATCAAATATCTTTTTTGGTTTGGGAAGTTCCCATGGAGGACATTTGCAAGTTTCAACAGATTTTAAATCAAAAGTAGCTAAATGTGTTTTTAACGGAGGAATTTTATTTACAATCAACTGAGTGTGTCGATAAAACATTAAATAACTTTCTTATTACTAAAGATATGATAATAAAATTTGAAATTATTAATTTTACAACGTCTACTTTATATACAGTGTCCTTTGTATCATCAGGTCGTTAGTGCAAATTTTTGTTCTTAGTGCACCAGAGATTTGTATAGTCTACTAAATCTTAAATTATCCATATGCATAACATGTAAAAGATTTACTGCATTTTATCATAGGCACTTGGGGATGTTTCTTCTCTTGGTGGCTCTTCAACTTTCTTTTCTGGTATATGTCTTCCCGGTGAAAGTACTTTCTGTGGTAAGATAACGCCCCTGATCCTTTAAAACAGTTTTGCACGTAGGGCAGCTATGTTACTACAAAAAGTATATATTAGCTTGTGACTTTGCACACAATAGTTAATAAACATGATACAGAATACGACATAATAAAAATCCTCAATAAGTCACTCCTACCGATTCCTATCAGCTTAATTGCTTTTATTTTCTCTTTGTTACAGGATATTCCTTATTATTTGATTTCTTTTCTGTCAGGTCATTTACAAACTTTGATTGTTTAGCTGTAAAAAACTTCTCTCCAATAACATAGTTATAAACAACTTACAGCTGTCTTCTTCACTTTCTTGTGCAATAAAAGACATACAGTTAATACTATATAATATTTCGTTCATTCTAATCGTGACGAATCAATGGTTTACGTAATAGAAATCAGAAAAATTAACATTAAATGCATACCGATATCATATATGTTATACCTGAACATGTCTGCTCTGAATATGTCTTCTCAGTTTGTCCTTGCGGGTGAACTGTTTCTCACAATGGTCACAGGTTAACCCGACCTCTTCGTGTGTTGACAAAATGTGATAGTATTACCCAGATCTGCTGGAAAAGATTCTCTGACACTTACTGCACTGTAATGGGAAAGTGTTATTTTTTCAATTGATATGTGAATGTCTATTAAAAAAGGGACAAAGAAATGTCCTATTTGTATCTTTCTATACCAGAAAACCATTTGAAGACATATTTTATAGTAAAATAATGATTGTCATAACAAACCAGCCTGTCATAATAATAAAAGACCGATCTTTCATTTCGAATGAAATTTCGGAACGCCTTATAAAATGATAAATAGTACAGAGAATAGGTTGACGACAATTGGTATGCACAAATTTCGGACTTTAATAATTATCACAGTCCGGTTTTCTTAATTTTTATTACAATATAAGAGATATCCTCAAACGGTTTTCTAACATTACAAGATACAAAATAAGATCTGGCTGATGCTTCGATAAAATAAAAGATACTCTATTCAATGTAATAGTTATTACAGTGTTTGCAACCACTCACGTTACAAAATACCGGATGGTTTTGTTATGAAGGTTCCGTTATCTCAATTAATATTTCTCTGAACAGATATCTGCAAACGGGTTTCAGATATAAGAGGATAAAAAGGGATATGAAGATATTAAGAGACTCTTAACTAAAAAAAAAACAATGTTTACCGCTCTCAATTATATATTTTAACACTAAATTCTTAACAATATTGTTGTTATCTGCTTTATTGTTTAGGGTTTCAATCCACTACTTTGCTTACTATATAAAATTCAAGGCATTCAATGCTTTTTGTCTTGTGTGTCTAGTAGTAAAAGTTTAATGTTTCAAAAATATAATTAGGAAGTTACCCACTGTAAAAAATGTGAAAACCAATTCGTGAATATATATGGTAGTTTTATTTTTTTTTTATTCTAGTTTGTGTAGAAAATTTCATCATACATCTACTTACATTTATAAGCCCACTGGTGTCCAGGAGTTAGAAAGTTCAAAACGGGTTATTCTTATTTGAGCTATATGAAAAATATGCCCTTGAATTTCACAAAACTCTTTATTATACCAAAAAAAAAAAAAAAAAAAAACAGGATTAAAAGTGATCAACAGGTCCTTAAACTTTCATTGAATTCCAAAATTATAAAGACAACAGTGAGAAAGACTTATCTCCTTTAACCTCTTTTTTTAGAAGTTTTTTTTTAGAAATTAAAAAAAAATAATAATGTTTAATATTTCTTTTAAGATGTAACTATACAATTAAAAGTAAACCTACCATAGGCTTGTCTACTCTCCCTGTATCATTTTGCAGGTGATTGGTATTCTGTCAAATAAATAAATATTTTAATATGCAGAAAAAGCAAGTAACTAATAGTTTGATATTAATTGTGTTCACTTATATAGGTGAAGTTTTGAAAATTAAATTTGCAAGAAAAGTTGCGACAATCAAAAAACTAAATTGTTGGAAAAAAGGACAAAGAACTTTGATATGCACGTTTTAAATACAGTCAATGGTAGACAGTATAATTGTTCCCCTCCAACCAATTAATATGATGATTAGTAAACAAAATCAGCAGAGTCTTAATAATGACTTATGGCTGATCAATTACATCATATGTTTACTCTTGCTTTTTATTTTGAATTTCTATTCAGCTTTAATTTATTGTCTAGTGGCCGTCACCACATCTCCGTTTACTTATGTTTTTTTTTAACTTAAGTCAAATAATTGTTTGTAATACAAGATGGTTAGGCCAAAAAAAATAATTGTTTGTTACCCCAAACCCGACCCTATCAAGTCAGGTGTGGGTAGGAAGGTAGGTAAATTATTTTATTTTTTTTTGGTAAATTTGTTTTTATTTTTTGGTACTTATAAATAGGAAATACAAACCATCATTATATTTTAATTCTAGGGTGTATCAAGCTATCAGTTTCCTCATGTCAGATATATTAAATAAAACTCTATGTATTATTTGAAATAATTTATTTAATTGGGTTTCTCATGGGTGGTAATTTTCCAATAATGACAGTCTCTGCAAACTGGTAGAACAATACGATGTGTTTTAATGGCATCGTGGTCCTTTGTTGCCCCCAAAGCTGCACAGAAGGCACAGATATCGGGCTGTGCCAGGGTAGAGGCATAATACGGAAATTCCACATGTGTATTACAGTCTATCTGTAGGCGCACAATCACCACGCCTTCAAGAGCATCACCTGAAGTAAAGAACAACAGATCTTTAATTAATAAAAATAATAGCCTAGAGTACTTTGTATATATATATATTGGGAATTTTCAATGAATAAAATGTCTAAAATACTGAGCCTTCTGTTTATTATATTAAGCAGTTTAATCTGTCGATAAAAAAAAATTCTACACAAAATCGGCACTAAAATTATCCCGGTCGTGGCGATTTTTCCGGGTCGGTCGGGATAGGAGAAACAAACAATATTTTATTCATAGTGTAAAACAGGTTTGAAGTGTCCATGGATCAGAACTATAACCTCTATGTGCACGCACAACAGACGACAGAATAAGAACACAGAACAAGACACCATGTACAAGCTTTGTTGGAATTTATTAAAAGAAACTGCAATCAAGTACTTATGTAGGAAATGAGAAAGGCTTGTGGACAACAGTTACAAAATTTTCAGTGTTTCCACTAATTGAAATCTATTTATCTGAACACTTTCTCTATTGATTATTGTGTTACATTTAACAAGATTCAACCTTTTTTTTTAAGATGGTGTATAAGATGTTAACTTAAATCAACCATTTTTCTTAGATAATTGTTGCAGTTGAAAAATTCAATCGGCAACTTTCTGCATAGGTTATTGTTTTTTTACTTTACAAGATTTGACCACTTTTTATCTATAAGTTTTTGATGTAACCTTCAATCGACCATGTCCTTTAATGATTATTTCATATTATGTTACAATGATTACAACCAATTTTTATATTAAGTTATAAAAGATGTAACCTTAAATCAACCACAGCTTTATTAAGAATTGCACAACTTTTTTCAGTAAATTTAACAACTTTTTTGAAAATTGTTTTAGATATAACCTAAAATCAATCATATTTTATAGATAATTGTATCAAATGTAACAGCAAACCTGCCACTGCTTTTTTTTTTATAACTTTGCGACATTTAACAGTTAAATTTGACCACTTTTTCGATAATTGTATTAAAAGTTACCTTAAATCGGTCATTTACCAGATAAATTTTTTAGGTGTAGCCATAAATCGGCCATTTTCTTTATTAGATTTGTATTATATTTTACAAGATTCAGCCACTTTTTTAACAATGTGTCAGGTATTACTTAAATATGCCCTTTTTTAGATTAACTAATAAGACGTAACCTTAAATTGATCACTTTCTTTATTGTTAATCATAGTATACCTTACGAGATTCAACCACTTTTTTCTAAATAAGTGTATTAGATGTAACCTTTAATCAGTCACTTTCTTTATTGATAATTGAATTACAATTTTCAAGATTCAACCATTTTTTTCTTCACTAGCATTTTAGATGTAACTTTAAATCGGTCACTTTTTTGTTTGATAATTAAATTACAATTTTCAAGAGTCAACCATTTTGTTCTTCATAACCTTTGTAGATGTTACTTTAAATCGGTTACTTTCTTAATTGATAATTGAATTACTCTTTAAATATTCAACAGCCACCTACGGACCCCTCAAAGAGTAGTTACAGGGTTCTTAACGTGCAAAGAGCGTGGCACTCTCTTTACACGAGGCATCGGATTTAACGTCCCCATTCTGACCGAACGTGACTGCGAATTTATACATCCCGCACAGCCAAACGGACGCCCCACTTCGGCAACCGTTTTACTGCCGGTCGGGAGAAGACCAGATAACCATATTTCGTTTCCCCAGTCACCCTTGGGGCTCAGAATGTGAAAAGACTATAGTACCAAGGTTAAACGAGTATGCAAGAAGACCTGCAAAACAGAGCATTCACTTCAATATTCTTTCATGAACATGTAACGTATCAGACTATGTATATATAATCCTTCAATGTATAATATATTTATGCCAACACAAAGATTGAGATGTCAAAAACACCTTAAATTCTCCTGGAATTATAACAACGTTTATATTAACGAAGACCTGTCCAAATATAGGAACAGATTGTACTATCACAACAGATATACACAATGCTGGACTTTCAACGGCAAGATCTGCTTGAAAGATACAAAGGGTACAGTTTATTAACATCAACACTGACTTTAACGACGCAGTTATCAAGGCAAAACGAGTATCTCTCAGTCGACATGCTTATGAATCCAACTTATAACCACTTAATAATATCTTCATATACTTTGAGATTGCCTGACTGCATTTAAAAAGTAAAATCATTGTGACTTATTATTCACGTGAGTAACCTTGTATTTTATTCTTCATGTACATGTACAGTATCTCAAGTTTATCAACATTAACAGTGTACAGTCAGTCAATTGAATGGTATGAGACCTAATTATTAAAGAAAAAAATTAATACGTTATTATGATATGTTGAAAACCGGCAGAAAACTCAAATTTCATAATGTCATTTTCAACTTATAAATTTTATTTAAAGGGGTACACAACATCTAAGAAAATAACTCTATTTCTTTGGTCTGTTTGATTGCAGCGTTTTAAAATTGCATGCAATATGCAAGACTTTAAAGATCCTGATTAGAGTGTTTACTTGTTGCTAAGATCAGGCCATTGCACTCTTCGTTAATCTTTTAAATCTATCTTAATCTATAAATAGTTACAAATTTTCCCATAAATGAACGAACAAAGAGACAAAACAGGCAAAGTTAATGTAAAGAAAAACAAGAGGTCTGATTTTTTTTCAAATGGTCAAATGCAGAAGGCTTATTCAATGACCACTTCAACTACATTCATGACCACACAGATCTATCACTGATCCAATTTATGGGCAACAGTCCTGAGTTGTGGGGAGGAGGATAGTTGAACTAGATCTCGTTGCGTTGGGAATGAATTGCTGTATGCAATATGCAAATTCTCAATGTTTGTAAACTGATATTCTGATATGTTATAATACTTATTTTATTTGCAAGTTTCAGGTCAAAGTCGTTAGATATGGCAGAGCAATAGCATAACTTTACCAGTATATACCAGGGTGAGGGTAACCCTAAGAACTGTAAAAAAATATGTTGCAACCTTTATTTCAGAAGAAACATCTTTTAGTCTTCACAGGTGTTTGAAAATAAATATTCGAAATGTAGAATACTAAACATATCTTGAAATGGTGCTACAATAGCAGTGAATCATCCCGAATGGCCTCTATTATGACATGACCTACCTATTGTATTTATTGTTAACTTGTCTTGAACATGCATGAAATATTTGCCACTGGACGTTGAGCAATCAACAACAACTATAGCTGAGAAATTGTGGGGAATAAAGACCGACCTGCAAATGCCTAAAAAGATAAGCAATGTCACCGTACACGGACTTGAAATGAGTAAAATTAGTGGAAAAGTAGAAGTAAATTCAACCACAACTACACATGGAAATCGTCAATTGACCCCTTAAGGGCATACGATACAATTTTGATCCTGTATTTACATTTTGATAAAAAAAATCCATATAGACTATTTTTACCTGATTAAATCAAATATGTAATAAAAAATATACCTTCATGTGCTACTTTTGAGTAAAATGAGGTCGAAATTTTGTATATTTGCTCAAAATTCGGACATGACTTTTTTGTTTTAAAAGATAAACATAAATTGTTTTTTGTAAAATTCTTTGGAATTTCTGTATTTTATAAGTATACTAAACATTTATACATTTTTAATCAGAAATAATCATATTTATCAAATGTTCATGAATGTAGAAAAAAAACATCATTTTTTGCTGTTTATTTATCAAATTTAAAAAAAATGCACTATTAACGTTTTCATGAAAATTGGCACACATAATCTTCTCGCATAATCAAACCAAAGGCATTTTAAAAAAGAGGGGTCCATGAATATTTGATTGGAGAGCCATACATTTTTTTCCACTTAAATTAAATTTTGATGATATTAAAATCCAGGATAATGAAATTTGGCAGAAACTTGAAGTGAACCAGGCTGATAGTTTATCAGCTTTTAATAGACATGATATTCAGCTGAAGTCCATGATTGATAGAGCCAAATAGGAGCAGTGTATTGTAAAACAAGAAATGGTGTCTTCAATAAAAGGGTACAAACATCAACGTTTACAGATAATTGCTTTAATGAATAATGCTACAGAAGGAAGAAAAGAGTGCCTAGTAAAATCAGTATTTCGAAAGCCTTACTTTCTCTCTGAACGGATAAGGAGTTTTGAGGATAACCGATTGTATTTTTATAAAGAATTTTCACGAACGTCTCAAAAATCATAGTTTTTGAAGGGTCAGGGTCAGGTTATGGTTTTCGGTACTTTTCAAAGTTGATCTTCTCAAGATCTCAGCATGATCCTGTGCTCCTATCGGAATAACATTAAAATATCTATCCTAAAAAGGAAACCAAGACTATAGTGAAGACAGCAAGTCTTTATCTTTTGTAGTTTAGGAGTTCGAGTTAATGTCGGGGTAAGACTTTACTCTCTTACAAACGTTTCTTCAGTAATGTCGGAAAGTGCGGTGGTACACCTCAGGGTTACTATTAAGTTTCAGTCCTCTAGATCACATTTTTCTGCTTTTATAGAAGTTAATTTTAAGAAAATATCTCTATGCAAATGAATTCAACCCCTGTTTGAATATTGAAGTGAAAGGCACTTTTCAAACACTGTACTTTTGGGAAAATGTCACGCATGTGCAGAATTGACAAGGGGCACTTCAATTGTCTAATATTCACTTCCTCCTACCCTAACCCTGACATGGTGCAGGCGTTTCCTCATGTATAATTATAAATTCACTCTTCAGAGATGCTTTGAATTCCGATTATAGCTATCACACCCTTTAATCGTTATAAAAATATATAAAATTACTACACAAGAAACAACACGAGAGACAAAGAATACCATTCATGAAGTAGATATTGACAGGTTTTTTCATGACCTATTTCTCGGGAAAGAGATGAATTGTTCATGGAGAAATAAGAACAATAAAGGCAACAGTAGTATACCGCTGTTCGAAAATCATAAATCGATAGAGAAAAAACAAATCCGAGTTACAAACTAAAACTGAGGGAAACGCATCAAATATAAGAGAACTACGACACAACATTAAAATGTAACACACACAGAAACGAACTATAATATAACACTGCCCATTTCCCTGACTTGGTACAGGGCATTTTAAGATAAAAATGGTGGGTTGAACCTGGTTTTGTGGCATGCCAAACCTCCCGCTTTAATGGCAATGTTAATTATAACATGAAAATGACAATATTACATGACAGGACTACAATACAAATAAATGGGAGAAAATATAGGACAGAGAAACAAACGATTAATAGTCAACAACAGGTACTTGGTTAAAAATTTAATACGCAAGATGCGCGCCACGTCCACACAAGACTAACCAGCGACGCCCAGATGAAAAAAGTTTGAAAGCCAAAACAAGTACAAAGCTGAAAAGTACTGAGGACCAAAAGTTCCAAAAAGTTGACCAATACGGCTAGGTTTATCCACCTGGGACAAGAACATCCTTATTATTTAGAATAATACATACTTTTGCAGAACAGTAAATTTTATAAAATTACAAAACAGAAATGGATCTTTTATTTGCGGTGTGATATTCACAACAAAATATACACGTATGTAAGCAGTTTACAAATACAACAACAAAATAAACTCTCCTACACTTTCATCTAACAACATACAAAATATACTTAACATTCTCATCAGTTAGCAATAATTACCTTTTATTTCACAACAAACACTAATGCTTTATAAATAACACATACATGTACAAACTACTACAACTACTACACACACATATAGCACAAAAGGTAGACCTAGAACTATGCACTAAAAATATTATAATTGCACTTTTACATCAAACATTGTAACAACTATACACTGACATACGATAAAGCACTGGAAAACAGTCCTACCACATATCTGCTCAATATCTCACACACATCTACTACTACCTCTTTCCTCTGGTTTTTAATGAAACCTGTAAAAAAAAAAGAACCGGAACTACTAATAATTACTACCGTCTCTCCTATAACTAGTAGTATGTCCGTATATTTTGTTTTCTTTCTTTTTTAAGAGGGGGGATGTGTTCATTGAAAAATATTAAAAAGAATGCATAGTGTGGTCTTGTTTTACATCTTGATCATTAGGGATTCAATAAAAAGGAATATAAAGAAATTAACTTTTTATCAGTGTGCACTAAGTTCCGTGCAAGTAATATGTGTTTAATGAATAATTGTATTCGTGAAAACGATCTTTGTAAATATAAAACCAAAAGTTATCTTATTTGTTCTACACTATCACCAACTGAGCAAAAATCTTACCTAAACACGGATTGGCTCATCTTCAAAACCTATAACGTCTACTTGAACTGCACCTGGAGTTGGTGACAGTGCTGGAGCTGTTGTATCAACTGGTGTTGGTGAAAGTGGTCCAGCCTGTATTAATATGCAAATGAAATATAAATTGTTATCTTAAAATTTCTTGTATTGGTAAGGTATACTCCATAGTCGAAGAACTAAATAAAATTTAAACCATTATTGAAATTTGATAAATGATTTAACTCGAATAAACATTTGATAAGGATAGGCGCAGATGCAACCAACACGATCTCTCTCATTAACATTGTCGACAATAAAATCTGAAATTTCATTCTGCCTTTGTATGGAACAATTATATGATGTAATTCCATTTCACTGGTACAGTTGTATAACACGAATTACAATAATGAAAAATCGACTCATGTTTAAAGTCATATGAAACGAGTGACTGGTGAAAAATAATGTTTATCCAATTCTTGAACCAATGCATGTATATATCATAAACTTAGTCCTCTGTGCAAGATTTTATAATTTTTTACGCAATTATATCGTATAATCGTCAATCTTTTTTTCTTTCTGTCTGTTATGATTTAACAAATATGGCTACTCATTAAATGCCGTGTTTTGAAGCCGAAGTTTACCGATTTTCTCTTTATAGTAAACAATCAACAAATAGCATGGGCATTGAGCACGTGTTTAACATGTACAACCAGATAATTGTTTATTTTAATGACAGATCCATGCGTATTGCGATCACCGGATTTTTACGAGGAGGGTAACGCTAAGGTCACTATGCATACGGAAATTATGTCGGCGAATTGCTTCCTGGAAGAAAGTAATTAAAAATAAGTAAACTTCCACTAAATGTGGACAAATTAAAGATTTTTTCTCAGAAACTAGAGGCTCTTAAGAGCTTGTGTCGCTCACCTTGGTCTTTGTGCATATTAAACAAAGGACACAGATGGATTCATAACAAAATTGTGTTTTGGTGATGGTGATGTGTTTGTAGATCTTATTTTACTGAACATTCTTGCTACTTACAATTTTCTCTATCGATAATGATTTGAAACTACTTTTTGGAATTTTTGGTCATCACTGCTTTCATCTTTGTTTGGCTTTCTTTGTTATTTTGATCTGAGCGTCACTGATGAGTCTAATGTAGATGAAACAAAACACGCGTCTGGCGTATTAAGTTATAAGCCTGATATTTTTAATAATTATAAGCTTGTTGTAATGTTCTATTGTATTGTTTATTTGTAGTTTTTCACTTTCTGTATTATACATGTTTGTTTTTGTGTTTGCTTGACCAATTTTGGTGTATTTTGCAAATACAGTTATCATTAAATGAATCTTCATTGCATTAGCAACAACATTGCTTTAGCAAAATACAAGAAATATACATATATGACAGAATACAGAGAACATTTAAATTATTTAAATAAATAATGCCGACAAAACTTATAATAATGTGTACGACATATTAACTGATAATTTGTGATCTTGTGATTTTTTTTTACCTAGCTTGTGACAGAAAAATAAGCTTTCGTGTATTTGGCCATGAACAGTAATACTTCGGCAAAAATTTACATCTAATTCTATATGCAGGACAAATCAACACAAAATGATATTCATCTTCAATACTATTCATTTTACAATATCTACAAATACGATTGTTTCTAGGAATATTGTTATAGCGACCTGTTTCTAAATATAATTTCAAGCTTCCGCTACGTAGTTTTGTAAGTATATTTGTGTTAAAATCATATTGTTGATAATTCTCCATACAACAATCCAATTTAAAGATTCACAAGCATAAATATTAGCATACCAGCTTTGATAATATTGATCGTTGATACGTGATTTAATAAGGTCAAATGACACATTTATGTAATCTTGGTTAATCCATATATAATTCCAGCCTAAATTCAAAGGTAAATAAAAGGTCTCTTACATTGGATGCAAAATTTGTTTTGCCATTAGAAGCATCAATACATAAAATTGTATATACATCATAAACACTATTTGGTGTGTCCTTAATTAAATGCAACCAATATTTAACAACTTTTTATTGAAATACACATCGGAAAATGTCAGAGTTCAACACATAAGAACACAATTGGTACAGTTTTACCCAAGTTGAGTGTATATCGACAAAAACGATTATGAACATATTCTACTTCGTTGGCCCCATGAAACCCCAACACCTCGGACGCAGAGTTCATCACGGATCCAACCATACTATTGATTAAACTAGAGGCTCCAAGGAGCCTGTGTCGCTCACCTTATATTTTTATAAACAATTGATACATGAAATTATGCAACTGTTATACTTTTGCTTTAGTTTCAGAAGACTTATAAAAATTGTTAAACATTTACTTTGAAGGGCAATAATTCCTTATAGGGTCAATTGACCATTTTGGTCATGTTGACCTATTTGTGATCTTACTTTGCTGAACATTATTGCTGTTTACAGTTTATTTCTATCTATAATAATATTCAAAATAATAACCAAAAACTGCAAAATGTCAGTAAAATTACCAATTCAGGGGCAGCAACACAACAACAGGTTGTTTGATTCATCTAAAAATTTCAGGACGGATAGATCTTAACCTGATTAACATTTTTACACATTGTCCAATTTGCTCACCCCAAGGGTGACTGGGGAATAGAAGTATGGTCACCATTGGCCTTCCTCCGACCGGCGGTAAAACCCTCGTCAAAGTGGGGCGTCCGTTTGGCTGTACGGGATGTACAAATTTGCAGCCACGTCCGGTCAGAATGGGGACGTTAAATCCGATGCCTCGTGTAAAGAGAGTGCCACGCTCTTTGCACGTTAAGAACCCTTTCAACAACTCTTTGAGGGGTCGGTAGGTGACCTGTTGCAAGGCTAAATTTCTGTCCCTATCCAATATACCCTCATGGGCCAGGTGAGCTAAAAACACTTGAATTTGACCATTGTATACTCTTTCATCGAGTTGATCAAAGATGATAGAGCTCTAGCTCCTTTTTGTGCTATTCTGTTTTGGGGTTTGAACAAATGTTCCATTGAAATGTAACATCATACCAAGGTATGCATGATTTGACGATTTCAAGTTCTTGGCCTCCGAAATAAAAATGGTCAGATATTATTATTAACACAGACATTAAATGTGAACTAATTATAAGATAAACACAGAAAATATTTATTTAACGAAAACTTTTTGTAAGGCTTATTTGATGGAATCCTGCTGGAATCAATATAAATCGTAGAAATGAGTCAAAGGATAACTCGGAAGGAATTAAGGTATATGACTGTAGCCATGTGAATTACGAAAATTTAGAATCAACACAGCAAGAATCATGAATAATACAGACGGGCTATTTTGTACACATAACACCGAAAGGTGGCTGGGGAAAACATACTCCCCCCGGTGGATCGCTATCCTTGCCTTGGTCGGGGGCATGCGTGTCTCTGAGACCCCAAGAGCTATGCCAGCTGGAGCTTCGTCTCCTGGTAGGGTTACCCATGCTGGAAAGGTCGAAGGGTAGAGACCAGACTAAAGTATTCCGAACATCGTACGAGTTGCCCGATGTTTTGAGTACAATAGGCTCTCCAACCCGTTGGCCGTGGGTTGCTGCCCGTGTCGGTGGTTGACGAGATCCTTGCGGATGAGGGCTGTAGTCAGACTCCTTACGGTCAGAAAATACCCCGACGGACGAGACTATAGTTCAATAAGCTGCTTTGGCTCCGATATCATCTAAACGGGAGGTCGGAGGGACCCGGTTCGATCAATCGGCTGGTCATGTCGCGCCCTACAGTTTACCCGCAACAATAAGCTTTATTGTAACAATTTTCATTATATACACGTATTTAAATTAAGCTATTTATATTTCGGATAACTGCAGAAGGCGATGGGTCATGGGTCAATCAAGTGGTACGCTTTCTATTTCGCTTGATGGATAGGCTCTGCTTGAGTATACTATTTTTATAGCATCTGGTGATTTCCGCAGTGGATCTTGGGTGCTAATTTTGGGGACCAGCTACATTATACTTGGAGCTCGTTTTCAGCATTAGCACTTGATCCCGGTTCGCCACGAAAACACAGCATCGCCCTTGAAGGCACTTCGAGGTGGGTAGATGACAAGAATGGTGAACCTTTCTCATTTCATATGGCACAACAAAACCAACCCTCTAAATCAGCTTTAATACATAAAAAAAGAAAATGTGATGATTCAGTGCCCTGTCAGGAAGATGACAGTTGGCCCAGATTTATAGTAATAAAAGGAACAGATGAAAAACCAATATCTCCCTTTGTCATTCACAAACAAATTCAAAGCGTTGCTGGTACTGTAAAAAAAGTTTCAAAATGAGATCAGGCAATTTGTTGGTTGAATGTTCCAACAAAGTCAATCAACAAATTTGCTAACAATGACAACAATAACAAACTTTCCTGTTTCTGCCTCTCCTCACAACAGTTTGAACAGCTGTAAGGGGATCATTCGAGACGGAAGTCAATACCTTGGCGACCTTACCGTGGAAGAAATGTTGTTAGATTTCAAATAAAAAAGAATGGAAATATAACCATATTAAAAGTTATATAGGAGGTGTATAAAATAGAATTTTGTTGGTAGTAGTGACCTTCCTCTAAAGCCATACTTTCTATCAGCCATCACATTAAAATGAATGTTTATTACACGACGAATGATTTCCGGTAACAGTTGATGATTACGTCAACATGTGTTATTTTACATTTGATTTTTGGAAAGTTTCCACTGTTAATTTTCCTTGCCTGAGCTAGCTCGGATATACACCTTTCTGTAAAATCCACTGAAAAACAATTCAGTAGCGATTCTCTTCACTTGTGTTCTTGTAGACTTATCTGTAACAGGTTCTCATCACTCTTCGTACGCTTACGGATATTCTAAGACTCATGCCGTGTATCAAGGTAACTTTCAGGCTGATTATTTGTTGTGCATTCTTAATAAGTCTTGTGCACAATCAAAGCAGGTCAACATAAAAAGGTATTCCCCGATTCATTGGTAAGTGTTTCAGGAGAGATATCACCTGTACCAGCATTCAGTTTCTCATTCAATGACAAATTTTCCTGATTTATTAGTATCAATTTCATCATCAGATAGTGGTATATGGACAAATGTCAGAGTGGAATTAAACTTCAGCAGACCTTTACTCAACACATGCTGGAACGTGTTCCTTCAAGTAATTCTCGATACACACTTGACATCTCCAGCGTGGTGCCGATTTAGTGTTTGCTATCTGTTATGAAAGATAAAACATCGTAAATATCAATTTAAGAATTATCAGTACCTGAACTATGATCCGAGTAACGAAAAGTCAGGACTACCTATTGATCCCTTTCCCTTCATATAAACTGCATATTGAGTCTCGTCAGAGTACAACTCATTTACCTCGCCCTGAGAAGAAATAAATTGCATATCTAAAGTTTCATATAAACTGCCCTTTAACAACTAACATTCGGTACATGAATGTGTGTCTGTTTCTTTGTTGATGACGACATTATCTTACTTCATAGCCAAGGACATTGAAAGGAAATTCCAATTGTCTTCCCACCATCTCCTATGGCCATATTATGTTGATACATCTGTTACTAGGGATGGCAACGCGTACTCGGATACTCGTTTGCCTTTTATAAATCTTCAGATAATTCTCCTTTCATTATCCCCCTCTTTCCCCCAACTTAGTTCCCTTTGAAATGGCCTTCGTAGTACTACTAAAAATAATACTTATTCAGAAAGCAAATACGTTTATCCTGAGACTTCTATGTGTTATAGCTTAGTCTCAGGTTTATCTATAATCACAAAACGTGTTTAGCAGTATCATACTCTGTGCATAGTCTATTTCTTCCGAGAGGATTATTGTAACAAATCTTTGAGACAGACTGTCATCTGAAGTTGTGGGTCAGATTCTATTTCCGAATCAGAAAAAAATCGAAGGGTGAACCCTACGTAATTGATTATTGACATTTCTAACGGTGTTTGTACACGGATTAGGGAGATACCATTTGATTTTTAGGGGGGGGGCTAGGAGGAAAAATTTTGTCCTGCTTTTTTTTTAGTTGTAATCTCTGTCCTGCCTTTTTATTTTTTACTCCATTCGGTCCTGCCTTTTTTACTAGTTTATCCAGAATTTTTTTACACAAATTATCATCCTGCCTTTATTTTTACCAAGTTGCTCATCCTGCCTTTTTTTTAACTCAAAACTCCTGTCCTGCCTATTTTTTTCAAATTTCATCCTAGCCCCCCCAAAAATCAAATGGTAGCTCCCTTAACACTTTCATGAATGAATAACGCACAAGCTGAAACTAACTTTTGTTTGTTAATCAAGACTCTTTTGTAAACGTGATTGGTATGAGATCTACATTTAATGTAATAAATGTTTATTTTATAGTTAATATTTGTTTAATTTATACCTTAATACTGTTTCGTGTAAGTAATTTGAAGTCCAATATTTTGTTGAAAAATTATGAGATACATTATGTAAGTCGTTACAAACAATATACTCCACAGGACCAGTTGATACACAAGTCGGGCTTTATTAACATATTGATGGTTTTATTGGCATGTTTCTAGAAGATTTGGTTCATGAATATACAAACAGTAATTGCTTTTATGATAAGTTATTTTTTAGAAACGATAGTCCGTTATTCCTTGTTCTATTGACACAGATAAGGACTAGCGATACGCAACCTAGAGTCAAGTTATATTTTGAAGTCAGACAGTTTGATTTCGGCAACAATACGTATGTCTTTCGTTAAGATGCCAAACGATGTCAACATATTATGATTAGTTTATGAAAGGTAATAACCAAAATACAACACCCCAAGAAAAATCAATACTTTTCACCGCACGTTCAAGATTTATCCGAGTACCCGAGTATTACATATCAGATCTTTAGACATTCATGTCCTCGCACGACTTCTGGTTTCTTCCTTGAGGACACTGTCCCTGTCACGATCCAGATGAATTTTATAGATTTATACAGATATTTATTCAGTCAGACATGTATATAAAGAATATGATTTGTGAAATTGTCGTCAAGAACAAAGAATTGCACTTGCGGTCTTTGCGCAAGACGCCTTTTCCATAGTTTGTTTTATAATACATAGTTTTACCATACGCTTTTATGTATATATTCACGTTTGACCAAAGTTTGGTTCACCTGTGTTAAAACGCACACTGATTAGGCATGGTCTTATTACATACCTGTTGGCTCTTTTTATATAGTGGTCAGTCGAGTTCTTCGGACAGGTTTGGCTATTTTTAAATAGTGGTCAGACGAGTTCTTCGGACAGGTTTGGCTATTTTAATGAGTGGTCAGACGAGTTCTTTGGACAAGTTTACACTCCTATTCAGATAGATTTATTTCTGCTTGGGATTTTGGTGTGGAAGGATGCCACACTTGTCAGATCATTTTACATTTGACATTTAAGTTTAACCTACAATGCTTCTACTGTACTTTTGTATATAGTGCATCAATTCTGAGGTATGTGTTTTATTCTTACATATATTTATACGTTTTCTTTAGCTTTTTATCAAATTTCCGAAACTTTCAGACTTCTGCAGACAAATTTCCATCATGTAAATTGTATAATTTAGAATACTTTGTAAACAGATTTAAAGATATGAAAACATTGTTTTATATTAGGATATTTGCGTTTTTACTAGTGAATAAGAACAAGATTGTTAATTACGGGTACACATTAAAATTGAGAATGGAAATGGGGAATGTGTCAAAGAGACAACAACCCGACCACAGAACAGACAACAACAGAAGGTCACCAATAGGTCTTCAATGCAGCGAGAAATTCCCGCACCCGGAGGCGTCCTTAAGCTGGCCCCTAAACAATTATATATACTAGTTCAGTGATAATGGACGTCATACTAAACTCCAAATTATACACAAGAAACTAAAAGTAAAAATAATACAAGACTAACAAAGGCCAGAGGCTCCTGACTTGGGACAGGCGCAAAATGCGGCGGGGTTAAACATGTTTATGAGATCTCAACCTCCCCTATACCTCTAGCCAATGTAGAAAAGTAAACGCATAACAATACGCACATTAAAAGTCAGTTAAAGAGAAGTCCGAGTCCGATGTCAGAAGATGTAACAAAAGAAAATAAACAAAATGACAATAATACATAAATAACAACAGACTACTAGCAGTTAACTGACATGCCAGCTCCAGACCTCAATTAAACTGATTGAAAGATTATGTCTTCATCATATGAATATCAGGCACAATCCCTCCCGTTAGGGTTTAGTATCATACCATCATAAAATATATGAGAAGAGCATAACCCGTGTCATGCCAACAACTGGTTTTAAATAAATGTGTTTAGTTCCGATGCAAAGACCCTATAAGTGAATCAATATTAAAGCCAAAATATGCAATCTTTAATGACCTGACAACAGTATCGTAACTATATCCCTTCTTAATAAGTCTATTTAAAGGTTTTGTTAGCTTCTGAGGTGAATACTGACATTTTAGTGCTTTATAAAGAATATTACCATAAAAGATTGGATGTGAAATACCTGAACGTATAAGAAGTCTGCATGTTGAGCTATATTTACGAATGATGTCCTTGTACCGATGATAAAATTTAGTAAATGTTTTGACTAGTTTGTGATATCGAAAACCCTGGTGTAATAATTTTTCTGTAATACATAAATTTCTTTCGTTAAAATCTGAAACGTTGTTACATACACGAGCGAATCGTACAAGTTGAGATATATAAACACCGTAAGATGGTGACAAGGGAACGTCACCATCTAAAAATGGATAATTAACGATAGGAAATTGAATGTATGTGATATTTATGTGTACAAGGTTCCGAATTTCTTTATGTACGTGAAACTATCATGCAACATATGATATTTATTACAGTTTGACACATTTTGCTACATATAAAATGTATGTGCGTATTTATCTTCGTAAATTAATAGAATACATATGTTCATTTTATGAACGTGCAAGTAAAATGCATTTCTAAATTGATAATCGTGATAAAGAATTTGTACAATTATATTATTATTAGGTTCTAGCCTGCACCAGAGTATTACAATGCTGCGGTGTTATACAGATTGAACACCATGAACATCATACAACAACATATCTACGTGTCGTGCACGTTACCCATAACCGTCATAGTGGACTAGCATATAGGAAAGTAATCTGAATATACGAAATACCAACAGCTATTGGAATATTTATTTGGACTTTAAATGTTTATAATAATTTCATGTTTTTTTTTTCTAATTGTTTTTTTGTTTGTTTATTAAATAATTTATTTATTCTAATACACTACTGGACAAAAAAACAACTGTCCATACCAGTAACAGTCGTTCTAAGACTGATAATGTTTGTTAAAGTTGTAACAGTTGTTAAATTTCACTGCTGCAGTTATTTTGTAACTGTCCCAACTTTAAAAGTGTTTGTCTATAACATAAATCAACTGCAACAACGCTAGAAATAACTGTCACAGTCATTAAAGGATTGATACAACTATTTCAAAGTTGTAACAGTTAATTTACAACTGTCCCAACTCGAAAAACGTTGCAACAGTCATAAATAAACTGATTAAACGCCTAAAAGGTTGTCACAGTCACAATAAGACTGCTGCAATCATTTGAAAGTTGTAACATTTATTTAACAACTGTCCCAACACGGAAAACGTTGAAACAGTCATAAATAAACTGTTTAAACGCTGAAAAGGTTGTAACATTAAAAATATGATTGCTACAACCATTATATATTCATAGCTAATTTATAAGTGTAGCAACTTCCAAACATTGAGTCATTAAGACTTAAAAGTCACGGATACAAAATTTCTGACAGTCAGGAATAGGTTAAATTATTTGTAAAACAATTTTACCGTGTGCAATATAATTAAGGTTGTGACACAACTATCACACCATTTAATACATTAACTTAAGATAGAAATTGATTTAAAAAAAAAAATAGTATTTTGAAATATTTGCCGCTGAACATTTTGGTATTCCCCGCTAATTTAGTGAATGTGCTAAATTTATATAATTATTTAACAATACCTCGCCTCTCATCTCTTCGAACAAAATCGGAACCAGCACTAGATACCTGCAAAACACATGACGGTTTTATTCGCATTTAAAACTACTTACAGATAAATCGAAAAAGGTTACCCCAAATGAATCTTTTACTGTATTAACAGTTGACAATTTTCAATATTATCTAAATAACAACTTTTTATTTTTTTTAAAATTAGTTAGGTGTGAAATCATTCATGCATACAATGTTGTCTTCAATACGCGTTGTTTTACGAATCACATTACTTCATAATAACAGTCAATATACATGTACATGATATACTGTAAACCTAGCGGGGAACTCCGAATATACACACTTGTCAAATAAACTGCTTAATTTTTCCCGAGGGCTTACTTATTTCACACTTATTTTGAGCTTTTATTTGGGGCTACATTTTTTTTCTTGCAAAATTATAAATATTGCCGTATTAACCATTTTGATTTCTATACATATAAAAAAAAACAAAGCTATAATGAAGATTTAACGCATCTTTTGCAGCTATGGAAAAACAAAAATATTCTTAAATCTATCTAAATTTAATTTATTTTACCGTATTTTATTTTTGAATAGTTCAATATTTACTCGACTTTGTACTGTATATTGTACCGAGTGGTCTATTTAAAGTTCAAATGTCCTTGATAAATAGCACTTCGGCATTCATGATTGAAGTAAAAAATATTATCACTCGAGATCATTCATATTTTCACCGGATTTTTCTCAACCAATTTACCATACGTATTTTGTAAAAAGGGTATTTATAAATAGATGGACGTACTGTACAAGACCGACAAAATAAATAGCACCAGTGAAAGTTGAAATGTTCAAAACAAGAAAACTTGCATTGTTTCAGACAAGGAAATCAAATCTTCTTTTATTTATTCACATCACGGTTTAGACCTTGTTGTATTCTTTAGACTCCGGTCTTGTTAAATTCTACAGACTGACATCAGATTCTCTTTTGTGGTTTCAGTTGATCAGATGTCGTACTAACGTTAACCCAAAATATTTTTCCCATTTCCATTTTTTAAATTCAATTTATTTAATCATATAAATGCTTGTCCAATATTGATATATTATTCAACCAGTAAAGAAAACTAACAATTTTACTAGATGTAATAGAAATTTTAAAATGGTCACATTTATAAATTAGGCAAATGGGTCCATTATTCTGATTATATTCATCTTCAATCAGGGATGAAAACAGTACATATTATGTATTACCGGCAAAACTTATTAGGGCGCTCCTTAGAAAAAAAATCATTGATTAAATCATACAAATTTTTTTAACTCACTTTAATAGAAGGATGGACTGAAAATAAGTATTCTGGCCCTGGTCTGAGTGAAAATATATAATCTGGCTGCCTATATGTTGGAAGTTGTTCTGACCTTATCAAATTTGCCAGGTTGCTAACTTCTATGTCATAGGGTTTTCGGTGAAAAATTGTCTAATTTGTAAACAAGTACCACACCATTTTATTTATTTATTAAATAATGACCTTATAAAAAAAAATGCAGTTCTATTTAACATTGTTGTGTCGATATTTTGAGTAATTATGATTTCACCCATCAATGATCACTTGTTCTCCAATGGATGAATTTGTCGTAAAGTATGTTGACCTCTAGATTGTTATTTAGTTGTTGTTGGGTTGATGTCTCATAATAGCAGTTTACTCAATATCACCAGTTTATTATCATGTTTTAGTCTATTTGTATTACATAGGCTTTTCACACCATGCTATATATATATATATATATATATATATATATATATATATATGTATAATGTACAAACATAGTTGATACATTAATTCATTATTCTAATTGTACAGCCACAAAAAAAAAATCCAATTATCATCCCTTTCTTGAACCACTTTTTGTATATATTTTTTTTTCATTTCAGGTTGTTTGTTTTCTTTTGCTAGAAGTTTTAAAAATCATAGAAAATTAAAACCTCATATAAATATTATAATTAAATTATAACAAACAGCTCACCAACAGTGCATAATACATGTATGCCTTTGTAATGCTTATTGTGTATATTGAAAATGTTGCTAAACATCTTGAGATATATATTTAGAAGGCATTTATTAAAAAACAGATAGAATGGATTTGTAGAAAAATATGAATAAGGGCAGAAGCCTGTTAATATTGGATCACCTATAAGTCTTTGGTAAACCATAATACATTTGCCATCACTCATGTTTCAATGGGCCTATAAACATATAAAAATGGGAGACATCAGAAATGATGATCCAGTAACTAATTTTTTCAAATTCTAAACATGCATAACTGTAATTTTTATGCCCTATATAGCTTGCTGTTAGGTGTGAGCCAAGGCTCTGTGTTGAAGACTGTACTTTGACCTATAATGGTTTACTTTTTCAAATTTTTTGACTTGGATGGAAAGTTGTCTCATTGGCAATCATACCACATCTTCTTATATCTATTAACTGAACTAATTTTATCGCCAACTGATTGTTTGTTGCTTTTGCATATAAATCAAACTTGGGTTTCTCATCTAAACTTGTTTACATTGTGTTACATCATCCAACATGGCTAGGCCTGTTATAGGTTTTTCATTATCATGATTATGAGTTTGACTATCCCTCTGGTATCTTTCGTCCCTCTTTTATACAAGACTACAATATTATCAAATGAATTATCATGATTATAACAATTGTTTATAGTTGTCCGACTTTTGTTAACAAAAAGCAGCTATAATCAACATGGTCATGATGGTAGACATGATCAATGGTGATGTAAACAAGAGTGACTGTGCACACGCTGAAATGTCATGTCTGCTTTGACTACAAGTAAAATTGAATTTATGTTGAATGTAAAAAAATGTAATACATGTATGAAGGTTTTACTACATGTACAAGTATCACATAAACTTTCTATTATCAATTACCTTTGAAAATGAAGTCAAAGGTCAAATTAACCATGCCAGACAGATGATGTACACCCTACAAACTGACATTCCATACCCAAAATTTAGTGGTTTATAGTATCTGTGAAATAGACTTAACATCCAAACCATGAAAACTAAACATTGCCCAATGAAACATGAAAATGAGGTCATGGTCAGATTTAAAACCTGCCAATGAACATGATCAAACTTGTACAACTTACGAATATCCAATACGCCAAAAATAGTGATCCTATACATGTCATGCATTATGCATGTACATGTACATGTAGTTTATAGCATCTGAGAAACATTGGGAAATAGACCAAACCACAAAAACTAAACATTGTTCAATGAACCATGACATTTTCATTGAGGTCAAAGTCTGATGCAAGTCTGGCAGTCAGACATATAATTCACCTTACAATCATTTCATACACCAAATATACACGATATAGTTGACCTACCATTCCTACTGCTTGTAGTATCTGAAAACAAACTTGACAAAGTAACTGAATAACCTTAATCACTGATCCATGAAATGAAGTCAAGGTCAGCTGAACCCTGCCTGTCAGACAATGAGACATGTAGACCTTTCAAGATACCTATATATATATATATATACCATATAAATTTATCCAATTACTCGTTATACATGTTATACATGTAAGAGAGTATTTCACTGTATGACTGTTCAAACAGTAATATTTTTTTTCAAACAGTCTGTGAACCATGAAAACAAGGTAAAGTGCAACGGACAAGTTACTAACAGAAATTTCATAACATAAAGAAGTATCCAGGTCTTTAAGCTTCTAAAATGTACCTAGTGCAGCTTTATACAAATAGGTTATGCTGTAGCCGCTGCCAGATTGTAATACCTATTTCTTGCATACTTCAACTTTTGCTGCAGGCGGGACAATAAAATTATACTTTGAAGTACATGGTTTATTTGTTTAATATGCTTGGCCACTAATTTAGATTTTTATTTAATTCTAATTCAGACTTCAAGTACAGCAGGCAGTCATTTGACACTAAACAATTGTGACGGACTTCGAGAGACCCTCATGGGTGGTTAAGGTCTTTTTACACACCCTGGTGGTAGTTAACAATTGCAATGCCAACATAAACTTCAGATGCGATATACATGCACTGTATTGTAAATTTCACTGAAACTAGAATTTCACATTATCCAAATTGTTACTATATTAAAATGACTGATTATCCACTAAAGTATTCATGAATTCAGATATGATGCACTATTATTATTAATATTCACTGAAACTATGAATTTTCATTATTCCAAATTGCTATTTCAAATGAATAATTATCCAAGGTATTCATGGAATTCAGATACAATGTGTGATTGCACTATAATATGCACTGAAACTATGAAATCTTGTTATTCCAAATTCATTATTGATATACCAAATGAATAATTATCATGATTATCCAAGGTATTTAGTCATCCAGTAATGTGGTCCTCCTTTAATACAATTTGTAAGTTTCCTATTTGTACAATGCACAATTTTTTTCTTGTCCAATTTAATCCTAACATCACATCATCATCATGGAATAATGCTGCAAGCGCTATTCATTATTTCCAAAACAATAAATAACAAGCACAAAATAATGAATTAATCCACTGTTTCACAATTTGCAGCTATAAGAATGACTCAGTGACATCTATATTTCCTATGCATCAAAGTGCACATGTAGCAGGCTTCATATTCTAAGTGGGAATCATGCTCAAACCAATATGATTCTACAAAAAAAATATACATTGAGACTAAAGTACAGTAAAATTTTAACTAATATAATACTATATACATTGTACGGTACTTAGAAGAAAGTCAATTACAATAACTGTATTTACCTAGATGAAAACTAGCAATCCTTATTTGATTGACAAAAAAATTTCTAGAACTTATACAATTATATTTTTAAGTCCCAATTAACAAGAAGAATAAATCTTTTTAAGGGGTCTAAATTCTATATATGGTGTTGTCTTTTTTCCTACATTAATGATTTTTTATGTGTGACTGTGTACTTTCATTGAAGGGTTACTGTCTTATTGAGGCTCACATCATACTTTATTTCATCAATTCGTTAAAGTCAGACATCATGGACATAGTTATTCCTCTCTAAAACACAACAGGTTATTTCTGTTGTTCATGTTCATATGAAATAGATTGATACTACAGAGAAAAGTTTAAAGAATGAAAAAATAAATAAATAAATGCACTGTTACTATATAGATGCTATTGACTTTCCCTCTGTCAAGTGCATATAATGAATAAACCTTTGTGATGTAAATGTAGAATCTTTGTCCTAAATTTAATCAGGAAAATATATACTCTGTTCCAAGGCTTATCCCTCCCTGTTAATGTTTTAAATCCAAGCGAGTTTAATTTTACATCTTTTGTTTTACCTGGTATACTTTTTGCTTATTACAGCTTGTATTAAATAATGCTTTGCAGCTCAGACAACACTTTCTTTATTTTATTTTAGTTATTTACCCAATTTTATTTTGATAAATTAATACTCAGATAACTTTTAAAATATGCATTTTTATATCCAAAATACATGAAATAATATTATATCCTGCTGTTTCATATTTTTCTTAAATTATAATTTATTTTGATAAATTTATCCAAATTTTGAAGAGGACAATTATAATTTGTGAACATCATCATAAAATCATATACCCATGACAGTTTAAAATTCACCCCCAAGGCAATGAACTATTGTGTCTTAATCTGTATATTAGCTATAGCATGTATATAAGAATTCCTGATTATTACCTATCCAGTGTTAACATCCTGATTATTACCTATTTTAATGTCACATTTGCATGGTCATGAATTCATGTTCAGTAAATACATATATTTTAATTATTTATTTTGAATTTGAATAAAAGGTATTTTTAAACTAAATTATTAGACATACAATGCAGTTAATACAGTAAATTTTATGACAACTTACTTGATAATACAATATCTATAAAAATATTTTGATCTTCATAAAATACTTTAAAAAAGTTTATATCATGTTTACATAAAAAAAAAATATGCTTACAGATAGATTTTTTTGTTATGTTTTCCCCAAATATTGAATGTTAAACATAAAATAATTATGTAGAAAAGGCAAAAAATCTGCAGTCAGATGTGAATGCACATATTGAAAGGAGATGTGGGATATATATCAATGATGCATCAACCCAACAGTAAGGCAACAATAAAGTAACCAAAACACAATTTAACACATGTAGAAAAATATGACTAACAGGGCACAATTTATATAAAAATTTGACATGAAAATATATAGTTTAGGTATTTACAATTAACAAATGTATAGTGATTTAATATTCTATGTTAAATCTAAAAAGAATATAATTAAGATGCTAACTAAATTGCTCTTTTAATATGTTTTTTTTTATTTCTTTTTAACTTAAAACCATGTAGCAATTAACATGTAAGGATTGGTTGGTTGTTGGTTATAAAAAGTCCAGTGACAAGTATTTCATGCAAATTTAGGACCAGAGAGTTAACAATACATTAACATACAATATGTACATGATGTATAGGTCCTGTAAAAGGCCATCCCGTACAACCAAACCAATGCACCACATGTTAGAGTTTAACAGTAAGACGATGAAGATCAAGAGTAACCTTTTTTTTTTTATTCCCTTGACCTTGTCACCCTTGGGGTGATGTATGCAAAGTAAATAAAGGATTACATGACATACACATGATAAAAGGGGGAGGGGGAATGGTGTCATAGATATAAGAAGATGTGGTATGAGTGCCAATGAGACAACTCTCCATCAAAGTCAAATTCATACATGAATTTCAATGATGCACAACTTTTACAAGCCCAAATCCTAACTTTGCCTTGGAACATGCAACTATGCACGAGTGTGGTGATATAGAACGTCGATTCATAGCCTATCTGTAGGAAGAACAAATGTGCACATTTTCCCTTCAAAAACTTGGATCCATGATTATTCGATAGACATGCTTTAAAATATTGTTCATTTCTACTCACCGATTGTAATTTCCAGCTCAGCTTAATATATTGTACATGTGGTCTAACATCTGTACCTAAGTTTCCTGTATAAAATATAGTTTGCCGACCTGCAGGTCCAGTTTGCCGACAAGAAAATGAAGAGGGTAAACCGTTTACGGTGAAGAATTATTTTCCGTTTTTAATGAAACTTGACAGATCTAATTTATTAATTTTTTTTTATCATCGGAAATGTCCCTCATGGAGAGTAATTCAAATTAAAACGGTTTTATTATGCTGTACAATATTGGTAACTTAGTCATATTCTTTAAATTTACTTCAGGAACACCCACGGTATATTTTCTATTCCGCAGAATTTATCAAAACTTTTTTAAATATAAATTTGAATGAATTCATTAGCATCTTCTGCAATAATATTAAAACTCTATTTTTAAACGAAGGCTTCTGGTATGTAAAACCAGTTATGAACGAATCTGAATAGATAAAATTAAAAGTAAAGATACCTAAAGGAAAGTCAAACGCACATGTCAAAAATGAACGGACAATGCTATGGCAATAAACGGAAAACGACAAAAGAAAAACAAACAACGATCGCAAAATGAATAAATAAAAAACAAAAGAAGTCAACAACTGCACAATAGATGATAATAGTATAAATTATGGGCTATTTCACAACTATATCATATCTTGAGAGCCGGGTGAGATGTGATTTTTGTTTTACACTGAGTTGCTAACGTGAGGCTAAAATATTTTTATTAAACATTTACCGACTGCAACAACCTATGAAATGTTTGTTTTAAACATTTAACGACTGTAGCAACCTTTTAAAATTTGTAATAAATATTTTATGACTGTTACAACCTTTAAAAAGTTGTAACAAACATTTTACAACTGTCCCAACTCTAAAAACGTTGTAACAAACATTTTTTGACTGCATCAACGTCTGAAAAGTTGACACAAACAAATTTCAACTGTCCTAACTATTAAAAGATTGGGACAAACATTATACAACTGCCACAACTTTTGGAAAGACTGTAATAAATAGTATTTGACTGTGACAACGCCGTAAATCACTGCAGCAGTCCTTAAATGACTGTTGATAACATTTTTTGATTTTCACAACCCATAAAAGTGTTGGGACAGACATTAATTAACAGTATCAGTTGCTTTGACAGTCATCTTTAGTCTTCCACAGACTAAGACAGTCGTACAACGACTGTTACTGGTATGGACAGTTGTTTTTTCGTCCAGTAGTGATAGTTGATAATTGGTCATAATTGTAAAAGATCACTGAGAGACTTCTCCATCCGTCTGTCCGTGACAGTCCCAATCTTTCGTTTATTGTGCTGTCATACCCCCAAGGGTGGCTGGGGAATAGAAGTATGGTCACCATTGGTCTTCCTCCGACCGGCAGTAAAACCCTTGCTAAAGTGGGGCGTCCGTTTGGCTGTGCGGGATGTACAAATTTGCAGCCACGTCCGGTCAGAATGGGGACGTTAAATCCGATGCCTCGTGTAAAGAGAGTGCCACGCTCTTTGCACGTTAAGAACCCTTGCAACAACTCTTTGAGGGGTCCGTAGGTGACCTGTTGCAAGGCTAAATTTCTGTCCCTATCCAATATACCCTCATTTCCCGTGGCAGTCTAAATTTCTCCGACCTTAATCCCGACGCCCCTATTACAGAACCTACCTATTGTATTTATTGTTAATTTGTTCTCGTCCTGAATATGCATGAAATATTTGCCACTAGACGTTAAGCAACCAACCAACAACAATCACCACTTGGAACTCTTGTTGGTTTAATAGCTTCCTTGTGAGTAGCAACCTCCTATCAAGGAAATCATGATAGGAAATACAAGCCCGGGAATATCGCATACCAAAATGTAAAAAAAAAGGTTCTATGTCTTTGACCTAACTTAACAGCAGTGGGTCCGACAACAGTAGAGTAATCAGAGGTCGTAGATGGCATTGGATTTCTTAATTGCAACATCTTTTTAATTAATTCTCAAAAATATAAAAATATGCACCATAATTCATAAATTCACCAACAAGTATTATAAATTAATAGATGCAACTTGCAAAACGTCCAGTGGCAAATTGTATCGTCCCGAATATGCATGAAATATTTGCCACTGGACGTTAAGCAATCAACAAACAATCTTTATATTATTGACTCGACCGATTTGTTTAGGTAGGGGTGAATAAGGACAACATTATCTATTTTAATCCTCTATAATTAAGATTTTTACAGCGGGATTATCATAGTTTATATTGTTTATATTTATTATTTTACCGATATGATACTAGTAGAGTTCCATAAGCACGATTACCCTATCAGCAGAAATTAAGCATTACATCATCATTCATGGATAATTATTTTCCCTCGCCTTGTAACTATCGCGGAATCTGTTGATTGAAAATGGGCATAGCCGACACTGTGCAGATGCGGCGTAAAGCCATTACCACTCAATTAATCGTATTGGGTCAAGGTTAGCTCTATTGGCTGCATGCAAAGATCCAACACATTAATGTTATGACACCTCTATGAACCAATGACTGAAAATAACAACTTAACGCTGACTAGAAAAATACGATTGTAGGACTATAACAAAAACAATAAGAAAAAACAAACATTAAATGACAACTGATTTGAATTTATTGGTGAACAAAATTAATGTTTACAAAAACAAACCATATAACATACGAAAACATAGGAGATATGAAAATCATTGTTGTGTAAAAGCAGTAATAACATTGATATCATGAATTACTACAATTCTGTAAATCTTGAATGAGGTTAATAAATTGTGTACTGTCAATACACCACTTTTTTCGAATCTGCATTTATTAAAAAAGTACAAAACTTCAGAGACACAATGTAGATCAGGATCAATTCAAATCAATTACATTACTTATTTCAGATAATAATGTACGTTGAATAGCATCAGTATAATCTTTTTAAAGTATGGATTGAAATACAAAGAAAAATGTTAAAAGTATTTATAACATGTATAAAGCTGCAGTGCATGTTATTTTCATTTATTTTATAGTAACTTATAATATCGTAAATACAAAATATATATGAATGAATATCATACACTGATGTCTTTTATGCTTTATAGTATATTTATAGTATAAGGTGAAACTCCTGAAATATTATTCATTCTTAATTATTAAGGGTCCCTTCTAAATTATTGAAAGCTACAAGTAAGATTATTTTGCGTTATTGTAATTTAATAATACCCATTATTAATTAATATTAAGCCCTTTACACAGGTATTAAAGGAGGGTATAATTACCATTGTGTAATTGATTAAAAGAGGCGAATAATTATATTTTCGGTTAATATGAATTATCTCCCATTTGCAGAATTACTTGTTTTCTGTAAAGTTCGCTTTGGTGGTGGAATATAGTCTCATATGGATGTCATGTTTGTTTTTGTGTGTGTAAAAGTAATTCAATGGCTCATTGTAATTGTAAACAATTTTCCATACAATGCGAGATATATAAATTAATGTAACTGTTATACGTCATGTTATGTAATTTGTGTTAGATTAGAGGAGAACTGATGGGTATTGACCTCAATATAAAAATAAGAAGGTATGGTATGATTGTCAATGAGACAACTCTCCACAAATGATTCAGATATTAACAACTACCGTACAAAACCTTATAAATGCACCACATGTGTTGTCTGTACCAAGCCAGTCAGTCTCGATATCCTGATATATTTGTCAGTTGGCGGTTTGGTATATTTTGTTTTTGTTCCATGCATTTGTGATTCATCCTGTTATCTGTTCTTGTATCATGGAAAGAAAACGTAGGAGAAACCCGATGAGACAACCAAGTATGGATAACCTCAGATATGAAACCTGGTAAATCGACATAGAAACTAAATAAAATGCATTTCTAACCCAATTATAATACCGTAATACATTGTTCGTATTAATGTCGGAAGAGCAATACCATATGCCTGGCTCTTTTTCACTTTAATATCAGGCAAGATGGAAATAAAATACAAAATAATGTAGCTAAAAAATACAATACTCCTGAAGTCATGAAGGTATCCCTGAAGACATAACTAACTCAAAATCGATAATCCATGTAAAATTTGTGTCAAGATAAGAATGCTGTGAGATGTGGTGTTATTTGTCAAAGTCATCGTGTTTCTTAAAATCACTGTAATCTTCAGTGGTAATGAACATTTTGGGCTGACGTGTGAGTTGGAATTTGTCCATCCTTGCTGAAGGTTCTATACTCCTTTTGACATTTACCGATGTCATATGGTGACTGATTTAAGGTCACATCTAATACAGTTATCTATAAAAAGTAAGTGATTAAAGGCTACATTTAAAACACCTATCAATAAAAAAAGTGCTCAATTTCAGGTAAAATGTTATATAATTATCTAGAAAAAGTGACTGCTTCCATGTTACATCTACTAAAATTATCTATAAAGAATATCAATCGGCTGGTCATGTCGAGCCTTTCAGTTAATCCCCAACAATAATCTTTCTTGTAACAATTTTCATTATATACACATGTATTTAAATTAAGCTATTAATATTTCGGATAACTGAAGAAGGCGATGGCTCATGGGTCAATCAAGTGGTACGCTTTCTATTTCGCTTAATGAAACGCTCTGCTTGAGTATACTATTCTTGGAACATCTGGTGCTTTCCGTATGGATCATGGGTGCTAATTTTGGGGATGAGCTACATTATATTTGGAGCTCGTTTTCAGCATTACCACTTGACTCCGGCTCGCCACGGTAACACAGCATCGCCCTTGTAGGTACTTCGAGGTGGGTTGTTTACAAGAATGGTGAACCTTTTTCATTTCCTATGGAACAACAAAACCAACCCTCTAAATCAGCTTTAATACATAAAAAAAAAAATGTGATGATTCAGTGTCCTGTCAGGAAGATGACAGTTGGCCCAGATTTATTGTAATAAAAGGAACAGACGAAAATCGAATATCAGAAATATCTGTCTTAGTGATTCATTAACAAATCAAAAGCGTTGCTGGCACAGTTAACAACGTTTCATTTATGAGACCAGGGAATTTGTTGGTTCAATGTTCCAACTAAAGGCAATCAACATATTTGCTGACAATGAAAACAATTACAGACTTTGTTCCTGTTTCTGCCTCTCCGCAGAATAGTTTAAACAGTTTTAAAGGAATAATTCGAGACAGAAGTCAATATCTCGGTAACCTTACCGTGGAAGAAATGTGTGATTAACTTTCAAGCCAAGGTGTACCTGATGTTGTTAGCTTTCAAATAAAAAATAATGGAGTTATAATCAAATTAAATACATATATTTTGACCTCTAGAACTCTTAACTTCTCCTTCATCTATTACTTAAGATTGCTTTGAAATCAGAGTCGACAGGTTTATCCCTAACCCAATTCGATGCTTCAATTGTCAAAAGTTTGATCATGGAACCAAACAATGTCGTGGTCCGCAGTGATGCTTCATGCTTTAAGTGTTCTGACGAAGGGCGCGAGGGAACAACCTGTAACTGAATCTTCTAACTGCGTAAACTGTGGTGAATCCATTTTTTCATCATCTAGGGGACTGCCTTGTTTACCTTAAAGAAAACAATATAAAAATTAAATTCGAGAGAAACATCAGTTACCCAGAAGCTAAACAGATTATCTTCTTGTTTCGAACAAACCATCGTACGCAAGGAAAGTTGACCGCTCATTCAGTCACGAGAATACACAATATCGCATGACCTCACCAGATTGATGCTGAAACATTTACAATCTTGCCTGATAAAACGATAAAATAATAATTCCAAGAAAACCAAAAACTTCTAAAACCAGTACTCAGTCAACTCAATCTTCCTTACAGAGCTCAATGTCGTCAGCTAAAAAAAATGACAAAAATTAATCAAGTAAAAAAGATGCAGTTGAATCAGACTGTTGGGATCTGTCTACGATCATCCCGATGACATAGATGACTCAAAAAACCAATGGTGACTGGGGTATAGAAATATGGTCACTTGGTCTTCTTCCGACCGGCAGTAAAACGCTTGCCAAAGTGGGGCGTCCGTCTGGTTGTGCGGGATGTATGAAGTTTTGCAGCCAAGTCCGGTCAGAATAGGGACGTTAAATCCGATGTATCGTGTAAAGAGATGGCCATGCTCTTTGTACGTTAAGAACCCTTGCAACAACTCTTTGAGGGGTCCGTAGGTGGCCTGTTCCAAGGCAAAATGTCTGTCCCTATCAAATATACCCTCATTTTACAGTGGCAGTCAAAATTTTTCCGACCATCATCCCGGATGGCCTCTATTATTACAAGACCTACTTACTGTATTTATTGTTAACTTTTTCTCGTCCTGAACATGCATTGAATATTTGCCACTGGACGTTAAGCAACTCACAATCAATCAATCAATCATCCGTCTTGAATAGTCTTCATAAATATGCATCTAATAAAACGTCCACTAGTTTATCTACTGCATCTCGTACAAAATCTACAAAAGCCCCTTCTCCTGTTCGTTCTCAAGACCAGAAGAACGTCCCTAAAACGCCAGCAAATACGAGTAAGGAAATGATATGTTATGCAGGTAACCGAAAAAGTTTTCTCTTCACTATCCGATAATTCCTGTATCAATTCAAGAAGTGTTATTTTATAGGTTGCGGGTCACACATATTAATATTGCATGTAAAAAAATCATATAGACAACATATACAACCAAACCATGTTTTAAGTGATGTTTTTTCGGACTCTTTTTATCCGAGTCCTACTTACCTTATTTTTCTTACTTCTGTTTAATATATCACCTACCTTCTGTTCTAGCTTGTTTTTAAGCCCAACTCGTTCTGGATTTTTTGCTATCTTAAACTCTCTCCAGCTTCTTGGAATGATTTTCTCAACTGTTTAAGTTCTTCGTTACTCTCATTTTCTAAATTGAATGAGAGATTGAAAGATGTGTGGCCTCTAACCTTCTACGAGCAATGCTAGGCGTCTTTGATTCAACATCAGTTTCGACTTGTTGCATATAGATGGTGATATATTCAACATGAAAATCTCCGAAAGGTGATTTCTCATGGTCCTAAGTTTAGAGAACCCCAACACATCAATTGGAACCATAACTTCAAAATAATTATGGATTCTACTGAGGACTACGCCAGAGCATGGGCTAAACGAGAAGAAGTTCAACTGGACACTTTGTCAGAATGGGTCAAAACAATCAGGTCTCTGATAAAACGTCGCATTCATAAGTTAAAAAACTGTGTGAATGGTCGACCAAAGTCCGTTTTCAGAGACAAAGAGGCTGTGAAATGTCTATCATCTCTTCAAGATAAGTATGTTGTTGTTCCTGCGGACAAAGCTTCAAATAATATTGTCTTTGTATGTAAATCGTATTACTACGAGTGTCTTGTAAAAGAATTAGGAATAAATGAGCACTCAGGTAATCCCACATACAAAAACATATCATTTGACAAGGATGAGATTTTGGCGAATCATAAGTCCTTCATGGCTTCTATGAACATTGAATTGAACAACAAATCGGAGGACTTACCTTGTTTGTATTGGATACCTAAACTTCAGAAAATTCCGTACAAACAACGGTACATTGCCGGCTCATCTGCATGTTCCACTAAAAAATTGTCCATTAGATTGACTAAAATTCTGTCCGCAGTGAAAGAGGGTCTTCAGAAATACTGTGAAACTGTTTACTCGCGTAGTGGTATTAACCATATGTGGATTCTTAAAAACTCTAAAGAACTTCTGGATAATTTTAAATCTCGGTCTTTTTCTGAAATTAGTTCTATCAAAACTTTTGATTTTTCTACCTTGTATACCACCATTCCCTATGTGAAATTGAAAAACCGTCTAAAAGAAATAATCCACAATGCTTTTCATTATAAAAATGGTAGCATACGCTATAAATTTATTACTTTGGGATACCATAAGGCATATTTTGTTAATAGCGAACAAAAGGGAAAAACATGCTACACAGAGGAACAAGTGATCAGTATGCTGGAGTTCCTTATTGACAACATATTTGTTGAATTTGGAGGTAGACTTTTTCAACAAATTGTCGGCATTCCTATGGGAACGAACTGTGCGCCTCTCCTTGCCGACCTCTTATTTTCATATGAATCGGAGTTCTTTCAGACACTTGTCAAAAACAAGAAGATCAAAGAAGCCAAATTATTTAATTTCACTTTCAGATATATTGATGATGTTCTTTCCATTAACAATCCGAACTTTTCTGATTGGGTTCCATTAATATATCCACTAGAACTAGAAATTAAAGAAACAACAGACACGGCTTCCTCCGCCTCATTTTTAGACTTATACCTCGAATTTGACATACACAGTCATCTCAGTACCAGAATCTATGACAAACGAGACGATTTTAATTTTTAAATTATCAATTTCCCCCACCTTAGTAGCAATATACCAACTGCACCTGCATATGGGATATACATTTCCCAACTTATTCGGTATGCAAGAGCTTGAGCTCCTACTCAGACTTTGTAAAACGTCACCAGTGTCTGAGCAGAAAGTTGATGAACCAGGGGTATGTCAAAGAACGTCTTGTCCTTTTCTAAAAAAGTTCATCGGAAGGTACCAAGAACTTGTTGATAAATATTCCGTATCGACTTCTCTAATAATACACGATGGTCTTGAAGTATAGATTTTGCGTACTGACGTTGTTTATCATCTTAATAACGTGTTATAGTATTCTTTTATTTGTCTTTATAAATATTACTTTTACTGTTAAGTCCGGTTTTTTGAGATATCCATTTGACGTGACTCTGTGCATATGTATCCCGTCATACTTTGAACGACAAAATTATTTTATTTTATTTATATTACCTTTAATGCTAAGTCTGTTTTTTGTGATATCCATTTTACGCGACTCAGTGTTTATGTATCCTGTCATACTTTGAACGACAAAATTATTTTATTTATTAATGTTACTTTTACTGTTAAGCCTGTTTTTTGGTGATATACATTTGACGTGACTCTGTACTTATGTATCCCGTCATAATTTGAACCACACTATTAATTTATTTATTAATATTACTTTTACTGTTAAGTCTGTTTTTTGTGATATCCATTTTACGTGACTCTGTATTTATCAATCTCTTCATACTTTGAACGACAAAATTATTTTATGTCTACCTGTGCGAATTTCAAACGCGCGATTTTACGCCACTACTTAAAACCTTCCATCCTTTATGGGTGGATTTTACATAGATAAATAAAATCGTATAATATAAGCATAATGATGATGTTAAATTTGATGTATCCCTTTTTGTGCTTCTTCGTTACATTTGTTTGTTTTTATAGTGATTAAGATGATAACACAATATTGACTGCTGTAACCCTAATTTTGACATTTTTACCTATTGTGTCTTGTTTGTTTTGTTCACGCATCGTTGTCAATATAATGGAATTTGATGCGACTGTCATACAAGTGAGAGGTTTGGCTAGCTATAAAACCAGGTTCAATCCACCATTTTTTACATATGAAAATGCCTGTACCAAGTCAGGAATATGACAGTTGTTTTCCATTCGTTTGATGTATTTGAACTTTTGATTTTGCCATTTGATTGGGGACTTTCCTTTTTGAATTTTCCTCGGAGTTCAGTATTTGTGTGATTTTACTTTTTTCAATAGGTTTGACATCATAAAATGGATATAAAATATGGAAAGGAGAATTCCTCGTTTAGAAGCATCCATAGCAAATTTATAACTATTTTCCTCGTTATATTTTAACTGTATCCTTTAAACACTTGAATAACGCTTTTGATAAAGTGTCTGCTGCCCTACCCCCCTTTTTTTCAAAGCACAGAAAAGCGTAAACCAGATATAATTACCATATAATGATATGCATTGTTTGTAAACATACAGTGTCTTATTATTGATGATTGTTTTACATATTACAAAATTGAACCGATTTTTATAGATAACTGTATTAGATGTTACCTTCAATCGGTCACTTACAATAAATATACTTAATTTGAAATTAAATTGTCGACTTTTTATAGATAATTGTAGCGGATGTAACCCTAAATTGGTCACTTTCTTTATTGATAATTCTACTACCTTTTACAAGATTCGACCACTTTTCATAGGTTATGTATAAGATGTAACCATAAATCAACCACTTTATATAAATAATTGTTTAATTCGAACCTATAATCGGCTACTTTCTTTATTCATTATTCTTTAAAATTTAACAAAATTCAAACGATTTGTTATAGATAAATGTATTACATGTAACCTTAAATCGGTCACTTTCCTTATTGAATATTTTACAATATGTAACAACAAGATTCAATCTATTTTATAGATTAATATATTAGATGTTGCCTTAAATCAACCGCTTTTATAGATAATTGCTTATTACGTAACCGAAAGTCGGCTACTTTCTTTATGATTATAGTTTTACATTTCACAAGATTCAACTGATTTTTATAGATAAATGTAAAAATGTAAGCTTATATCGGTCATTTTCTTTATTCTCAATATTTTACAATAAGATTCAACCTATTATTATAGATAATTGTATGAGATGTAATCTAAAATCTAACAATTTTTATTGATTCATTTATTTTATTTGAAATTAAATTGTCCACTTGTAATATATAATTGTAATAGATGTAATCCTAAATTGGTCACTTTCCTTCTTGATAATTCTACTACCTTTTACAAGATTCGACCACTTTTCATAGGTTATGTATTAGATGTAACCATTAATCAACCATTTTTAATAAATAATTGTTCTATACGAAACCTATAATCGGCTACTTTCTTTTTTCATTATTCTTTTAAATTTTACAAAATTCAACCTATTTTTATAGATAAATGTATTAGATGTAACCTTAAATCAACCACTTTTTATAGATAGTTGAATATTACGTAACCTAGAATTGGCTACTTTCTTTATTGATTATTGTTTTACATTTCACAAGACTTAAAAACAAAATATGATACACACATACAGAAGTCATGAAACAACACAATTTTAAACATATAGTGCAAAATATTTGCACAGCCAAATGGACGCCTTACTTTGACAAGCGTTTTACTGCCGGTCTGAAGAAGACCAAGTGACCATATTACTATTCCCCAGTCACCCTTGGTTTTGTTTTAATCAGCAGACTACATACCAGTTCACATAATAATCATTTTGGTAACTCAAGGTTAAAGAAAACACAAACAAAATTTCTGAAATTTAGTCATACATACAAATGTTAACTGTGTTCTTACCATAGCAACTATATTACTGATATAAAAATAGTTAAACTTAATTTTTAATTAAAGTCAATGTTGTTCTTCATTGTATTAGTACAATGTTACACAAGTAATAATGTATTCACGTTGATTATTTAAGGTGTAATATATTGTACGAAGTACACAATACATATGAAGAGGATAAAATATGTAAAAAGCTGATATTTTAGCTTAGTCGGCATACCATTTTTATGACGTCATAACAAGAAAACGGCACGAGATAACTATTAAATCCTTGATGTTTTGTAAGCTCCATATCATAGATATAAATTGAAAGAAATATCAATAGAATCGGAAGTGGAGCCAATTTTGCCCCTACTCCTTTGACAGTGAAAACAGAGGTCTACAAGCCATTTTGAAAACAACATACATGTATTATACAAGATAATAAAACATTTTTAAAATGTGTTTAGTGAATTGATTTTTTTTTCTTATACAGACTGTTCATTCTCCGAAGTTAACAACAAACAAACAAAAAAGGAAATATAAGCTATATTTATGTTGTTTTAATTTTTCATTTTCAAAAAGTAACCCCCAAGGGTGATTGGGGAATGGTCACTTGGTCTTCTTCCGACCGGCAGTCATGCCGGTCAAACGCTTGCCAAAGTGGGGCGTCCGTTTGGCTGTGCGGGATGTATCAAGTTTGCAGCCACGTCCGGTCAGAATGGGCACGTTAAATCCGATGCCTCGTGTAAATAGAGTGCCACGCTCTTTTCACGTTAAGAACCCTTGCAACAACTCCGTGAGGGGTCCGTAGGTGGCCTGTTGCAAGACAAAATTTCTGTCCCTATCCAATATAACCTCATTATCCAGTGGCAGTCCATATTTCCCCGACCATCATCCCGGATGGCCTTCCCCAAGGGTGACTGGGGAATAAATAGATTGATTGTTTGATTGTTGGTTGCTTAACGTCCAGTGGCAAATATTTCATGCATATTCAGGACGAGAACAAATTAACAATAAATACAATAGGTAGGTCCGGTAACAGAGGTCAACTGGGTTGCAGGTCGGGAAAATGAGGGCATATTGGATAGGGACAGAAATTAAGCCTTGCAACAGGCCACCTACGGACCCCTCAAAGAGTTGTTGCAAGGGTTCTTAACGTGCAGAGTATGTCACCAGAGAAGAGTTTGACTAGTCTATGTCATCAGTTGAAATATGATTTATTTGTTTCATTATGTGTTTTTTTAAGCCTTTTTACTTGAACTTGTCATTGGACTACCTCAAGTGCAAATTCAACCTCCATTGATTCAAAAAGCAAGCAGTACTTCATCAGCAACCAGTCTAACTACAACAACCTGCCCACCAACAACATCAACCAATCCAACAGGCTTAACAACAACAATCAAGGAGACGTTACCAAATAAGGAGACAACAAAACTAAAAACTTCACTATAATCTAAGACTAAGACATTAATCTTCTATCAGTTAAGATATAGAGGAGTTGTTTTGATGTGGTGTGATATTGTTTAATCAATACTCTATATTTATGTCATCAATATTTTTTTAGTATGTATCTTAAAGTAAGGGAACTTGTTTTTCATACATACGGTACAAAAGCGCAATTATTTGTTTATTGTTCATCGCCATCCATTTTTGAAAAAAAAGATCTACTTACATCATTGATACTAAACCCACATTCGAAAATTGTCCATCACCATCCAGTTTTGAAATAGATCTACTTATATCATTGATATTCTGTATCATCACCAACCATTTTTGAAAAAAAAATCTACTTAAAGCTTCGACACTAGTTTTAACAAGCAAGTGAAAACATAAGTTTTGTACAATGTGATTATAAAAATTAGGAGATGTGATATAATTGCCAATAACACAACAGACCAAAGACTTAAGTTCAAATGAAAGTGGTGCCGTGTCTGAAGTGAACAGATTTTTATCATTCTTAAACCAAAGATCAAGTGTAAAAATATTGCCTTACTTTATCGTCAGGAAGAATTTGTAAACCAATCAGAATTCTATGAACGAAATGATGTCTCATGACTATCTACTGTCACTTTGAGGGTAGTCCCACCAGTGATTCGATATGACTTCATATTTTATATAGTTTCACAAAAAGACCGAATTACATAAATCCAACTCGCAATGGAAAGAGTAAATATGCTAAATCTTAATAAACAGAAAAATTCTTCTGAATGTGGGAATTCTGAAAAAGAAGATTCTAACATGCAGAATTTTGGTTCATGCAGTAGGCAAGACAGAAGAAACCCCATCATTGGGAGATATATCTTTCGATTTCAAAATGAATTGTGGGGAAAACAGAAACTTCTGTTTGCACCTAAAAAGTTAAGTAAAAATAAATGTTTCCAAACTTCTGTTGGCACCTTAAAAATTAATAAACAATTACATTTATGTCTTTCAATGTTTCATGACCTTGAAATATTGAAAATACATGCCCTGTTAGAGGAAGAAACCAGGGAGCCATTACAAGGTGAACTATATCATAACTGAAGCGGGGAGAAATCTTGGAGTTACAATATGACAACAAGTTTAATATTAACATGGGTGATTTCAAGCTGATCAAAAAGTTTCGACTTCTTGACGAGAAGATTTCACTGCCTTCTCATGGTCTGGTTAGTATATGACTTAAATATTAAAATAACAGGCATTCCTTTACCTTCATGAAGAAATAAAATAAAGCATAAAATGTCATTTAAACAATAAATGAGGAAATCCTTTTCCTGGATAAAAATAATTTTAAGATGAGTGTCAAATGTGTGTATAAACAATTCAAAAAAAAAAAAAAAAAACCATAACAAAATAGAATAACCATGTTTTCTTGCACATATATCTTAAAATAAAACTTATTTACATAATATAAAAATAAATCTAAGCTTTCATGATTTTTTTTCTAAAACGAACAATTGAGGTGGTCCCGAACAGTAGAAATTTTCTGCAACTGCACCTTTTTTGTTTGCAATCGAATACTAACTTGCAGTCATCCTTTACATTTTTTTAAGAGTCTCATCACCTGGTTTTAGGTTAAAATAACAGGCATTCCTTTACCTTCATCAAGAAATAAAATAAAACATAGAATGTCATTTAAACATTAAAAGAGGAAATCCTTTTCCTGCATTAAAATAATTTTAAGATAAGTGGCAAATGTGTATTTATACAATTCGGAAAAAAAACCATAACAAAAGATAATAACCATGCTTTCCTGCACATATATGTTAAAATAAATACTTGCGTAAAATAAAACTTATTTACATTACATCTTATGAAAATCATTGTTTTTATTTAGTGCTTCGATTCAGCACCATTTTCCTTAGTTTACTTCCAAGATATAATTGGTAACTTCAAGAGTCCACCCATTGTGGAGGTCAGCCACGTTTCGAGCATCCCTGTAAACACAAGAGTATGTATGTGTCAGAGGAGAAATATCAAGAGTAAGTTTTTTTTTCAAATTAATTTTACATTTTGCAAATATTAGTATGTGGAGAATACATCATTATATTTTAACATATAACAGTTGCATATCATTTTAATTACTTTTTACTTGGAACTCTTACCATTAATGAGTTTCTTCAAATGTTAATGTATAAGCATGAAATAAATGTTTTTTATAGGTTGACATTTCACCAGCAAGTGTTGCATCTTCAAAAACAAGTATTTACATTAAATAAAGCAGTGAAGTACACATTTTGCAATTATTGCAATTGACCAGAACTTGAGAAGTTACATTATAGTATAGAGGGTTGGCGTCAAATGGCTACACGAGGGCCAGTTTCATGGCTGACGGCTAATGATCAGAAGAAAGAAACATTGTTCAGCACCCCAAAAAACAAGAGAAGTTATTTGAGTCAGGAGGATTAGACTCAAACACAGAATGGGACAGGACCAAAATGTTTACCAAGTTCATAGTTGTCAATCCAATTGAAATCAAATATACGTTGCTGAACTAAAAAACTTGGCAAACCAACAAAAACTCAAGGACACTGAAGTCAGTCCAGTTGAAGTTATGTAAATTAAGAATGAGTGTTTCTAAAGAAAACTAATGATGAAATCGGAGACTCAAAATCGTGCATATCATTCACTAGCCTTATTTGTGAAATAGAGACAGGCACTGAAAAATAATCCAGGACGCTATGCGGTCTATAACTTAAGCAACTAGCCTACGTTAATAGCTAGAAGAAAGGGATAACCTGACTTAATCAACACTGAGGGCTGTATTAAGAGCTAATTATCGCAAGAAGACAGCAATAGAATTACTTGAAACACAGAACTAAATAATTTATTTTAATCACAAAGAGAAAGTCCACAAGAGTACTTACTTCCGGCTCTAGATATTAGACAAAGAATAATATTCGCATATATACCGTATTACGTCACAAGCACACTATGTAACTAATAATATTCGCATCAAATAAAAAAATAAGATTAACATCAGTATCACACCGATTTAGTCCAAGCAAAGTTTTACAGAGTCTGATAACAGGAATACAGAGCGATAATATCAAACAAGATATGAGAACAATTGTGATAAGAATGGATGTGATGAAACAAATCAAATGGTTTTACGGGAAAATTATATATTTCAACAACATGCCAATTATCAGTCAAACCAAATTGAGGAAATCAGGTTATTTATAATAATAACCAGGCAGATTTGTACAAACGTGAATTAGAATTAAATCAAGATCAGACAATATATTTAAAGTGCTATAGTGACAATTTGTTAATCCGTTTATGTAACCTTTTACATTTCTTTATGTTCAATCAATTCAATAATAAATATATGTTTGTCGTAATGGAAATCACTTTGACGATGACAAGTTAATCCGTCTTTGAGTTACTATAACACAGAAAATTCCCGGTTATTTATTGGTTGAGATTATCCGCGGCACGATCCGAGCTAGTTCCCCAAATAAGCATATGAATACCTCCAGAAGCAACAATATGGAAGGATCCTGGAATTACCAGCCTTGCAGAAATGGACATCCGTTTCCGATGAGATAAGCCGATACCTGTTTGGACTTTCTATGCAAATACTGCGGTAAGAAATTGAATGTTTTCACACACCATGCAGTGAATGCTTATTGTTACAAGTGCAAATATCATGGACCTTTTGCCCGCATGTGTAATTTTCACATGGAGTCATTTGTCGGCAACCTAAAACCAAAGAAGAAATCGAAATCAAAAACTCAAAGAAACAGCGCCAGAATGAAAACAAGTTTATAAAAACAAATATCTCAATTTCCATTTCAAGGACTTGAGGACAAGGAACTCTCCGCTTGTACGTGCCCCATACAGGACGAAATCGCGAAACAGCACATTAACAAGTTAAAAGCGTCTCACCAAATCTCCCACAAAGAAATCGCTGTGCTCAAATATGAAAATTCAATTGGATACCGTAATGAAAGAAAATGAGATGTTAAGGAACAATTCGGACGAATTAATTTTGAAACGTTTACAACATGATTGCCTAATCTAACCGAGAGTTATCCAAGCATACCAGTAGAACTGACAATTTTGAGAAGGAAATAGTGCGGTTGAATGAGGAAAACCGTCATTAAACCAACGCCAGATACCGCTTAACATGGATTGGGAAAATGCTGAGATGCAAGACTGTCATGTAATAAAAGAACTAAAAGACGAAATTCAAAATACAAAATATTAACGATATACGTGAACATCAATAGTGACAATTTGTTAATCCGTTTATCTAACCTATTACAGTTCTTTGTGTTTAATTAAATCTATTGTTAAATATATGTTTGTCGTAATGGAAATAACTTTGACGATGATAAGTTAATACGTTGGACACTAATCCTTTTCTATGGAAACTGTTTTTATAAATACTATTTTATGTTATGTAGAAGTCAGCTTAGGTCTTAGGTCTGGTAGCCAAATTTCTACAAATGCCAGGATGAACTAGATCAATTTATCAAAGGTTCGTTATTATTAAAAAAAAAAATAACTAAATCGTCATTTTGTTTCAAACAGAATGCATTGTTTGTCCTTGCCAGACAATCTTTGGCGGAAGCTTTTTGTTTACTGCTTCTTTCACATAAAAAAGATCAATATTTTAAAAGAATACAACACTGTTATATTTATTGCAATAATAACTGAAATAGCAGTATTTAATTTCTTATTCATGGTGCATTGTTTTCCTTTCAGCCACTCCGAGGATAATATTGGAAAATTTGGCAGAAATCAGGGAAAAATCAAAAGGAAATGAAGGAGATGTTGGGGCAAATCTTGTCATCCAAATCAGACCCCAAGGATATAATAATTGAAGACATCAAACAATCTCCAGCTAAATCCGAAGAGGAATTACTGGAAATAATTAGGCAATTAGAAAACCCTGAATTTAAAGAGAAACTGGTATGTATTACTAGTGCATTTTGTTTACTTTTTCTTTATTTATCATCATGTTCAACTTCTCTGAGATACCAATAAAGGTGTCAGATTATTTTACCTGATTATGTGGGAGGAGAATACACTCATAATGAAATGCATTGCCTTAAGAATGTAAATGCAACATACTCTACCCCAATAGTAAGTTTAAGTTCTTATAGTGTCTTATTAATCATAAAAATAAAATTCAGAAATCTGAATACTTTCTTCGCTTATTTAATATTTTTTTCTATTCTAGTTACGTTTAAATTTTGACCACATTCACCGTAGACCCCCTTCTTTTTATGGAACTTTTTATTTATTGTTTTATCGCATATACTAGACAATACCATTTGTTAAGTGTGAGCCATGTAGGGAAAAACCGGTATTTGAATATCAGACAAATATTGTAATACTCGTCTAAATTATCAGATTCATACGTTATACAAGGCTCTCTTCATTCAAACTAAAAACGTGCTTTATTTAAATTTCAGTCCAAATCCGCCGGCCGATTAGCAAATTGCTGTTTTGCCGTTTACGAGCAGTTTACAGAGAATGGTCTTTTTCTAATTTATATATGGAAAAAAAACAGCGAGAAACATGTGAATGCCTCTTTCAATCCGGCGTTGCATCTCAGAAATATGCCGGTACCGAGGCCGGTCACTGCCATGCAGTACAAATTAGTATACAAAACAACATGATTTAAAGATATATATACATGTAGAAAAATATAAATTATACCTCTTCATTTTGTTCCATGTTTTCTGAAGACATCGTTAGCTCATCACAACTGATTTCTGGTTTTCTATAAGGTACTCTTCGTCTTCATTTACTGTTAGAAACGTCCATTTTCAGATAATAAATATGAACGATTACCGGATGTTTGAAATGTAATTTATGTCAAGCTGTTTGTCTGTTGAGTAATCTCACATGTAATACGACCCTATGTCCAATGCACACATAGTGATGGAAATTGGTATGGGGCACATTGGGGCAACACTATTATTTTATGTGACTTTTAAACCTACATTTTGTTTATTTCATTCGTCTTCATATTATTAAAATTATTTATCAGACCAAATGTTTTATAAATCTACTGTCACCTAAAACCTGACTGTCCGGCTCCATTAAAATAAACTTAACAATTGTACGTTCGTTTTTTATAACTTTATGTTGTTATATTTCAATTTCAAAAACACGCTCAGATATCAGTGTGGTTGGGAAAGAGAACAAAGAGTTGAAAGTGGACGGTGAATTTGAATCCAAAAGTAAATGCACGATGCAATGGAAGGTCAGGGGAACTCGTGAAAAGAAAACATACCATGGAACAATAATAAGAACAAACAGTGAGGACTCAATAGTAGATAAATTTTCTTTCCGTCTTGCATAGACATAAAAGAAAAATTAATCTGAGATCATCTTATTATTTGCCTTATTTTTACTATTGATCAGTTAATTAAATTTGATACAGGACTGCATAGTTTAAATCGACTGCCTTCATGAAACTTAAATAAAACGATGTTTTAAAATTTAACCAAAATGAATTTTGAAAGAAGAAGAAATACAAATGGTTGCTTAAATTTTTTGGTAAGATTACGTAAAATGTTACCCGCTTAACATATTAAAAATCCTGGTATATCGATAACTCTCGTACGTTTCCGACAAAGACGTATTTGGACGAGAATTGCCGAGCGACTCAAAAACGAAAGCGAAGGTACAACTAGTTGTAAACATTGTTGCCAGATCACAATACATACATGTATGAAGTGAAACAAGTTAATGGATCGGTATTAAAAGTAGATAATTTGGGAAATTCATATTCTCCTTATTCGATCATGGTAAAAGTGAACTGTGGTAAGGACAGGACGACAATAGCTATTGAATAATCTGACAAATACGACAATCTTTATTTGAAAAACTTCTGATTATTAACGAGTTGATGGTCGGGGGAGTTTGGACTGCCATATGAAAATGAGGGTATGTTCGAGAAAGACAGAATATTTGCTCTGCAAAAGTTCACCTACGGACCCCTCAAAGAGTTGTTGCAAGAGTTCTTAACGTGCAAAGAGCGTGGCACTCTCTTTACACGAGACATCGGATTTTACGTCTCCATTCTGACCGGACGTGGCTGCCAACTTGATACATCCCGCACAGCCAAACGGACGCCCCACTTTGGCAAGCGTTTTACTGACGGTCGGAAGAAGACCAAGTGGCCATATTTCCCCTGTCACCCTTGGGGGCAAAAAACATTGATAACACTACAGACAAACACGTTTATGTCTTCGAAGGATGCATGTGTGAACATAAGGCAAGTACTAGGCAACGCATTCACATTTAACATATTTTTTAAGATTCTGTTCCTTCAAATGCTATTTATGTTGTAATGATGAAGTGACAGAGATGCTATGTAAATCTTGCAAGGGAATTTTTATAGGGTTGGCGTCAAATAGCTACACGAGGGAGACAGATTTATGGCTGACGGCCAATTATCAGAAGAAAGTAACGTTGTTCAGCGCCAAAAAAGGTTATTCGAGCCAAGAGGGTAAGACTCAATCATAGAATGGGACAGGACCAAAATGATTACCAAGTTCATGGTTGTCATTCCACTTGAAATCAAATATACTTTGAGGAACAATACATTTTCTAAACCCCCCAAGGGTGACTGGGGAATAGAAGTATGGTCACCATTGGTCTTCCTCCGACCGGCAGTAAAACCCTTGCCAAAGTGGGGCGTCCGTTTGGCTGTGCGGGATGTACAAATTTGCAGCCACGTCCGGTCAGAATGGGGACGTTAAATCCGATGCCTCGTGTAAAGAGAGTGCCACGCTCTTTGCACGTTAAGAACCCTTGCAAGAACTCTATGAGGGGTCCGTATGTGACCTGTTGCAAGGCTAAATTTCTGTCCCTATCCAATGTACCCTCATTTCCCGTGGCAGTCTAAATTTCTTCGACCTTAATCCCGGACGCCCCTATTACAGAACCTAACTATTGTATTTATTGTTAATTTGTTCTCGTCCTGAATATGCATGAAATATTTGCCACTGGACGTTAAGCAACCAACAATCAATCATTCAATCATTTTATAAACTAGTGCGTAAGCGCACATGTCAGTAACTTCCTTATTTTATTTTGTAACTTGTAAGGATATGCCGTTTTAATGAAAAATATTTCCTTACTGTAGCCATAACCTAACAAGTCCATATGGCAAATTAAGGTAAAACAGGGAGTGTTTGTTGTGAAGGATTGCTAATAGTATTTACGTGTGTGTATTGTATATTCCGTTATTACGCTGTATTGTGTTAAATGATACACAACATGTTTACTTTGATACACTGTTGAACTTTACCACAGCGACTTCGTGTTTTTTTAATCAAGTAATTAGGTCCACGTAACACAATAATTCTTTTATTTTAAACGCAAATGGATCCTCTCCGGGAAGCATGCGTGTTTAACGCACAGATTCAAAGTAAATCAACTTTATATACTGATATATAAGTGAAAAGCACGTTTCACCCATATGGGCCTATGGCTTAAAACATTATACATGATATTCAGTTTACATATACACAATGCAGACACTGTACTATAATCCTTGTCTTTCTTTAAATCAATATACATTTATATATATAAGAGATTCAAATAATAGCAAGGACTCCCTGCCCTCAGTCTTAGTGACTTTTTTAATCAAAGAGCATGATTGCTCTGAGGGATACGATTGCCATTATTTTCATTGATATTAGTATTATTCTCAAAAATAATTCAACCGCACATGTAAAATGTACCTGTGTTCTCTATTTGATTCACGTAATCTGAATAGGTTTCAACTTTAAAAATAGCCCATCCTCGATACAAGTGTATGAACAATGTTATTGTGTTTTATTTTTGTACTATCAATTCCAAGTATACTTTCCACAGCAATCACTGAGAGTGAGAGAAGGTATCTCATTTCGTACCTTATCGCCTATTTTCTTACGTGAATTCTACGATGAACCCCATTTCTAGCTCTTTAAACATTTAGTTTCCTTTAGGTCAGTGGGCATGACTCCTTTCCGTACACATTCCTCTGTTTGAATTGCAATCGCTTTTAATATAATACGACGTCTATCGACAGAACGAGTTATATTTTCTCGACGTATCGTCGTATTTTGATTCTGACGGAAGTATAAGGGTGACAACTCGAAGGGATAATATGGAAGACTCCACTTCGACTGAAGGGGTGTTCAGGTTACACCTTTATGTTGTGGACTACATTCATTTTAATTTAAATGTTCAATAACCCTCAAAAGCAGACAGACAAAGAAAGGATCTCACGAGTTTCAAATTAATCAATGGAATGGGGAATCCAGAGCAACCATTCAATCTGATACACCTGGAAGTCAAGAAAACTATACGCATGCGCATAATTACATAAACAAACCCTAGACTTAGATTTGTAGCAAGGATGTATATTAAAATGTTAATCAAACGACCTAGACGGCTCTCCATTTCTTTATGGAAGTTAAATATCAAATATCAGTTTCATAACGGTAAAAAAAAAAAAAAGAAAACCTCCACTTCAGTTCTTATCGAACAGACATAGATTTATCGGAATTCAGAGAACTCTCGCATTTTATCAAAAACTGGGGAATTCCCTCTGACGTGTTTTTAAATATATAAAAACACTAAATATAAATACTGCTTAATTCTGATTTTCCGTGTTGAAAAAAACACGCATATAGTCCAGGAAATATCAAAACATGAAGATTATGAGAAGAACATTATAGGACAGTTGTTTAAATTCAATCCTTTTGTTTGTTTTTACCTTTTAAAGCAAGACAATCTTAAGAATCTGAGATGTTACTTAATATTTAGAATAAAACGGTTGACGTGAGGGTCTTGCCCTGAGTCAATGGTAAAAGTCTACAGATTGCTTGATAGCAATCGTATTCCAAAAAGGAGCCTAATTTGTTAGTTTCCTGTTTTGTTTCAGAATTGAGGATATGTTTTAATTTATCTATATCATTCAATATATTTATTTTCATTTAAAAAAGAATTTCTTAATTGTTCATTTATTTTACATTTAAAAAATACACGAAACTCACCATCTAGTACACCACAATGTGTACATAGTCTTAAATCTCTGGGAATTCCATTACCTAAAATATTGGTACCTCGAATGAGCGATAACACTGTTGATTTACATTTCCGAGTACTGACTACGACAAAATAATTTACTTGAGTACTAACAACGTCAAAATAGCGTTAATGAGTACTGTCAGCTTATTTAATTTCGAAGTATTTTCGGACATTCTGAATTTCCTACTGTCTGACAGACCTACATTGTATATTTATTGTTTATTTGATGTTATGGACGTGTTTAGTACATGCGTTATTCGCCACTGGACCTTTCAAGCATCGAACACTCCATTCTTCCGAATTCAACGATTAAATTCAGGTCCAATTTTAAAGGCTTAACATGTCTGTCTTACAACCACCGACAAATTTATTTTTCAATCACCTGTTGACGTTGCCAGCAAATATAAATTAAATTATCCACCACACTAATACTGGGTATGTTCGGACTCTATTTCCTAATATAATATCTTAACGTTCTCTCGACTGTTTCTGGCCCCCAAGGGTGACTGGGGAATAGAAGTATGGTTACCATTGGTCTTCCTCCGACCGGCAGTAAAACCCTTGCTAAAGTGGGGCGTCCGTTTAGCTGTGCGGGATGTACAAATTTGCAGCCACGTCCGGTCAGAATGGGGACGTTAAATTCGATGCCTCGTATAAAGAGAGTGCCACGCTCTTTGCACTTAAGAACCCTTGCAACAACTCTTTGAGGGGTCCGTAGGTGACCTGTTGCAAGGCTAAATTTCTGTCCCTATCCAATATACCCTCATTTCCCGTGGCAGTCTAAATTTCTCCGACCTTAATCCCGGAAGCCCCTATTACAGAACCTACCTATTGTATTTATTGTTAATTTGCTTGTCCTGAATATGCATGAAATATTTGCCACTGGACGTTAAGCAACCAACAATCAATCAATCAATCGACTGATTCTGGTTGCCTGAACGTTATAATTGGTCATTTTTGGAGCGGAGGGAGATTTTTCCGTCTTACATTAGTTATAAACCTCGTGAACAATGCGTAGTCTTGTTAATAATATAAGTTGTGCGTCGGGTACAAATCAAATCAAATATATTTTATTGCCAATTGAAGACGCCCATTACAGGCAGAATAATCACACGTTAAATTTGGTACAAATGATTACAATGATTCGAATACAATTAAATCAATGATTACAATGAAGAGAAAGAAATACACACTAATGTACATTCGGACAAATCTTGGGATTTTCGCCAATAACTCGGGGGATATTTGAACAAATGGAGGACAGAAAGTCACAGGACAAAAAGTCACAGACAAAAAGTCACGGACAAAAAGTTCCAGGACCAAAAGTCACAATTCAGTTTTGAGATTATTTTTATTCGAACAAGAAAAAAATAATTTTAAAGGCAACTTTGTTATCAAAATTTATTCAATAAATATCAAAAATTATCTAATAATTGTTATGTAAACAAGATGTCAAAGTGGGTAGGCACTTAAATGGCTTCATGGAGCCAACAAATATATCCTTTACTTGATTAAAATTTGATTATTTTTCATCTGTCAAGGGTTATGAACAGTTTCCTAAACTTAAAAATGAAAATATGTTATGAACAGAAAATATTTCAAGATCTATCTCGTATATATTCGAAAAATTTATTTGTGACTTTTTGTCCGTCAAATTTGTGACTTTATGTCCTGTGACTTTCTCTCCGTTTACCAGTTGAACATATAACAACAATGTAAATTGACTTAATAAATTGTTTTATTACTTTCTCTTGTTGATACCAAACATAAACAGGGAAGGTAATTGATATCTTCTTGTCAAGAAATACTGCAGCACCTTATGAGTCAAAACGTTGCATACTTAAACCGAGGGAAAAACATCAAATATAAGAGGAAAACAACGGAACAACAGTTACAATAAAGTGAATAAAATCAAACGCCAACAAACACAGATCGGACTATTTGATAAGAATTTGTGGATATGGTAGTGATGGTCTGACTTGGTCCAATCTTCTGTACATGTTTATTTTATTTTAAATGAGTTGAACGGTACACTCATCTGTGTATATTGTGTCAATGCACTGATCAGTGTTCTCCACAAACATCTTGCTAAAGGGTACCCTCTATTCCTTATTTACGTGTCGTACCATCTGGCAATACCTTCATTTGGCACAGGTGACACCTGCATGGACTATACCTCGCTTTGTTGTAGCTAGACTGGCATATTAAGGAGAAAACTTTTGTGTATAGTTCAACTAGACGTACACGGTTCTGTAGATAATGTTCTTATGACAAACTGTACATCTACTCTTGTTATCATCTTCAATATCTTTTCTTGTATAATCAAGATGACGGACGTGCTCGATGACTGGCAATCTGTGATATGGATGCCATTTCAAACGGCCGTGCTTAACGTACCTTCCTCACCGAAGAAACTTCTACTGGAGCCAATTCTACTTAATTTGTTTATGAAGAGCATCTATTGATTATACAATCTGCGAATATTTTCAAAAGACCTGCATATGAAAAGTACTCAAAATAAAATTGAGACTGAAAATTGGGATGGTGTAAAAAGCTGTTTACTGTGCTGCATGCCAATTTTGGTGCATTTTGCTGTACTTCTTCAGTCACTTCAATTGCCTGGCACATAGCTTCTGTCTTAATGGTTACACCTATGTATTATTTCTTAATTTTTCATTATGGTCGCACCAAAGCCCTCAATAAATTTGTCATGGTCTTCCTCGTATATGGTTGCTGAAGTAGCTCCTTTGTCATCATCTTAAACAGCATAAAACCTTTTTGTTTCATTAACTACTTTTAATTAGCTTAGCACAGTCAATTTTGTGCTGGGACAGGAAGGAATTTCTTCAAACATCTTGATATCATATAACTATTAACATCTAAAATATCATTTCTCCCAAGGGCGACTGGGGAAACGAAATATGGTCACATGGTCTTCTCCCGCGAGCAGTAAAACGCTTGCCGAAGTGGGGCGTCCGTTTGGCTGTGCGGGATGTATCAAGTTCGCAGTCACGTCCGGTCAGAACGGGGACTTTAAATCCAATGCCTCGTGTAAAGAGAGTGTCACGTTCTTTGCACGTTAAGAACCCTTTCAACAACTCTTTGAGGGGTCCGGAGGTGGCCTGTTGCAAGGCAAAATTTCTGTCCCATTCCAATATACCCTCATTTTCCAGTGGCAGTTCAAATCTCCCCGACTATCATCCCGCATGGCCTCTATTATGACAAGACCTACCAATTGTATTTATTGTAAACTTGTTCTCGTCCTGAACATGCATGAACTATTTGCCACTGGACGTTAAGCAACCAACAATCAATCAATAAAATATCATTTAAGTATTAGCAAATATTTAAGTGTTAATCACGTGTGTTTTTGTACTATTAAAACATGCCATTCATTTGTATAAATATTCTAAATGGTCCTTTAATAGCAAATTAAATATATCTATGTTCACTTATAAAGTATAATGCTAATTCAAATTAACAATTATCATAGCTCATTTACAATCTATGATTCCATATACATATGTTAAATTTATATGATACTAAGGGAGATAATTCAGTAATAGTGCATTTCAAAAACCTCATCCTTTTTTTTTCAAAAACTTACCAGCTCTTGGTCCATTTAAGATGCAAGTATATATCTTTTTGGTTACTTTAAGAAACAGAGTTAATAACAATAACGCATTATAGCAAATTGGATAGGTGGGCTATTATTTAGTATTCCAGAAGTCTATTTGAAATTCATACAAAGTAATATTTATCACAAGTAGATCATGTAAAAAAAAAACCCTGAAAAAGAGAACTGAAGCAGAAAACTTTACATTGAAAATTCCTAATTTAGTAAAAGTCATTGGACTATGAATAAGGGACAAGGCATCCAATTTGTCGTCACACTTATATGTACTAATAGTAAAACAGTTGTATTATATATATATATATGTGATCTAACAGCTAAATAAGGCATCAAACTTAACAAATGATGACGCCGTGGCCGAAAATGCAATCCATTTTGTCTCGCTTTCCGTGAGAAGGGCATGTCGAGTCCCTGGGTCTTGCATCCCTCGGGTATTCCTGTTCGCTGCTTGAGCCATTGTGTGACTGTTACATCCCCTCGGACCCCCAAGGGTGACTGGGGAATAGAAGTATGGTCACCATTGGTCTTCCTCCGACCGGCAGTAAAACCCTTGCTAAAGTGGGGCGTCCGTTTGGCTGTGTGGGATGTACAAATTTGCAGCCACGTCCGGTCAGAATGGGGACGTTAAATCCGATGCCTCGTGTAAAGAGAGTGTCACGCTCTTTGCACGTTAAGAACCCTTGCAACAACTCTTTGAGGGGTCCGTAGGTGACCTGTTGCAAAGGCTAAATTTCTGTCCCTATCCAATATGCCCTCATTTCCCGTGGCAGTCTAAATTTCTCCGACCATAATCCCGGACGCCCCTGTTACAGAACCTACCTATTGTATTTATTGTTAATTTGTTCTCGTCCTGAATATGCATGAAATATTTGCCACTGGACGTTAAGCAACCAACAATCAATCAATCAATACATCCCCTCGGCCAGTCAACCATCTTGCAATGAAGATCACCATATTACCCTGGCAGTAATGGAAGTTCCGGCCCTGCACGACCTCCGCAAGTTTCCGAACATCCCTGACAGGTGGTCAGCCGGGTTCCCATAAATGCCTTGTGATAACAGGACAATCTGGAACAGGACAGGCAACGTCCCTAGCATTAATCGGCCAAGTCCTCTCCCTGAACCAACTGTAGGGTCCGGTCCAGACCAGGTGCTCCTTACCTCTCCATGCTTCTGGAATGACCTTCTTGAAGGCCATAGAGTCTCCCTCAGCTATTTTCTCGGTCATTTTAAAGACTATGATATTGTGAAATATATAATTCACTTGTTTTTATTCTTGTACACAAGAGCAATTTCTGAACATTAGAGTTCAAAGCCGAGACTGAAGGCTATGGCAATTGTTTTAATAAGAAAAGTGTGTGTAACATGTATCTACAAAGGTTTAATATCAATTGTACTTGGTTCAATGAAAACTAAAAATTAACTTGCTGTATGCAGAGTAAGTGAAACTTCTGTCTCGTCTACATTCTTTTGTTTATAAAACAAGGATTCTGTGGTGTAGATAATGTATTGCTGTCTTGATATTTAAGACTGACAGTAGGTGACATGATGGCATAAAATATATACAATATACTAATATACATGGATATGTATTCATCTACAAGTCTTATTGAATACAAAATATAGAATATGTACAGAACAATATATACAGGTATGGACATGGTGTCATAAAACTTAATTTTCATAGAGCAAAGAAACTTCTTGCTACCTTAGAAGTTTATTTAATTCCTTTAAAGTGCACATATCATTGTTATCTATTGAACATACCCCTGGTGGATCGCTATCCTTGCCGTGGTCGGGGGCTTGCGTGTCTCTGTGACCCTGAGAGCTATGCCAGCTGGAGCTTCGTCTCCTGGTAGGGTTACCCATGCTGGACAGGTCGAATGGTAGAGACTAGACTAAAGTGATCCGAACATCGTACGAGTAGCCCGATGTTTTGAATAAAAATAGACTCTCCAACCCGTAAGTCATGGGTTGGTACCCGTGTCGGTGGTTGACGAGATCCTTGCGGATGAGGGCTGTAGCCAGACTCCTTACGGTCAGAAAATATCCGGACGGACGAGACTATAGTTCAATAAGCTGCTTTGGCTCCGATATTATCTAAACGGGAGGTCGGATGGGCCTGGTCCGATCAATCGGCTGGTCATGTCAAGCCGTTCATTTAATCCTCAACAATGAGCTTTCTTGTAACATTTTTCATTATATAAACATGTGTTTAAACTAAGCTATTTATATTTTGGATAACGAAGAAGGCGATGGCTCATGGGTCAATCAAGTAGTACGCTTTCTATTTCGTTTGATGGATACGCTCTGCTTGAGTATACTATTCTTGGAACATCTGGTGCTTTCCGCACTGGATCTTGGGTGCTAATTTTGGGGACTAGCTACATTATACTTGGAGCTCGTTTTCAGCATTAGCACTTGACCCCGGCTCGCCACGGAAACACAGCATCGCCCTTGTAGGCACTCCGAGGTGGGTGGATGACAAGAATGGTGAACCTTTCTCTTTCTTATGGCACATCAAAACCAACCCTCTAAATCAGCTTTAATACATAAAAAGAAAATGTGATGATACAGTGCCCTGTCGGGAAGATGACAGTTGGCCCAGATTTATTGTAATAAAAGGTACAGATGAAAACCAATTTCAAAATATCTCCTTTGTGATTCACAAACAAATACAAAGCGTTGCTGGTACTGTTAAAAAGTTTCAAAATGAGATCAGGAATTTGTTGGTTGAATGTTCCAACAAATCTCAATCAACAAATTTGCTTACAATGAAAACAATTACAAACTTTCCTGTTTCTGCCTCTCCTCACAACAGTTTGAACAGCTGTAAGGGGATCATTCGAGACAGAAGTCAATACCTTGGTGACCTTACCGTGGAAGAAATCTGTGAGGAACTTTCCAGCCAAGGTGTAACTGATGTTGTTAGATTTCAAATAAAAAAGAATGGAACTATAACCAAATTAAATACATATCTTTTGACCTTTAGAACTCCAACTCCTCCTTCATCGATTACTTTAGGTTGCTTCGGAATCAGAGTTGACAGGTTTATCCTAACCCAATTCGATGCTTCACTTGTCAAAAGTTTGGTCATGGAACCAAACAATGTCGTGGTACGCAGAGATGCTTCAAGTGTTCTGACGAAGGACACGAGGAACAACCTGTAGCTCTGAATCTTCTAAATGCGTAAACTGTGGTGAGTCCCATTTTCATCATCTAGGGACTGCCCTGTTTACGTTAAAGAAAAAATATTATCAAAATTAAAACAGAAAGAAACATCAGTTACCCAGAAGCTAAACAGATAGCTTCTGTTTCGAATGATCTCCTTGTTTCGAACAGACCATCGTACGCCAGCAAAGTTGTCCGCTCATTCAGTCACGAGCATACACAAACTCGAATGACCTGGCCAATTGATGCTGAGACATTTACAATGCTGCCTGTTGAAACAGAACCTAACGATAAAATATTAATTCCAAGAAAACCAACACCTTCTAAAACCAGTACTCAGTCAACACAATCTTCCTTACAGAGCTCAATGTCATCATCGGAAAAAATGAAAAAGAAATCAAATAAAAAGATACAGTTAAATCAGACAGTTGGGGCGGTGAATCTGTCTGGGATCTTCCCAGTGACATAGATGATTCTTCCATCTCCAATAGTCCTCCTTCATCTGCATCAAATAAAACTAGTTTATCTTCTGCATCCAGTACAAAGTCTACTAAAGCCCCATCTCCTCTTCGTTCTCCAAAACAGACGGATGTCCCAAAGAAGCCAGCAAATACATCCTCTCAGAAGTCTTCTGATTCGAGGTCGCGGGTAGGGGTCGAGGCGGAGTAAAACCAGCTGCGTGTGGTCCTGGAGATCGACGACTCTCCTCACACAACAGATTTTCAACACTTAACGACGAATCAGAAATGGAAATCGAAAGTGTTGCGCCACCCGAAAGATCACAATCTCAGGGTGAGCGAAATAAGAATGCTGGCAAACTCGATAGCATTCGCCCGTCTATTAACAAATCATGACTAATATCATCCAATGGAATTGCCGAGGTCTTAAAATAAATCTTCTCGAGTTAACGCTTCTAGTTCAGTCTTATTTACCTATTGCATTTTGTCTTCAAGAAACTCATCTAAAAGAAAATGATAATGTATCTTTAAAAGGATACAACATGTATAGCACATTTTCTAAGGTAGATGAACGTGCTGCAGGCGGATCATCCATTTTGTGAAGGACAACGTCATTCATAGCACAGTCCAACTCACCACGGATCTGCAGGCAGTTGCAATTCGTTTATCATTAGATAAAACAATTACATTATGTTCTATATATATTCCACCCAATTCAATTATAGATAAAGCTAAACTCAAAACCTCACTGATCAATTACCCTTACCATTTATACTTATGGGCGACTTCAATGCCCACAATCCCTTGTGGGAAGCAAGTCTCATAATGCCAAAGGTAAGATCATTGAGGACTTTGTCTCTCAAGAAGGATTATGCATTTTAATGATGGATCTAATACTTATCTTCATCCTGGAAACGGGTCTTATTCTGCTATTGATATCACTATCTGCGATCCCTCTTCTTCTGGATTATTCATGGCGTGTTCATGATGATCTATGTGGAAGTGATCACTTTCAATAGTACTTGAACATCTTTTACTTCTGCCCAACAGAGAGTACCACGTTGGAAACTTGACAAGGCGGACTGGCCCTTGTTTGAGAATCTCTGTAAAGCGGAACTTCAGTCAAAGATGTTTGAGATTGAACACGATCCAATTTTAACTTTTAACACAGTTTTAACGTCAATTGCTGACAGAACTATTCCTAAGACCTCGGCAAATCCAAAACATCCCAGCAAACCATGGTTTGATGACGCTTGTGATCAAGCAATAGATGACCGTAAAAAATCTGAAAGACGGTTCAATCAACAACCAACGACGGAAAACTTGAGTAATTTCCGTATTTTTCGCGCTAAGGCACGGCGGACGTGTAGGCAAGCACGACGAACGTCTTGGAAGAAATTTGTCTCAGGGATAACTTCTCGCACTCCGATGACAAAAGTATGGAACATGATACGAAAGATCAACGGTAAAATTCTAAAGCCACAGTAAAACATTTAAAAATGGCAATGATTTATTAACATCTGAAAAGGATATTGCCAACAAGCTTGGTGAAACTTTTGCGAAATCTTCTTCTTCTAACAACTACAGGAAGATTTTAAAAAGTTAAAAACAAAAGAAAAATAAAGTTGAACTTCAAATCAAAAATGGTGAAAATTATAATAAACTCTTTCTCTTGAAGAACTTAAAACATCTCTGTCAAAAGCCCATGATACAGCTTGTGGGCCTGATAATATTCACTACCAACTCTTAAAACACTTGCCAGATTCCCCGCTGGAAGCTCTTTTGCAGCTCATGAATAACATCTGGGAATCTGGTGATTTACCATCAATCTGGAAGCTTGCAACCGTCGTGCCTATTCCAAAACCAAGTAAAGATCACACGGATCCTATCAATTATCGACCAATTGCTCTTACCAGTTGTGTCTGTAAAACACTCGAACGGATGGTCAATGATCGCCTTGTTTGGTTCTTGGAATCAAATGGGCTATTAGCCAATATCCAGTGTGGATTCCGACAGGGCCGCAGTACTCTTGATCATCTTGTCCGATTCGAATCATTTGTCCGTAATGGTTTTGCGAAAAATGAACATGTGGTGTCGGTCTTTTTCGATCTTGAAAAGGCCTATGACACTACATGGAAGTATGGTATTTTGAAAGATCTTTTTGATATGGGGTTGAAAGGCAATATGCCAAATTTTATTTCTAATTTTCTCTCTAACAGACAATTTAATGTTAGAGTTAATTCAACCATGTCTGATCTGTATGATCAAGAGATGGGTGTCCCTCAGGGGAGTATTTTATCTGTGACATTATTTAGTCTTAAAATTAACAGTCTTGTTGAAGTTTTGAAAAGTAATATTGAAGGTTCATTGTATGTTGATGATTTTTTAATATGTTACAGAGGCAAAAATATGAATAACATTGAACGACAATTACAATTATGTCTTGGAAGAATTGAAAAATGGGCCTCGGAAAATGGTTTTAAATTTTCCTCATCTAAAACGGTTGGGATGCATTTCTGTAACAAAAGGAAATTACATCTTGATCCAGAACTCACTTTATATGGAAACCCAATTAAAATGGTTGATGAAACCAAATTTCTAGGGTTACTTTTTGATAAAAAATTAACCTTTCTCCCCCATATCAAAATGTTAAAATCAAGATGTTTAAAAGCATTAGATATTTTAAAAGTTGTCGGCAGTACCGATTGGGGTGCTGATCGCAACATTTTACTTAATTTATATAGATCTCTAGTTAGATCCAAACTAGATTATGGCTCTATAGTGTATGGCTCTGCACGGAAGTCCTACATACAGATTCTCGATGCTGTTCATCACCAGGGTTTGCGTCTCTGTCTTGGCGCCTTTAAAACCTCACCAGTTGAGAGTCTGTATGTAGAGGCTGATGAGCATTCACTTTTTGACAGACGTTTGAAGCTTGGACTTCAATATGCTGTCAAACTAAAAGCCTATTCAGATAATCCTGCCTACAGCTGTGTTTTTAATCCAATTTATGAAGATATTTTTGCAAAACATGAAAATAAAATTCCTCCGTTAGGTATACGTTTAAAACCACATTTAGCTACTTTTGATTTAAAATCTGTTGCTCAAGTTGAAACTTGCAAATGTCCTCCATGGAACTTCCCAAACCAAAATGATATTTGATCTCCGTAAACACAATAAAAGTGAAACAAATCCTCTTTTAATTCAGCAACACTATGCTGAAATTAAAGCCAATTATTCAGATTTTCAACTGTCTATACTGATGGATCAAAGATGGTGACAGAGTTGCATCTGCTGCTGTCTTCAGGGACAGAGCTGCAACTCTCCGTTTGCCATCTGCTGCATCCATCTTTACTGCTGAAGCAGAAGCAATAATTTTGGCTTTGAAATTTATTGCTTCTTCAGATAGATCCAAATTTATTATATGTTCTGATTCACTTTCATGCTTACAAGCTATACAAAATACTAAAATTAAAACCCAACAATTCTCAAAATTTTATATGTAATGAGGAATTTAAAATTCTTCTTAAAGAAATAATATTTCTATGGGTGCCGAGTCATGTTGGAATCCATGGAAACACAGCTGTAGACCTTGAGGCAAAGAATGCCCTGGGTGACACTTTATCTAACTGTGATATACCATATACCGATTTTAAATCTAATATTAGAGAATATGTTTTAATATTTTGAAAATGAATGGAGTAAGAGATGGTAACAAATTACATGAAATTAAACCTAATTTAGGTAAACCTTTTAATAATTTAATGTGCAGAAAAGATCAGTGTGTTATTTCCAGATGCCGAATTGGTCATACTAGAGTGACACACGAGTATCTTTTAAAAATGAAGAAGAACCACAATGTGTACCTTGCAACTGCAAGTATACTATTAAACATGTTTTAATTAATTGTATTGACTTTGCTGATATTCGTAAGAACCATTTCAATGTCAATAATATGTATGATTTATTTAATAATGTTCCATTTACAAATATTGTTTCATTCTTAAAAGAAATTGGAATATATTATAAAATATAAAAATGTTGTTATATTTAAAACGATTTTAATTTTATCACATTATCTTAGTGTTGATTTTATTTGTAAATAATCTATTTGTTTTAGTCTAGAGTTTTAGTTTATTGAAAGACCTTTTGTCTGATTTTAAAATATACCTTAAACTGTTATAATATTCGAATTAGCTCTCGCCGCGATATAGCCTTTCTGTGCTAATGCGGCGTAAAGCAAACAACAATCAATCAATCTATTGAACATAGAGTTATTGAAGACATATTAATAACCACACACAGTACACCCAGAGAGTAGCTTATAACCACACACAATACATACAGACAGTATCCAATAACCATCAACAATACATTCACTATATAATAACCATAGACAGTACATACAAACAATGTATCGTTACTTGCAGTTGTCATTTAACAATTTTGATTTATCGGCCTTTAAATTTCCTCTTGTCCTCATTTTCTTTAAAGCAGGAAATTTACATGTATTATTTTCAGAGTGTTGTAGTTGGCCATCATCTGTAGAAGGTAATAATTATTACTACATAAGGGGTCACTTGGGGGTCCATGTATTTCGCAATAATGTAAGAAAGTGTCCATATTACGCAAGGTGTCCGTGTGTATTTCACAATACTGTAGTGTCCATGTATTACGCAAGGTGTCCATGTGTATTTCGCAATACTGTAAGTATTACACCAGGTGTCCATGTGTATTTCACAATACTGTTAGGTGTCCATGTGTATATCACAATACTGTAAGATGTCCATGTATTACACAAGGTATCCATGTATATTATGCAATACTGTAAGTATGCAGGGACACCAGCTTACCTAATACTGATGGAATATGTGTTTTTTTTTGTGATGAAATAAATTTCTCCTCCTACATGTATTTATATTTCTGATGTGAATTGTGATATTTCTTAAACATTTATAATAAGTTTATGTATCTATTAAATAGACATTAATACAGGGACACTAGCTTACCTAATAATGATGGACACTACCAATGACTAAAAAAAATATATAATGGTGTTAAATATTCATACACAATGACCTATAGAGGGGAGTTGATAGATATATGAATGGTATTTGTAAGGATAGTATGGATGAATAGGTGTCAATATTTGTTAAAATCAAGATATAAAGTTGAATGATCTATAGGTTACTTTGGTATTATATCTTTAAAAAAGGACGTTGCAAAGTTTATTGAACTTTGTAAACGTTCTATATATATAAAAAATTGTTAATTCTTATATAATAGTTATGCTTTCTTTGGTCCCTTGAATGGTCTATTGAAAATGTATATTCCTGAAAGATATATGGTGTAATTTGGTCAAATTTTGGAACATATGTTAGATACATAAATATCATTAGATATCAGCAAAATGTAGATAAATTAATAAACAGTCAAATAGATCATATTACAATATAAAGGAAAGGTCAAGAAAGTTCAATAAACTAGTGGTAAGTCCAGATGTTTTTTTCCCAATGACATGTAATAACAAGGTGACCTAGTATTAAATGACCTATAAGATAGGTCATTCATCTTTATATTGTGATCAACTTATAAAATATATAATATATTCATATAAAAACCACAAGGGCCAAAAAAAAAAAAGCTTAATATTACAAAATGCACATTGTTGAGAAGGGTACAAAAAGAAAAAAAATAATTTAAAAAAAAATGAAAAGATCAAACAAAGAAAGTTTAATATATTAAAAAAAAATACGCATTTGATATTATGATAAATTGTTTTTTGGGAGGAGGTTCTAGAGAAAAAATAGAAGTAAATAGGGCATACGGTTAGCATTATAAAAGGAAAAAAAAATATTTTGATTCTTATCACAAAAATTTGGATCTACTACTGAGATAAAATAAGAAATCGAAATGACAGAAAAACAAGTCAAAATGTGAGTATGATAAATATTGAGATAAATATTTTTGAATAGTTTTAATAAAAAAAAACATACATTTTCTTTATATTTTTTAATAGATTAGAGCAATACATATTTCATTTACCTCCTCCCCTACACAAAAAAAGAGAAAGATTTAATATATAACTGTTATTTTCAGATCTGAAAATGTAAAACAAAGACTATCAGAATATTTATTATATTGCAAAAGGGAAAACAACCAACACTTCGTGTAAGTATAAGTCACATAGCTGAATTTATTTACTATGTAATCAAACACCAATTTATTAAAATAATTGTTGTACATGTTATGTTTAAAAAAACTGAGAAATTTATCAAACACTTTGACAGGTTTGTAGAATGATTATTATGATAATGATTTTTTTTTTGATTTTTTCAGAAATAATAGGAATTTGATTTTACTGTCAGAGAACAGAAAAAGAACTGAATATTGTACTGAATAAAATTAGTTAGTTCATATTACTACTAGTGAATGTAAAGCAGTATACCAGGATCTTCACTTGTGGATGGATCACTTGTGGATGACAGATAAGCTGTTGTTGTATCTTTTGTAATATCACTTGCTGTTGGATATGTTGTTGTTGTTGTAAAGTTCTCAAATGGTACTGTTGTAAAGTTCTCAAATGGTGCTGAAAAATAATATATATAAAAAAATTACATTCAACACTGTTAAAATTGGATTTTTATGCTGATAACTTTGTGTCCCTCAATAGGAATCAAATGCAAAACTTTGATACACTATATAGTTATATATAATTAATGTTTTTTTTTATATGTACATATATATATATATATAAATATAAATGTTGTGTATTGTACTGAATAAAATTAGTTAGTTCATATTTCTACTAGTAAATGTAAGAAGTATACCAGGATCTTCACTAGTGGATGGATCACTTGTGGATGACAGATAGGCTGTTGTTGTATCTTTTGTAATATCATTCCTGTTGGATAAGTTGCTGTTGTTGTTGTTGTAAAGTCCTCAAATGATGCTGAAAAATAATATATATAAAAAAATTACATCCAACACTGTTAGAATTATTTTTTATGCTGATAACTTTTTGTCCCTCAATGGGAATCGAACGCTAAACTTTGATACACTACATGTATATAGTTATATATAATTAATGTTGTTTTTGTTTTTTTATAATGTCTGGGTACCCAAATCGCCCAGTTCGGAGAGTGGTTTTGGACGATAACAAAGAAACTGTTGCAAAATCATTGTTAATTATAATTTTGGAACATGTAGACTACACAAGTGTTTTTCACACATACATTTGGTGTGCATACATTTATTGATTTTCTGCCAGCTACAGCTCAAAGGTGGGGTGAATCCGATTTTGGAGGGGAACACAAATCGCCCAGGTAGTGAATAGATTTAAAGCCACATAACTTTTCTCTAATCTGCACAAGAAAATTTCCAATCAGCATTGACAAAATAAAAGGGGGTGGGAGATCTGGGTACACTGGGCGATTTGGGTACCCTGACGTTATGTAAATATATATATATAAATATAAATGTTGTGGGTTTTTTTTTGGTAACAAGTCTCATAACAAGTGCACACTGGATAGGCAACTGCTCACTAAATATCTGTACCGATACAGTGTGTTAAATGTCTTCCTTTTTTACACCATAACCCATGGTGGCGTTCCTACTAGAGGAGGCAGATACAGAAACATACATACACTAAGTGAAACAATGTAGGTGTTTAGTAATAAAGAATTATGTTAAACTTACAACAAAGTCCAGACTTGCAATTCCATGAACAGGTAGCACGTTCACTATTAACAACAACAGGAGGTGTAGATAGGATGCCTTCATGATATATAATTGAGCATTTACAATATCCTCGGACCTCAATTATTGGTACCTGTTCTTCAAACTGACAAACTTCCAGGTCTTCATCTTGAAGACATAGGCACGACGGAACTGTGTCACTAGAACAACATCTTCTTGCAGGTTTCCCCGTAATACCCGCTAACAAACACACAGAAATAAAAATCACAAAAGTTTCCTCCATCGTGTTCCGTCGGTTATGCGGGAAATAAATTGTCACGTGATCAAGTGACAGAGTACTAAGTATGTCAATTCGTACCCAAATTGTGTTCGCCCTCTATTATGATACTGTGAATCGATACGTTCATAATTATGAAATTCAAACATGTAATGTACAAAAGGGAGAGAAGGAAACCGTAATAACATTTTCTTTTTCTCGAAATTGTTTTTTTGTTTGTGACGATTTTTTTTTTGTTAAACCAATCCTTAATTTAGAATTTTTTTTTGTTAACTTCGTAGACGGTTTTTTCTTCTTTCTTTTGGATACGGTGTTTAAACAAAATACAAAAGAAACTTTAATGGTGAATGCCAATCCTGTGAAATCATATACAAAAGAAACTTTGATGGTGAATGCCAATCCTGTGAAATCATAAAGTAAATATAAAACTTATCGTAGCATATATAAACCCCTATAAAACAGCAAGATAACGTATATATTACAAAAAAATACATAAGATGGATCTAGATGAATTGGACACGATATACCAAATGTGTAAGATAAGGATATGAAAAAATACAGTATTTTTTCGATTGAGGAAAAAATGTGCGATGGGGAATAACATTTAATATATATATGGTAAAACCTCAAATTCATCTATCTAATGTGTTAAACTGTCAGTGTAAAGAGTACAAATGCTCGGATCAGTGTGGATGTCAATCTGATTATAGGAAAATGTTAACAATGTATAAGAAATATCCTAGCTTGAAGGACATTCTTGATGACTTAGATTCAATTGACAAAGTTATTAAATGGGCAGCAGAAAACGAGCTTTCCGACCATCCTCTGGTGAGGAAGAGAATAAATCAATGTACTATTAAAGATATCTCTATTAAAGATATCGTTAACGAATTTTCAGATCCTGATATTTTAACGGAATGGGGCATAGACAATTTACTTTTACATCACAGATTTGTTTTAGATAGATTAGTAGTATTACTCACATGTTATAGATGTAATACAAAATTCGATTCGTCCATAGGACTAAAAGAACACATATGTCTGACGCAAACTCAACAATGTGGAAGTTTAACTTGTTCATGGTGTGGTTTAAAATGTTGTTCCCATACAGAATTAACAGAACATGAGGAATTTCACGTTTTAATGGATAATTTATGTACAAATTCACATAATGAATTAGTAACAACTAATCAAACTACTGGAGACAATCAATCGCCAAACAATAAACATGTAATTTGTATGCAAGAAACAAATCAAATGTCAAAAGAAATTACTCTAGAGGACAATATTAAACCAAACATCGTCCAATATGGGGCCGGTTCTGGTAATGATGTACTTCCGTATACATTTCAACAGACGGGTCAGAAAACATTTGCTAAAAATCTTGTACAAGAAACGACTTACAGAATAAAGTTTAAGATCGGATGGAAGGACCACAAAATAAAGAATTTAATTAAAGAAATAAACGATATGTTTGAAAAAGTGATAAAACGAGTCAAAGGAAAAGAAGGTGGAGATTTGGGTCGTATTATTATAAATCACCCTGAATTTAACCACGCCATATTGGTTCCGTTGTATAAATGGTCAAACATCAATGCGAACAGGGTGATGGAAGCGATAGAAAGATTCCTAAATAGCGATGAAAATTTACCTTTAGACGACCAAATGTCCATTATTGTCGGAAACATTTCCATTCCTAAGGGTAGCGGAAAAACAGTGCCAATCACAAGACTGTCAGGGACTAACAGTTCGATAGCAATAAAACGATCCTTACTACGAGTTGAAAATACCAATAATCACTTATGTCTGCCTATTGCCATAGGTAGGACGTTTGTCAAACTATGCTCTATCGTTTCACTAGATGAATGGCGATTGATTACTAAAGATGATCCAACGACGTTTAACGCCACGGAGAAAGTAATCAAACACAGAGTTATGACGGGCAGTTTCATTCGTAACATCAAGACTCCTACCAAGAATTCATACAGGACGGCCATGGCACTTACATTGTGCAGAAAAGCCGACATACCTACAGATAGACCTTTGAGCCTTGTGGACATTAAACCATTCGAGGACCTACTTAACGTTAACATTCAAGTACTGTCGGCGAAATTGTGTAACAAGTTCTGTCGGGTGGCCAACGTTCCAGGTCGTAAAACATATATCTGTATCTCACTCAACTCGAGAACGGGAGAATCACTTTGATGGTATTGGTAGCATAAACGGTGTATTTGGTTATGGTTACTTTTGTGAAACCTGTCTGAAACCTTACAAGAACAAAGGTAAGCACGCCTGTCAAACCACATCTGATGTATGCGGGAGCAACCACTGTATCATCGGAGACGACACAATGTCTTGTTTTCATTGCAATCGTTCCTGTCGTAGTAAAGAATGTTTCGATAGACATATTACCAAAAAAGACAAGAGGGGGAGGGACGAAGAAAAATCGATGTGTGACAAAGTCTTTCAATGTAAAAAATGTCGAAAGGTTATCGAGAGTTCTCAAAGAAAACCAGAACAGCATAGGTGTAGGGAATGGAAATGTCAAAATTGTTTTAAGTACCAGCTCGGACAACATCTCTGTTATCAACGCATGAATGTAAAACCATCATCTGCCGTACCACGCAAGTATTTCTTTTACGACTTTGAAACTTATCAACGTGACGATATTATACAATGTAAACAGGGGTATGTACCCGATAGTCCTTGTGAAAAAAAATGTACCACAGACTGTAGATGCACAAAGTGTCGGATCTGTAAGAACTGTAGTTTATCTACGTGTGGATTATACGAACACAAAGTGTTTTACGCTATTTTACAGTCAACCTGTGAGAATTGTGGAGCAAATGACGAGGACGATGAAGTAACGGATCAATCAAAATGTTTCACATGCGGAAGTCGTTGTGAAAATGTATGGTCCTCAAAAAAGATCAGACCACTTTACCATGTCCTACAACTTGTGGTTACCGTCAAAGGGTGTTTAGCGGTACTGATGCTGCGGTTAAGTTTTGTTCACACATCATGACACCCCATTACAAAAATACAGTTTTGATTGCACACAATGCAAAAGGATTCGACAATTACCCAGTTTTGAATGCTCTGATAGATCACCACGGAGTCAGACCTAACAAGATACTGTATAATGGATCGAAAATCATGTATATGCACGTTGCACATGGATTAGATTTGACATTCATCGATTCGTTAAACTTCATTCAAATGAAACTGTCAAAAATACCAGAATGTTTTGGTTTAACGGAACTCCAGAAAGGGTACTTTCCACATCTTTTCTCGAGCCCTGACGTGTTTAACTATAAAAATGGAGAATGGCCTGCCTCGTGGTATTACGGAACAGACAGTATGTCAGAAAAAGCATTGGAAGCGTTTATGAAATGGTATGATACGAAAAAGAACGATCGGTTTGACTTTCAAAAAGAATTGTTTAAATATTGTGTGTCGGACGTCGACATTTTACGAAGAGGATGTATGAAATTTCGAAGTCTCATGATGCAGGTGACATCAAAGACAAACGATAGAGGCGAAAATATACAAGGGATTGATCCGTTCAATTATGTCACGATAGCGTCGGCTTGTCAAGGAGTTTTCAGAAATCTTTTTTTAAAAGAAGTGTACGTCACAATGATAGCTGACCAACAAACCGGTGTAAAGTCTTCCTGTCCTTCCAAGTACATTAACGACCGACTACACATACAACTCCCTGACAAGGATGATTGGACTCTTAAAGAGGATATCGCAAATAGATATTCCGTGGGGGATACGATGTTCCATAAATCTGACATTGCCTTGGTTCCTTCGGAAGGATACGTTACAGATGCCTTTAGTAAAGCATCGATTCAGTGGTTGGAGTGGATTATGGAAAAATGGAGACGCAAAGGTCGTCTTGTTGAAATTAAACACGGACTGAATGGTCAAGAACATAGGGAAGGACCCTATAGACTGGACGGTTTCCATGTCGAATCTTTAAAAAAAACAGCCTATGAGTTCTTGGGTAAGTTTAATTTAAAAAAGGGGGTTGGGGTGGAATTCGAAGGTAGGTTAGCTAACATTCAATGTGATTTATTTTTTTATTTTATTAAATTATCTTGACGGTTTTCATGTCAAAAAAAAAAAAAAAAAAAAAGAGGAAAGGAAAGGACAATCTTCTTTTTACGGGGCGGCGGCGGCAGCTTATAAACTTATAAGCATATGTTTATAAACATTATATATATATATATATATATGCATATAAATATATGTTTTCAGGTTGTGTCTTTCACGGATGTCCTGAATGTTTCCCCCACGACCGCACGACGATCAAACATCCTGTTACCAAACACACCATGAGTGAACTCTACTATGCCACTAAGAAAAAGGAAAACGATTTGAAAAAATTGGGGTATAGGTATGTGTACATCTGGGAACACGAATTTAGAGAGCAACTGAAAAACGACAGCGAAATGAGCAAATACGTGTCTTTGTTGGAGATAGAAACACGTTTAGATGTGAGGTCCAGCTTTTTCGGTGGAAGAACCAATGGAATAACTTTATATCACGAAGTGACGGAACCAGACGAAACCATAGAATATTACGATTACACCAGTTTGTATCCTTACGTCAACAAATACTGTAAATATCCAGTCGGTCACCCTACTATCATTACCTCCGGTTTCAGAGACATTTCGTCATATTTTGGACTGGCTAAGGTCAAAGTTTTACCGCCAAAGCAGTTATTTCATCCCGTCTTACCTTTCCTGTCTAACGGAAAACTCAAATTTCCTCTCTGTAGAACATGTGCAGACAAGGAAAACCAAGAAAGCTGTAAGTGTCCAGATCGTGATAGGATCATCACGGGTACTTGGTGTACTCCCGAATTGAACCTAGCTCTGTCAAATGGGTATTCGATCATAAAAATATACGAAGTATATCATTTTGAGGAAACTACCATGTACGAGAAATCAAGCGGGAAAGGAGGACTTTTTGCAGAATACGTGAACCTATTTCTCCGTTTGAAACAACAGGCCTCGGGTTTCCCCAGCAAGTGTGAGACAGACAAACAGAAAATGGAATACATTGCACAATATGCTGAAAAAGAAGGTATCGATTTGTGTTACGACGAAATAAGAAAGAATCCGGGGTTACGCAGCCTGGCAAAAATATGTCTTAACTCGTTTTGGGGTAAATTTGGTCAAAGATTGAACATGAAACAGTCGTCTTTTTTGTACGAAAGCGAAATTGAAAAGTTTTTCCAATACCTCACTATCCTAGAAAAGACGTACGAGACTTTCACATAATAAGTGATGAAATCATTCAACTGGAATATTTTGAGGACTCCCATTTCATACCCATGGATTTTAAGACAAATGTGTTTTTGGCGACGTTTACCACGTGTTGGGCTCGACTTAAACTATACGTCTTATTGGCTCTCACAGGGGAAAATGCCCTCTATGTCGACACCGACTCGATAATCTTTGTGGATAAAGGTCATGTAATTAAAATACCCTACCAATAGGAAATTTCCTAGGTGAATTAACAAACGAAATTGCAGCCGAAGACGGACACATCACCCATTTCGTATCCAGTGGACCAAAGTCATACGCCTATAAAACGTTATCTGGAAAAGAAGTATGTAAAGTTCGCGGCTTCTCTTTAGAAAGTGTAACAAATTCACGCCTCATAAACTTTCTAGCAGAAAGACATAGTAGTGAATAAAACGAAAATGCCATCACTCTCGTAAATCCTAGAAAGATTTCGAGACTTGGAAGGAAACGTAAACTGTACAATAGGGTTGAAGAAAAAGAATACAAAATGGTATATACAAAGAGACGCCTGTTGTTAGATGACCTTCGAACGTTACCATTCGGATATTGTGACTAATAAATATAACTCTCATTTATAACTGTTATTTTTTTTTATTGTCAATAAAAAAGGAATCAATATTTTAACCATTTTATATTTGTCCTTTTCTTTTTCTTCAGAGCAGGAATACCTGGAGGTCCATTAGGTAACCATGTGTTGTTCTCAGAAAACACCAATCCATTCCCTGTTTGAGTACTGTTGTCTAGTAAGGTATTCTTGGACTGTATGTCAACTTTTTTCTCCCCCTCTTCTGCTGCACTTGCTTCATTTTGAACACGTTCCTCTATTTTAGAGTCATTATCTGCATTATTTGTTGAATCCTTTGACATCTCATCGAATTGTCTCTTGGAAATCAGTATGAGTTCCTTCGCCATGGCACTAAATATACCCTAATGCTGGTTTCACGATGTTTGGTAGAATTTTATTATATCGTATCAGTAGTTTTTTTTTACTCCGATGGTTTTCTGACTTTGAGCCTAATCTAAATATAACGGATCTGTATGGTGCTAGAGCTTTCACGTATTTGGTTTTATTTGGAAATATACCTTTGTAAATGTTCAGTGCAATTTCGGATAACAGGTTAATTTGATCTGTGGTGATATGAGACAAAACAGCTTTTCTTTGTTTCGAGTAATCTCGTAAATAAACTTCAAAAAAGTTTTATTTAGTTGCATGCGTCTACTCATACTGTTTGTAAAGAAATGAATATCTTCTAAGCATGACACATACTTTTATACAGGTTGATACACCACACATACGTCACCTGGAAATATACCAGTTCGTAACATGTATTTTTTATCTCGACGTGTGGACAGGTCTACCAAAAGATAGTTGAATGGTTTTTCGGTGGCTTTCTGGAAACTTTCTAAAAAATAGTTTGTCTTACCAGGTAGAATTTGGGAGGCAAAAGAAGAAAGCTGTCTCATGTCTCTAGGATTTCGAAATAATACAAAATTTGCACAATTCAAAGAAATACTTCTGGCATGTTTACCAGCACAAAATAAATTCTGCGAGATGAAACAGCATGATGCCTTTCTGTGATGACTGGTTACAGTAAACAATTGCAGAAGATCATCCGACTGAACAAGTTTAGACATCAAGTCATCTATTATTATCAAAGTGTGTTTCATGTCATGAGTGAACTCTTCTATTGTCTTTTTATCCGGTAGACCTTCGTGAAATGTCACATCTTGATTCTCTCCTCTCATTTCTTGGAATACAGGTTGGTCTTCGGAATACGCATACAGTATTCTCGTCGGGGGTTCTGTAAACATTACATTCGCATTTTCTATTAATTTTTTGGTGAACATTGTCTTTCCGGATTGGGTGGGACCAACTACACACATCGTCGTTGGTGCCATAAACGGTAAAAGGACTTCATTCGACATCTTCTTTCGGTGACGTCCGTGTAAGAAATGAAGGGTTGTTAGTTTAACATCAAATAAAAACAACAAACATTTTCATTTCAATCTTTTTTATTTCAATAACTAAACAGATGAATACACAACCATTTTTTTTTATTTTAATAAATAAACAGTTGATTAAAGTACAATTTAACTAGTTCATCGTTTTGTTTTAATGTTGACTGGAACATGTCATATAATCTATAAAATGGCACATAATGACATAATCTCATGAATATGAAAAAAAGTACGTATAACCCACACAGATAGGAGTCACTTGGTTGAATCACTTGAGATAACATTGTACATCGCTTACTATTTCTGGCAATAAAATTGGATAAATTTTCCCCGTAAAATGACGGTGGTCTGCCTAAACTATCGAAATATTCCGCATCAGACGAATTATTAAATATTACACATAACCAGTGTTTTCCCGCATTGGGGTATGGATCTGTATTGACGATATATATCTGTGGAAAGTGATCCTTTGTACGAAACGGAAGTCCATTTATGGCAGTTATCTCAAAAACTACACCACGTCTTTGTAAACAGATGTTATTCTGTATTATTTTTTTCAGTTGTAGCGAATTCATGGTTCTATTATCTGTATGTCTCTTGTTTCGTCGCAAGTTAAAATGGCCTGTGTCTGATAGTAACACAAGCAATTTATAGTCTCTGTAGTAGCCGATTTAAACCTCATTTCTAATCTAGCATTTCCGTTTCTCACAAGATTTAAAAATTCATCCTGAAAATCATTCGGATTTAATGTAAAAGCGATGAATGTGTATCCTTTTCCGAAATCAAAAAGGGAAATGTTGAGACCAGTGTCTTTGTTCCACTTTTCACATATTTCAAATAACCTGACATAAGCAGCCGTATAATTTCTGTTCGTTCCAAAATCTAGTTTCATGGGTGACCCATATACATCAACGCCATTAATCTTTAAAGACACCGATTCCATATTAAAGTGTTTAAAATCGAAAGGATTGATCGTGTAATCACCATTAACAGCCTTTTGTGGCAAAAGTCCAAACACAACCTTATCTGGAAGTACTTTTGGAAATATGGAATCCCAATAGAATTCAGTGACACCTTTCTGAATGACGTTCTGAGTAACGTGACTTCTGTTGATCAAATATTTTGCTGGATGCTCTCTTAGAAGATTTCTGTGATTGATAATAACGCCTGGATCAGGTTTGCACCTACATGTGCGGTAAAATACATCTACAATCTTAACCTGGTAGTTGGGATTTGATTCACCAGACATCAACAGGAATGGTGTGGAAGACCGGAATAATTTTAAATATATATCTACTCCATTTATCAAATATTTGTCCAACAAAAGAGAATCTTCTAACAGATTTCCTTCTAACTCAAATATTCTTGATTCTTTGGTGTACTCGTATCTGCTAACATACCCCGAATTTAATGAGAGGGAGTTCATTGGATCGTCGTCTTTCATGAACAACTGACTCTGAAGTTGTGAATTTTGTTCATCGCTGCCTGATGATAAGATTGTTTTTAAGTAGGCTTTCCAAGGATAGTTATTTGCGTTGACTGAAACCAATTTGTTGTTCATGTACACATCCACATGAGAAAACATACTCTGTAGTGGTTGGTTGATTATACCGGTGTGTTCCTGTGCGATTAGATGTGACCCGTCAGCTTTCAATATTTGCATTTTAACACAAAGACGTGATTTTCGAAGGTCAATATAGTCATTTCCAGCCCCAGATATCACTATTTCAATAGGTGTAGATTCATTTATTAGGTTCGATATGGGTCGTTCTTCTGTATAAAACGTTTTTTCGATAGCTACCTGGTTAGGTGGTGAAGCAAAAATGGATAATTCCATCGGCTGTCCAATTGATTTGTTGTCTTCACTCAGAAATGCCATTTTTTTTCTTTTACAATTTCCGCTTTTTCTTATTTGCAATATCCTTCCAAACACTGTCAATATAATCTCTATTATGTTTTCTTTTCTTGAAGTCTGTTTTACGCTCTTTTTTTTAGATGATTTCTTGGTGACACCTTTCTTCTTTCTGACAATGTTTTTTCTTTTCTTAACTTTTATACTCTTCAAAATCTTAACATGCGGTTTTTTCTTACTGTTGTTTTCCTTTAATTCCGATTCAGCTCTTTCTGCATCTGCTTCAACAGGTGCCACTAGTTTATTTTGTATTAATGTTGATTCTTTTTGTGTGGAATTAGGATTCACTGGAATCAGGTAGGATCCTCTAAATCTTCCGTACAATCCACGACCGGTTTGAATTTTGTTCTGTTTTCTTAATTTGTATGGATCGAAAGATTTCTTTGACATATTCTTGTAAAAGTTTTCCCACATCACCGGGTCTGTGACGTAGGTTTGACTATTCATTTTATAGTACAAACGGAAACTTCTTCAGGTGAAGTGTAATGGTCACTTTGTTTTTCAAAAATGAAGCCTTTTTTCCGTTACCATCCTTTATATATACATGCAAATCCACCAATTCATTTCTTTTTATGGGAACATAATATGGGTTAACAAAAATTATGTTGTCGTTTTCTAAATAAACCCGTCTCAACAGAGGTTGTTCTGTGTCTCCAGTAAAACTTTCTCGACATATATCAGAATATATGTAAAGTTCTTTTTTCTTCACTGATTTTTCGAAATCGGTTATACTCAGTTCTGTAAGGGCAACAACCCAGTAACCATCTAAATTAATCGTTCTATTTAGTTTAATCCGAAAATCATCTGGAGTGTTATCTGGATATAGTTGAACACCGTCAGAAGACGAAAACACCATTCTTAAGCTCATCTCTTCGGACAATGAATGACATTCTTGATGTAGGTACTTTTTAAATGTCTTTCACTTCACGTTGTGGAACCCATGAATTAAACTTAGATGGCCATCCAAGCCATTTTACTAATACTTCCTCTTTCCTGTTCTCCTTATTTCTTCTCTTTTTTATAATTTTTTCTATTTTATACGTGTTGGTATCGTCTATTGTAATTTTCTCAATTTCGTACCGGTAAAAGGATCCGGCCAAAATTTCGCCTGACATGTCTTCTAAAACGTATAAATCCTGATTGTCTCTGATGAATCTTTTGTAAATCTTGAAATATTCCAACGTCCAATTTTCCGAATAACCTTTATCAAATACTTTTTTCAAGTGTGACACCCTCACAATGGCTCCTGAATTAAATTTGAATGTTTTCTTTCTAATTTTCTTTTTTTCAGATTTCACCGGTTTTACGTCAACTTTTTTCCTTTTTCTCTTCTCTCTCGTAATGTACTGTATGTATCTGATTTCATCTTCATTTCTCTTTGTTACAGATGCAGGTGTTGCCCCACCTAACGATTCGTGTGGTGTATTGTTGTAACTCTTAACTATGTCTTGTAACACGTCTATATATCTATAAGTTTGTTTTGCATAAAGTAAGCATAAATTCTGTTTTAATAGTTCTGATCACTCTTTCTGCATAGTTGGCTTTAATTTGACTGTTTGTGTGTAAAAACATGAATTTTTCCTTTTGTAAATATTTCTTTACTTCAGCTTTAAACTCTCCACCTTTGTCAAAACGAATCGTTTTTGGTTTTATGGTATTATTTTGTGTAAATATATTTTCCAGTGCTTTAGTTACTGATAAACTTTTTTTATCTTTCAATGGTCTAATTATCAGGTACCGAGTAAAAACGTCAATCAACACTAATAAAAATTTGATTCCTGAATTAAACTTTGTAACATTCTCCATAGACATCAAATCGCCATCAAGCTGTTCATTCATACCACCCACGACAACTCTATTCCTTTTGAAATTCCTTCTGACAGGTTTTGCACCGAATATGCTTCGATTTTTCTTAAAATGTTTTCACCTGTCCTTTACCTATCTCATATTTCCTTCTTTTTATTACCTTGTAAACTTTGTCAGGACCAGCAAAGGCAGCTGGGTGTTCAGGAGTTGTCCATATCTCTGTAACATATTTTTCTTTCTCTTTTTCTGTCATTTTTGTTTTTGGTATAAATTAGTTTTATATTCTTGCTACCTCCAAAAAGAAAACAAACACCACTGAACGCATACCTCAAAAATAAACACTAAATGAAAATATAGTAAAATAGACGTAATTTATATGAATGACCTATTTTATATTCGTTTAAAAAATAAGACAAACAATGTAATTATTTTTTATTTATTTATTTATTTCAAATATGTACAGTGTTATGCAATACCATCAATTTGAACTGTTTCTATAATATCTGTGTCATATCTTCATTACAAACGTTATACTGAGGATCTTCATTGTCTTTTGGTTGATCGAATGGGTTACATTCCTTACAACTTTCGAGTTCAAGTTGGTCTGTATGTGTTTTCAGACACATATGTGCTAGGTCAATTTCAGGTACAAACTCTCTGATGAGATCCATAACATCACATAACCTTTCCCATTTGAATCGGTTCAAAGATATTCCTTTTTTAGTGGGTAGTGCTTTTTCTGATTCATCTGGTTTCCAAAACTGTCGAAAATCTACGGTTGGAAACTTCGAACTAACGGTAATTTGAATACCTCCTCCTAAATGCAAAATCCATTCATCTTTGTCAAGTTTTCCGTCCAAAGATTGTCTAAAAAGTTTGTCTGTTTCTTCTCTTTTACTTTCCAGGATCAACCATCTAGAGAGTGTCAGGCCTACTCCTTGTTTTGTTGGTTTTCTGTCCATCTTTATTCTCATAATTTCTGATGTGAATATACATTTGACCTTGAAATTCTTTTGCTGATACATAAGTGTCATCTTGTAGGTGAATGAAACATCTACCATAATATGACTTCAATATATCTGCTTCTTCCGTCTCATCTTTCTGTTGTACTAGATACTGTAATACCTCGGACTGACCCGTTTTTATTAACGCAATTTTCAACTGTGGAATAGGATTAAAATCAAGATTAAATAAAGCTAATAAAAGTTCTGTTGTCCTTTCTCTTTCGTTAGAAATTTTGAGTATCCTCTCTTCTTCATCACGTTTTTCATTTTTTATTCGCAATAAATTTACGATCTTGTTAGACTTCATTCTCTCTCTCAACGTATTAGCAGACAATCTTATTGTTTTCTGCCATTCTTTAACATACGTTCTGCTGTTCATTTCATCCATCCTGTGTTTTATACAAATTCTAACGTAAGATGATGAAAAGTAATTGAAGGAATCGTGTGATCTTTCTATAGAATAGCAGCCACAGGTATGTAGTTTGATTTCCTGGTCAAACCCCATTTGATAAAATATCATTTTTTCCCCCAGTCTTTTATAGTTTTATTTTGTTATGGTTCTTGCCTTCAATATTTCACAATAAATTGTACATCTAATAATGTCTTACAACCTTATAGTGTTCATTTTATGATTAACATTTCTGTTTAGTCATCATTTAAAATATTACAATTCAAAAGCATTTTATTGTATTATTTGATGAGTGTTCATATTGTATTTTTCAAAATACAAAATTCCTTAAATCATGGGTGGATAAACATATTATGATTAATAAGTTTGAAACGTATGGAGGGTGTCCAATTTGATTTCAAACCGTAATATTTAAATATAACAGTACTATTTAATAAATACATAAACTTATTACATATGTTTAAGAAATACAACAATTCACAGCAGAAATATGAATACATGTAGGAGGAGGAATTTATTTCATCACATAGAAAACAAATTCCATCAGTATTAGGTAAGCTTGTGTCCCTGTATACTTACAGTATTGCTTAATACACATGGACACTTTGCGTAATACATGGACACCTTACAGTATTGCGATATACACATGGACACCTTGTGTAATACATGGACACCTAACAGTATTGTGAAATACACATGGATACCTGGCGTAATTAGTATTGTGAAATACACACGGACACCTTGCGTAATATGGACACCTTGCGAAATTAATTAGTATTGTGAAATACACACGGACACCTTGCGTAATATGGACACCTTGCGAAATACATGGACCCCCAAGTGACCCCTTATGTAGTATTATTTATTCATATAGGCCTTTAATTATTGATTTATTAGTAGCTGGTAAAGGTCCAGAGTCTAAGATTCTCAAATAATAATGGTATTTTCTCTTGTATAAAAACATCATTTCTGGATAACTTACTGGGTCGTCTGAGAAATCCAGTACACTACTGATATCGGAGCACAAGCAGGCGATGAGCTTGATATAATATCCATGATTAGTCGATGTTCTAATGGACAAACTGCCAAGCATCCTACACTTCTTAACATTTCAAATAATGGTGTAGAAGGAAATGTAGCCCAATTATTAGTTCGGTAAATTCAGAGTTTTGAATTTCCTTTCCCTTGCTAAATTTCTGCACCAGGCATCTTTTTTTTAATGGTTTATCACTACTCTGTCCTTGTAACAAGTATAAATTGAATAGAAGCATTGTGAATATGTAGGAAATTATGAATATTCTAAAAAAAAAATGACCATTCATCTGTTATGGGTGGCACTTTTTTTTCTCTATTACATGTGTATTAACTTTTTAATAGGAGTACACTTGTTTATTGAAATAACATACTTGTCTATATAATACCAGGTTACAAAAACAGGCATTCTGATATCCGACACATTTATCAGTATGGAAATAAATTTTACTGAAAAAACAAAAATCATATTCAAGTTCTGTTCTATATTCAAAAATTGATATTATAAATGCATACACTCCCTTTATTTGAACTTTGGTGGATCTTTGTTCTTTCAAACTGTTAAAACGTTAAATCATAGTTAAAAAAAATATAAAAAGTTAAAGGGAGCTTACATCAATAGATAAAATAAATTCAACAAAGTTCCATGCAAACTGCATGAACATATGAGCTTTTCTCCGAAAACTGGAAATCTCCCCTTTTTATCTACCGCACAAAGTCTGGTAGTGGTTGTTTCACATATCAGATAGTAATTATCAGGATTCTAGTGTAGACTGTTGCGAATTATTCTGTTAGCCATGCGGTCATTGTAAGCCAGTATATTGCTCAAGTGGTTATAGTCTTCTAGATATGAAGCACTGAAATCTTTATTAACTCCCTAAACTTTGGATATATCTGCGAGGACATTCAACAACTTTAAATCAGTTACCACATTAATTTTTCCAATGCTCTGACAGCTTTATATAATTTCGCAGATCATCTTCATTGTCAAATATAAAGTTGTCTTTCACACCTCTAAAGCAATACAACTGATTTTGGCTAAATCTGGCTGATCTTCGACAAGATATCACTTGTTAAGCGATTAATTCCGTATTTTCATGGAATGATTTCAGCACCATGTTTGCTTAGTGCAAGGTATTCAGGCGCATGTGGTCTTTCTGGTTGGTTGCCTTTAGAATTTATTTTTTCAAAGGGGATTTTGGTAGCTTTTCCAAATTTAATTTGTTTACCAAACGTACCAGGAGCATTCTAACCACAATACTTGTTGGTGCTTCAGATGGTCCTTAGTCCACAACAAAAATCCATTCATTTCATAAATTTCCTGTTTTTTTTTTTTTTTTATTTCGACAAAAAGATATGTAGTGCAGTTATAGGCAGAAGGTGGAAAAGTCCATTAATACATCTGTAAACAGTTTCAGGTTGTCCTGTTCTCACTTCATTCATGACAGCTAAATTTAATGAATTTAGTGCAATTAATGATTGCAAGTGTTGAAATATTTTTGAGAAAAATGTGTGTCATAGGTGTACAATCATTTATCCTGGATTGGTCAAACTGATGACATCTTTTCTCCAGCCAACTTGCCAATATTCTGTACTGGGTCTCTATCTCAACACACTATCCTCTTAGCATCTCTTATGCATCTGTTTCTTCATAGGCTGCTTTTTTTAATTAAAAAATTTACATGAGCCAATACGTGGTAGTTTCTTTGGTGAAGTTTTTGTGTTTATAAAAACTGTTGGTCGTAATAATCAGATGTGCGAAAGGCCAGAAAAATAAAACCCAGTGCCATTTTTGCTTAGGACGTTATTCTTTTTTGTTAAATAATATATTTAGTCATGTTTTCACCTAAACATCTTTAACTAATTATCAAAATCTCCTTATACTGTTGATTTAAATTACAAATTAAGTTTAGATTTAGAATAAGGACGTAATTGCTTACAAATTCTTGAATTTTCATGGTGGGATACTTATCTACAATGCTTTCCATGTTTCGATCTCAAACAGTTTCTTTGTTGGAAAGTAGATCTTTGAAGTTTTGTCCATGTTTCGATCTCCAACAGTCTCTTTGTTGGAAAGTAGATCTTTGAAGTTTCAGTACTAATGCCTTGTTTTGCTCTTGTTTGGGTTTTGTTAACTCCTCGCCCATTTTAATTCCAATACAACTGTAATTGTATCTTTTAAGAAATAATAAAAGCTAATTTGCATGGGAAACACTAGAAATTCTGACCAATTTATATAACTTTTATACAGCCATGAAGAAGGACAGAGTTCTGGAACATTTTGAAAAGTTGTCGGTGAATTTGGAAATATATGTAGAAGGTTTGTAATTACATTAGCTGTACTCTTGTAGACAAAAAATTACTCGCCAATTTTTTTATAAATAGTCGTGTCCATGAACCAATCCCAGCAAAACTTACTAATACCATTGTCTATAGGAAATTCTATTTGTTGTCTGTATCGAGTTTCTATAATGATTTTCCATGTATCGCTGTGTATATTTTAAATGCAATTTTATATGCATTTTAATGTTTGTCTTCAATTACAGGTTTATTCTGTTATTGCTCTGTTTATGCATGATTTGATGATTCGTATATATAGCATGTTTCGCTTATATATATTTACTTTAAATTATATATATTATCTTTAACTGTTAAAACCTGATTTGACCTTTTCTCGGTAGATTGTTCTGTGGTTAATTATAAACTTTTACACATCTATTTATTTGAAAGGATTTTCCCAACGTAAATGATCTGTGGTAATCAACTGGTCGTCTATGAATTTTTTTAATTTGATGATATTACACCTGGTGTTTCGGATATCATTTAGGTCAAGTTCGACCAAGGCCGTTCATCCTCGTCAGGTGCCCTGGCCTAAATTATTTTTATTTACTATAACATTTGATTATAATTACTTTTAAATTATCAATATGTTTCTATCGTGTAACGTATCAAATGCAGTTACATTTTGGGGGCACTACACCTGGTGAATCTGTAATACACTTATAGTTTAATGTCCATTCTTTATCTAATTATTTTATTATTTTATAATTTTGCCGAGGTCAAGTACTCCTTCACATTCTTGTGTTTACGATAAGCAATGATAGGCGGTCTGGGAAATAGATGTTTAGCGGTCTCGTCATCTTCAATCAAATGCCAGTGTTTTCTTATTCGTCTTCCCAACTGCTTAAATAAAGGATTAAATTTCGTTGCTATGACTAGTGGTGGACTTTTCTGTTTGTTTTTTGTTTTATAACATAATGTGTTTTGCCTACTTTTTTGTAGTGCTTTATTAACTAGTGGATTAATTTCATTTTCCTTGTGTCCCCTGAGTATAAGCTTGTGTTTAAACAGTTTGATCTGTGTGTCGAGGTCATCTTTGTTATTACACAATCGAATGAACCGTGCAACTTCGCCAATTATAAATCCCTTAAATACACAGGCGGGATGAGCTGATGATTTATCTAAATATTGGAAGTTATCTGTAGGTTTGCGATATAATTTGATATCTAATATTTGTTCCGTTTTCATGGAATGATTTCAGCACCATGTTTGCTTAGTGCAAGGTATTCAGGCGCATGTGGTCTTTCTGGTTGGTTGCCTTTAGAATTTATTTTTTCAAAGGGGATTTTGGTAGCTTTTCCAAATTTAATTTGTTTACCAAATGTACCAGGAGCATTCTAACCACAATACTTGTTGGTGCTTCAGATGGTCCTTAGTCCACAACAAAAATCCATTCATTTCATAAATTTCCTGTTTTTTTTTTATTTCGACAAAAAGATATGTAGTGCAGTTATAGGCAGAAGGTGGAAAAGTCCATTAATACATCTGTAAACAGTTTCAGGTTGTCCTGTTCTCACTTCATTCATGACAGCTAAATTTAATGAATTTAGTGCAATTAATGATTGCAAGTGATGAAATATTTTTGAGAAAAATGTGTGTCATAGGTGTACAATCATTTTTCCTGGATTGGTTAAACTGATGACATCTTTTCTCCAGCCAACTTGCCAATATTCTGTACTGGGTCTCTATCTCAACACACTATCCTCTTAGCATCTTCTAATGCATCTGTTTCTTCAGAGGCTGCTTTTTTTAATTAAAAAATTTACATGAGCCAATACGTGGTAGTTTCTTTGGTGAAGTTTTTGTGTTTATAAAAACTGTTGGTCGTAATAATCAGATGTGAGAAAGGCCAGAAAAATAAAACCCAGTGCCATTTTTGCTTAGGACGTTATTCTTTTTTTTTAAATAATATATTTAGTCATGTTTTCACCTAAACATCTTTAACTAATTATCAAAATCTCCTTATACTGTTGATTTAAATTACAAATTAAGTTTAGATTTAGAATAAGGACGTAATTGCTTACAAATTCTTGAATTTTCATGGTGGGATACTTATCTACAATGCTTTCCATGTTTCGATCTCAAACAGTTTCTTTGTTGGAAAGTAGATCTTTGAGGTTTTGTCCATGATTCGATCTCCAACAGTCTCTTTGTTGGAAAGTAATTCTTTGAAGTTTCAGTACTAATGCCTTGTTTTGCTCTTGTTTGGGTTTTGTTAACTCCTCGCCCATTTTAATTCCAATACAACTGTAATTGTATCTTTTAAGAAATAATAAAAGCTAATTTGCATGGGAAACGCTAAAAATTCTGACCAATTTATATAACTTTTATACAGCCATGAAGGACAGAGTTCTGGAACATTTTGAAAAGTTGTCGGTGAATTTGGAAATATATGTAGAAGGTTTGTAATTACACTAGCTGTACTCTTGTAGACAAAAAATTACTCGCCAATTTTTTTTTAAGAACCTGATTGTTATCGGAAAATGTGAATACATCATAATCCGGCGGTACAGTGTTTTCAGCATTGCTTCGATTATTTAACCAATTGAGAATGGATTTGCAGGAACTGGTTGCGTAATCTCCATATCTGCAACCGATTTGATCAAATATCGAATAAATGCAATGATATCATCAGGATTAAAATAATTTCCTGGAGGATAAGCATGAATGAAGCAATACAATCTCTCAATTCTGGAGCATTCTCTCTCATTTCATACATTTTTGTGTTGTAAAAGCCATTTCCAGCAACAGTTGATTATCAAGTGAACTAATGAAATGTCTTAATCTATCAAAATTGATTTTTTTGGTTCCTGGTCTTGCAGTTGGCAATTCAAAAGTTTTACTATCCTTGTATAACATAGCATCTTGGATGATTTCTTGAATGTTTGTTAAGGTTGCTTGTTCATCCGTGTCCAAGTTAGGTGATACGTATTGATGCAAAAAACGTCAATGCATGTATTTAATACCATTTTCATTCAGCGCTTTGTTCATTTTTCTCATTGTATACTGAAATAAAAAGAAAACAAGAAAATTGATGGACAGCCACATTGTTCTTACTTGATGAAGTGAAGTGTGTTCAACCACGGTAACATGAATCATATTGATTGCTTATTATCCCATTGGTATGATGATATTGATGTAGCTGAAGAAATAAGACATTTCAGCTTTCAGTCCATTCTCTTCCAATAAGATGTCTAGCTGAATTTGTTTATCGAAACATATTGCAAAAAAATCTATAAATACTTACCATCTGATCCTCCACTTCTTTGTCAATCCTTTCTTGAATTTCGGCAACCTGGTTCACGATTTTCTGATTGCCTTGGTAACAGAGGTATCAGCTATTTTGCATTTTTCCTGGCATAAATAGATGCCGAATTGGTCATACTAGAGTGACACACGAGTATCTTTTAAAAAATGAAGAAGACCACAATGTGTACCGTGCAACTGCAAGTATACTATTAAACATGTTTTAATTAATTGTATTGACTTTGCTGATATTCGTAAGAAGCATTTCAATGTCAATAATATGTATGATTTTACAAATATTGTTATATTTAAAACGATTTTAATTTTTATCACATTATCTTAATGTTGATTTTTATTTGTAAATAATCTATTTGCTTTAGTCTCGAATTTTAGTTTATTGAAAGACCTTTTGTCTGATTTTAAAAATATACCTTAAACTGTTATAATATTCGAATTGGCTCTCGCCGCAATATAGCCTTTCTGTGCTAATGCGGCGTAAAGCAAACAACAATCAATCAATCAATCATATGGTTTTTTTGTACCATCCTGGATATGGTTCAGAAATCTCTGTCACCACCTGTACTGTGAATAAAAATTAGCACCTTTCAATATTTTTCTTTTATTCTTTTATTAACGTTCAAATTTATTAAAGTGCAAATTTGTATTTATAAAACTTGGTATAAACACTTTTGGTACACTTTTCGGTAACTGTTTAAGCATTGGTTTTGGCATTTCTGACCATGGTCTTCGCTGCTACCTTTGTATTCCTCAACAACTTTGTTTCTTTAATCTGTGGAGAATTTGTAATGGGGAGTCCAATTTGTCCCGTTATGAGAGTTATATTGGGTTCTAACCATTCACGTCATTATATAATCCTTATGTTCGTTTACTTGATGGCAGCATGATCATAAGATGGGCCATTGTTTCTGCAACATTTGTCCTTAGGTTCTCTGATGTCCTGCTCTACGATGAATGTTCACACCACTGTCGTTACGTTACTGGTGTGCCAGCTTTGGTAATGCACACAGCTGAACTTGTAAAAAGTATACAAGAAGACGATATTTGGTATGACAGTATTTGACACAGATTTTAACAAAAACTGTGCTAACTTAGTCACACGATGGTGAATTTGGGTTTAGGAACAGTAGAACACTATCGAGGAAAAAAGGGGGGCACATTGTTAATGAAATTTGGTATGTTATAATATGAATTAATTGTTATTTTGTGATTTATTTACATGCTGTTGTTGTTTATGTCGTTTTTTTTTTTTTTTTTTATAGAACAAAATTTGTTCTGACTGGGAAAGTTTCAGTACACATATGTTATGTATTGAAACAAAGTAGACAGCAGTAAGAGGAAATAACATCACATTTGAACGTCCACACGGTATTCTGTACCCTCGTAAAGTAATGAGTTTAACTTCAGAATCATTGCAAGAATTTAAAGACAATAACTTTAT
>CM029605.1:57128176-57236877 GCA_017311375.1 Mytilus coruscus
TATAAAACGGGGGTATTATGAATTTGCATATAGTTTTACTTATAAGATATTCTTGTTAATTTAAAATCAAAGAGCATGATTGCTCTGAGGGATACGATTGCCATTGTTTTCATTGATATTAGTACTATTCTTAAAAAATAATTCAACTGCACATGTAAAATATACATGTGTTCTCTTTTTAATTTACGTAATCTGAATAGTTTTTCAACTTTAAAAAATAGCCAATCCTCGATACAAGTGTATGAACAATGTTATAATTGTGTTTTATTTATGACTATCAATTCCAAGTTTACTTTCCACAGCAGTCACTGAGAGTGAGAGAAGGTATCTCCTTCGTACCTCATCACCTATTTTGCTACGTGAATTCTAGGAGGAACCCCATTTCTAATTTATTAAATATTTAATTTCCTTTAGGTCAGTGGGCATGACTCCTTTCCGTACACATTACTCTGTTTAAATTGCCATCGCTTTTAAATAGAATTCGACGTCTATTGACAGAACGGGTTAATTTTTTCTCGACGTATCGTCGTATTTTGATTTTAACATTGAAGGAAGTATAAGTGCGACAACTCGAAGCTATATTATGGAAGACTCCACTTCGGCTGAAGGGGTGTTCTAGTTACACCTTTACGTTGTTGACTACATTTATTTAAATTTAAATGTTGCACATAATTTAAAATTATGCAACAACAATAACCCTCAATAGCAGACAGACATAGAAATGATCTCTTGAGTTTCAAATTAATCAATGGAGTGGGGAATCCAGAGCAACCATTCAGTCTGATACCCCTGGAGGTCAAGCAATCTATACGCATGCGCATAATTACCTAAACAAACCACAGACTTATGATTGTAGCAAGGACGTATATTGAATGTTAATCAAACGACCTAGATGGTTCTCCATTTCTTTATGGAAGTTCAATATCAAATATCAATTTCATAACGGTGACATATATGAAAAACTCCACTTCAGTTCTTATCTGACAGAAATAGCATTATCGGAATTCGGAGAACTCTCGCATTTTATCAAAACTGCGGAATTTAGCATGATAATGTTCAGATTAAAATTAAATTTTTAATTTGAATTGTTTCAACCTTATGATATCGTGAATTATTTTCTATTTTGAAAATACCGGTCTCATAAAATAATTTACGAATCCTTCGTTCAAAGACAAATAATTATTATTCAATAAACATCAATAAAATTTTAACTGCATGTATTATGATCTATTATTGCTCAGCTTCGGGGGAGGGGCTGCAATCTTACATCCCCTGCTTACAAACACAAAAGCACTGCCCGTTTTCTATTTTGTTGACAGTTTATATAAGGACCCCATTGGAAATAAGTTTCAATAACTTGTGTCGGTCATCCTCGGGTATTGGCTTCAGTGAAAATCTAGTCATTTTAAATTTCACTAATTATTTAATTTAGACTTTTCATATTATCCAATTATCATGACAATTTTCATAATGTTTTTTTTTTTAATTTTAATATTTAATAAACATGTAAATCATTCAGTTTAGTGTCTATAAACTATGTCTAGTGCTATATCTGTGTCATTGTAATTTATTGTATCTGTCAAATTCATGACTTTTATCTTGAATAAATATATATATATTTATATAACTCTTTTTTTTCACCGCCAAAATGACCCTTGTTTACGCTGGGACTATAATACTCCCAGGTTTACGACTCTCGCTATATATATATAAACATTGACGTTATTAAAATTGTTTCTCTCCCGTTCCTTATAAATGCTCCCAAACACTCGAAACTTGTTACCGAGCTTGTTCTATGTTGGATGTGTTTGTCTCGTGTATGTGGTATGTCAGTCATGATGGTCATGTGTGTATAAATCACAAAACACGGGTAAAGATAACTATTATGAAACTAACGTTAAGGATGTTCGCTTGTCATGTTTTGGAATGTTTGTCAGATTTTCGGATCCTCTGGTTTTATCCATTTGAATGCCGTAAAACATTTTACCCATTGACCCCCATTTTTCTTTTTATAAATCTTTTACATGTATAATGATAAGGTATCTGTAAAAGTCTTATAAAATTCTAATTATTTCTTAATAGTTTTTGAGAACTTAAACTTGTCAATGATCATGATGATAAAGCTATGAAAAGTCAAGAGAAAACATTTTCCTGCCAAAGTTTCAAGGGTTAATATGAGGGGGTAGGAGGGGTCCTGATCCCGAAATCCCGGGCTTAAAAACACGAAATCCGGAGATCCCGTATTTAAATAAATTTAAATCCTGAAATTTGAAAAAAGAATTCCTGGATCCCGAAAGGGTCAATCCCGAAATCCCGAGCTTATAAACACCTGATCACGGAGTCCCGATAAGGGTCCCCTCTCTAATATCTGGAAAACAAGCACATTAACCTACATATTTTTTTTCTCTTTTGATTCCTTTATTAATCCCCTATCAGCATGATCAGTATATACTAGTACTTTAAAAAGTTAATTATTTTGAAACTGAGTAGCTACTCCCTTAAAGGGACAATCTCTTAATTGTGATTATTTTAAGGGGCGGGTTGAAATGTTCTGTGAGGGTGGCAGGACTTTTTTCGGGACGTCAGGATCGGGCGTTTTTAAGCTCGGGATTTCGGGATTGATCCTTTCAGGATCCGGGAACTCTTTTTTCGAAATTTCGGGATGTCGGGATTTAAATAAGAAATTCTGGATCTCGGGATTTCATGTTTTTAAACAGGGGTTTCATGATCTGGACCCCTCCGATCCCCCCTCTTCTGTGCTGGTAAGAACTCAAAAAACACATGTAGTGCCAAACAATTTGTTTATAAGTTGTTATTGGCATTGAATTAAAAATGAAGTTTTCAGTAAATGCAAGTACTCTTACATGTGTCTCTTTTGTTTTCGTAAGTTTTTTGTGCTTTGTGTTAACTTGGCCAGTCAGTTGATCATTTTTTTCAACTGAACATGCTGAATGTACTATGATACACCTCTTTCCAAGGGTAGGGGAAGGGTATAGTAACAGTGACCACATTTTTTTCCTTAATTGTTTTCAACATAAATTGTTTTCAACATAAATCATTTTAAAATTAGGCAGTTATTTTTTTTTCGTTTGTATTAATTGTCATACATTTTCATTTCGGTACCTTTTAAAGCATTTATAATCATGTAATATTTGCTTTACTCATTGTTAAAGGCCATGCAGTGACTTATATAATTATTAACTTCTATGTCTTTTAGTTTCTAGTGGAAAGTTTATTATTAATTATACCATGTCTTCTTTTCTTCTAAATAGAAAATTTTCAAAAGGTAATATAAATGAAAAAGAAATCCTCCTGGACACCCTTTCTCCCAGAAACAAGAGTTCAACTGTTAACGTTCACTGATCAATATTTAACTGAAGGGTCAACAATTCTAATTATTTTCTGTGAATTCATAGTTAAAAAAGTCCACGAATAATAGAATGTACAATTGTATTTATAATCATTGTACTGAAGTACTGAACATAAGATGACCACAAGTTCTTGTGGATGGTCACAAGCACTTGTCTCAGAAAAAATCCCATCTTTATACCTGAAAGTGAGGTTAATGTTCTGATGTAATAAAAATTCTGAGACAAGTTCTTGCTAGATAAATAAATGAAATTGAATTCAACATCACCATAATAACTATTATATACCAGTATATATTGTATACTCGGCTTAATATTAAATATTGTATATATAACATGTATATATATAATTTTTTCCATTTGTATATCATTCTATTCTACTAATTAATAGTGCAGTGGAAGTGCATGTTGGACACTCTTCTGTAATAATTAGATTTTTCTTATGGATTGGATTGGAGTAAGCATTGATATTTTCATGCAAAAGGAGAGAGCAAGGACCGATAACTCTGCATGTATCTGTATAAATCTTCACCTCCTTTATAGGAGATTGCAATGGTTCTTGACACAATTTTTCTGTACGTGTGCATAGATATTAATGATTTTTTACTTACATATATATTTAAAATCAGTCAGCTAATTAACAAACATGCCAAATACCTATATTCTCAAGACTCATGGTTTATACTGAATGTTTTGACTTCTAACCATCCAGTTTTGTTTTTCATTTATTCTTGAAGTTATTTAACTGATTGATACTAGTAATGATCAGTAATTAGTTGATTAGTTTTCTCTGTAAACATATAAATGTTTGCAATTCTTCACCTTTTTAATGGTAACTTGCTTTACTAGCTTACTTCAATGTATAAGCTAGTGTGTACATTGACCTGCAATTGGTCTTAACATGCTAAACATGCTAAATGGATAGTTGACTCGTTAACACAATTATAGCAATGAAACAACATCTCATTATGTGTATATAGACTGCATGGACTATATCATGTATATTGGTATTTTTTTCTATAAAATTATTCACAAACAGAATCCAACTACATCAGGTGATACTACACAAACATTACCAGCATTTAGATTAAGCCAAATAAATTTATATGTGTGTCTTTAAAAAAAAATACATGTACAGTAGGGTAGGTAGGGATTTCTTTTTATTTTACCTTTTTTTTTTTACATTGAGAGAAATTCTTGACTTTAACAGTGCTAATTAAAAAATGACAAAAACAACGTTAAGGTCTTACTCTAGGCTATTTCTAAGCTTAAAATATAGGGATGGTCATTTAGCCTTTCGGTGGGGAAACTGGAAACTCATATTTTTCTTTTATTTGGCTTTTGAAATTTGAAATTCTGATCGTCAGTTTAATTCCCAGCCGTTACCTTTGTTCTGCATTATTAATGTTTAATATTTTCATATTGGACAATGTTGAAAGTGCTGCAGTTTCTTTTATGCCCCACAGGAGCATTATGTTTTTTTGGTCTATACTTCAGTACGTCGGTCCGTCTGTTCTCTTCAGGTTAAAGTTTTTGTTCTCTTTGGTATGAGCTATCTATTTTTAATGCCAAATTAGAGTTTTGGCCCCAATTTCACTGTCCACTGAACATAGAAAATAATAGTGAGTGGGGAATTGGTATACTATGGACACAGTATTGTTTTAATTTAAAGAAGGGAGCAACCATTTCTCTTTCAGTTGTAATCTCTGTCCTGCATCTTTATTTTTCACTCTTTTCAGACCTGCATTTTTTATATTAGCTTATCCAGACTTTTTGTACATAAATTGTCATCCTGCCTTTTTTTGCCAAGTTGCTCATCTTGCCTTTTTTACTCAAGACTACTGTCCTGTTTTTTTTAAATTTCATTCTAGCCCCAAAACAAATCATCCCTATTAATAGTAGTATAATTATTACAACAATTATTGAAAGGGACTTTTGAGATTAATGAGAGGTCCTTACCCTTTTGTAGACCTGATCTGATAAGTATACAAGTATATATTATATTTGAATTTTCATGTGCATTCCTACATACTTCTTATAGATTAGTTTACTTAATCATATATTCAGACTTTTGACCTAGGGATGTTTTATACTTTTTCTGTTTACCCTTACAGTGAATTTAGTTTATTATCACAAAATCTATAAAGTTAAGGTACAGAATACAAGTTCTGCTTGGTTAACAGTTTATGAAGTTTTTTTCATAAAGCTTTATTGTGTATTAACATTTCTTGAAAACATGGAAGAATTATATTGACAATATAAAACTTCCATGATTTGAAAAAAGAAAATTTTCTGATGATTTGTACTCTTTAACTTGTAATAAAATTTTAGGATTTTATTTATTTACTGATATATTTTAGATTTTTTAAATTTTTAGAGTTGAATATTTTGATGCATTTCACCTGTTGGTTTAGGGTTGCATTTACCTGAGAAATTTGATTGATCAATGCCAAAATGTGAAAAAGGTGTGATAATCCCTATGTATGTATTAACTTTTGAAGCCATAATCCTATAAACATCCTGTAAACTGTAATGTCAAAGTTGACAATTACCAGAACTATGTATTTTTGAGTTTTAAATTAAATGTTTGGTACATCAATCTTCATTTGAATGCTTACTGACCAACACAACACTTCATTTGAACAACAATATATTTTGCCAGTTGCAATGTCAACAAAGTCTAGAAAAGCTGCTAGTAAGTATTTTCTAATTATTTTTTTTTATTGAAGATAGATTTAGCATTAAAAATATTATTGAGAATATTTTCTGTTTGTTCCCTAGACATGCTTATTAAATGTTTTATAAGATAAATTGGCCATTTTCAAAGATTAAAACAAATAATCTTTATAACAAATTGTATATGAGTATGTGAACTGCTTACATCAGAGACATATACGTGTGTAATACATATTGTATTATATGTCTCTACTTACATATCTCCTTAAAGATAAAAAATTTAGATAATTTTCATATTTTGCAGTTTTATTTTCTTTTGATTTGTATTAAACAATATTATCAACTGAATATTTTCCAAGCAAACTAAATTTTAAGTTGGATGATTTTCCTTCATTCCTGATATTAAGGATATATACTTCTGTCATGTCTGTAGAGCCAACAATATATAGAATTTAACTTTTTCTTAACCCGATTTTTGGGTTTATATGACTGTCAGAAAGTAAATGAAGAAAATATTATATGGTGGTGCATTTCTTTTTACCCATTTTTCATCAATTTTTATCCATTTCGTGGGGTATTATCCTCATTATCAATAAAAAAAAAAGCACAGTTTTACAATTGCATTTCACTTAAAAATCTGTGATAGGTATTAGGGATGACATCAAAAATTAATGAAGGATAAAAAAACTAATTCAAATACTTTGGGTGGGGTGGGGGTCACAATTGCTGCAAGTTTTGTTTAATTGACATCGATTTTATATATATCCTTATTGGTCAATCAATTTTTCCTAAATTAATTTAACCGGGGGGTGGGGGGGGAGTCAGTGAAAAAAACTGTATGAATTAAGTTTTTTTATCCTACATTGAACTTTTGATGTCGTCCCTTAATATTAGAAAGTTTTATATAATTTCTCTTTTTATCCTAATCAAACTGTAATGTGATATATAATTTGAAATAAGTTATAGTAAGTTGAAACGATGGTAATGTCCTGTATCAATGAAATTGATTTGCATAAAAGTGAATCTTGAACTTTAAATTTAACTTTTTGTTCCAGGGGCTATAATCTTTTATATTAACAAAATCTTACTGTTTGTATCCAATACAACTTAATTTGATAACTTGTTAATAAGCTTATGAGTTGATTCAAAAATTTTAAAAATGCAATAGATTAATCTTCAAGTGAATAATAAATTCATAATTTCATTTAAAAAAGAGCATGTGAATTAAATTTTATTTAAATATATTATGCTTGCTATATTGTACATAGAGAATATCACATCCTTATCAACCAAGACACCAATATAATATCAAGAGCCCTGCTAAATCTAAACGAATTTATTCACAACTGAAAAAATTCTATTTAAGAGGTAACTGAATCTTTAAAGCAATAAAAATATAACAGAATGAAAGCTAAATGAATTGGCATTGACAGAGACATATATACACATGTGTATTATGTGTATATATGTCTCTTGCATTGATAAGACATGTAAGAAATTGTATAATTTTTATGTGTGAGTTTATATGAACATTTAGATTGTTTCTAGCATGTTTTATTGTCCATATACATGTATCGGTTTAGAAGTACATATTTTCACATCCTAATGCCCATAGGTCCAGAAATTGTTGTAGTATATTTCAACCAAGATTTGACCCTCAAACGGTTCAATTCAATATTATGGGAAAATGAGCAGAAATGTATGATTTCTTTGGACCTCTTGATACAAAAATGTAGATAAATGTGTATGGTTTCAGGAAAGGTGTCACTCTAATGGATTGAAATTTTCCTTGGTGACATTTGCAGCCCCCCCCCCCCCCTTTTTCCATTTTGCCTTTTTTTTCTGTTTTGACCTGCCTACTCAAATAGCTTTTCACACATTAAAAGTACTGATCATAATAATGGTAGGTAAGAGTTAATTTAAATATAATTACCATATTTCATTTTCACTCATAGACATGCTCACAGGGTCAAAGACTAAAAGTTATTAATTTCTGATGAAATTTGATGGATTAAATCATTTCAAATCTGGCATGCTTTTTGTAAACCTTTGCACGAAAGGACCCCTCTAACCTAATTCTTGTAGTATGAAAATAAGGAGATGCTGTACAATGATTGCAAATTAATGAATGAGACAACTATCCACCCATGTTAAAATAGAGTGAATGTAACAATGTAAACACTTATTGGCCAATAGCCCTCAACAATGAGGAAAAAACCATACTGTATAGTTGGTGGCTATTTAACAGCCCAACATAAAAAATACGGAATACTTCAATTGATAAAATAATGGCCTAACTTAAAACAAAGCAATTACATAAAAAACAACAAATAAAGTGTTTAAATGTAGTTGGTAAATTCGAAGCACAATATAATATAGCTTTATTTCCCCAACAGTTTTTTGGTTAAGAATGTCTTAATTCTTTAAGTTTTTGAGATAAATAATAAAATAAATCATAAATCTTTGAAGAATGGTCCGAAACTCTAGTTTTAAGCTACAATGTATTGTGATAGCAGGACAATCTGTATAAAGGAATGTACCAGATATGAGAATACAGCTTCTTTTTAAAGTGAATTACTCACCCAGTGACACCATTCACTTAAAAATAAAAACCTAACTAATTTCTGAATTTACAGTACGGTAAGAGGCGACATCAAAAGTTAAATGTAGGATAACAAAATTAGTACATAGTTTTTTTCACTGTACAGTAACTTACTATAAATATCCTTGAAGTTTTTTATTATTTTTAAAACCAAAAATTACTTATATAAGTAACCTAACATAATTACTTGTATAAGTAACGCCCCTGACTGATGGTTACATGTAGCCATGTTTTATTTACAAAAAGATATTGTCCCATACATATGACAAGCCACAAGTGTCTAAAATTGATTTGACTTGTTTTAACCATAAAATTTTGTACCATATTTGGCATTTGCAAAGTTATACAAAATAAAAGGCAATTTGTCAGGTTTTCCAGTTACCAACTTGAACCAATAATTTATCATTGGTAACTTGATTGAAATATTTAATGGATATCTTCACAATTCACCATACATCATAAAATCAGGAGTAGACTTGGGATATCTTCACAATTCACCATAGATCATAAAATCAGGAGTAGACTTTTTTACTCCAAGAAATATTTTACAAAATTTCATATGAACCCTCTCGATTATTGAATTATTTCCAAAACCCCAAACTTCACACCCATACAGAAGTACTGGCTGTGGATATTTAAATCAACATTATTGTGTCAATTATAAAAATCATTGTAATAAATTACTTTGCTCTTCATGGGCGCTTTGATTGGAATAAAAAATATCTTAATATCTTACATGTCTTATCTTATTGGTTTCACAATTTTATCAAATAAATCAAGTTGAAATTCAATTGACTGTGGACAGAGAGAACACCACAATGCCAAATAAATGTAGTTAATGTGATATGATCGATGTAATTCCTATTCATTATCTGTTGTCCTATAAAGTGTCGCAGATCAAGTGTCATACTTTCTACTATGATCTACCAGTGGCGGATCCAGAACTTTTCATAAGGGAGGCCCTGACTGACCTCAGGAGGCACTCTTCAGTCATGCTTCATGCCCACAAAGGGGGCTTGCCCCAGCCCTCTTTCCCCTGGATCCGCCTATGTAGACTATCTAAAAATTCTACAGTAAAATAACTTTCAAATTTTCTTTTATTTGTACTTAAGTTTGAATTTTAAGAATTAAATAATTAATAAAATTCAAAGAAAGTTTTATAGTTTATTTTTGTAAATTGTTTGGACCAACCCGATGTTGAGCACCGAAATATACACGTATGCTCCCGATTTTATCTTCGACATGTTCGATGCGAATATACTAGAAACGTATGTTCCACTCCCCTGCACTCTTTTCCCCCTGAACAAAACAAAAGTGGTAAAATGGGACTTAGTCCATCATTGACATCATTGTACATGTTGTAGAGCATTATATTTGCTTAACCGGTAACCATTTAGTCCTGTAAATTCAATTATGGATAGACAATGATAAATGAATGAATGAATGTTCTACGCATTTATTATACGAGACCTAGAGCTGATAATTTTTTACACACTTGAAGCTCAAATACAGTGGCTACGGTTCCCAAAGGTTCAAATGCATTGATCGTCAAAAAAGGGGTTCCAACCCCCGGAACCCTCCCCTGGATCTGCCACTGACGGTTCCCCCTCAAACTAAGTAAAAAATCAATAGGAAATAAAAAATAGTGAGAGATCTTAATTTGTCAATTAATATAGGTCTATGTTGTACTGAATAATTGTTCTTTCAAATGGGGTCGCCCTATATTCCGACACCACATTGGTCTGACACCCCATTAGTCCGAAACCCCAATAGTAGGACAAGGTTAATAACTGCCTTAATAGAAAATCTTCCTCATGATGGTGTGGATGGGGGTTTACAGAACAGAGAAAAATGGGCAAAAATATAAATAATAAAGTTATAAAGAAAAATTGATCTAAAATTAAAAAATAGAGAATAATGAGGTACTAAAATATAAAGAGTAGAGAATGATTGACAAAAAGTATAAAGAATAGATAAAATGGCTTAAAATTTAAAGAATATAAATGAACGACCCCCTCCTCCCAATCCAGACACTCCTTTGAAGAATCGTTGTTGACTTGTTATTTTAACTACTCTCTCTTATAAGTATATCACAGAAACAGATAATACCATGCCATGCCACCTATCTGGTATTACTATTAAGGAAGTAATGACCATATGCATATAAAGAAATCGAGAACCTTGCAAGTTTTTGTAAACTAATACAAGTGCCACGCTCTCTGCAGGTTAAGAACATCGCAACAACTTGATAAGGGGACTCTGGTGACCTTTTGTCCGAGTCTGTTGCAAGGCAAATTTCTGTCCCTATTCAATATACTTTCATATTGTCCAGTGTCAGTCCAAGTTTCATTGACATTTTCTTCATCCCCAATGGCAACTATTACATGACCTACCTATTGTATTTATTGTTAAATTGCTCTCGTCATACTCGTCCTGTCTGTTGCAAGGCAAATTTCTGTCCCTATTCAATATACTTTCATATTGTGCAGTGGCAGTCCAAGTTTCATTGACATTTTCTTCATCCCCGATGGCAACTATTACAGGACCTACCTATTGTATTTATTGTTAAATTGCTCTCCTCATGCTCGTCCTGAACAAACATGTAATATTTGCCATTGGTCATTAAGCAAACTTATAATATTGTAAATATTTTATGAATGTTTTATTATTATCTCAGGAGGATTAGTTTTATTTAATGGGATTATCCTCTTGAAATAAAAATTATTTATCGAAAATATTGTTCAATTATTCCGTGTTGGACTATTAGGGTGTTGGACCAATGTGGTGTCCGAAGAACGGGGCTGCCCCTTTCAAATGATAGAATAGTGGCGGATATTGACATTTTCATAAGAGGGGGGCCACTGACTGCCTAAGAGGTGGCCCACTCAGGTCATGCTTTAGTGATTCTCTATACAATCAACCAAATTTTTCCAACAAAAAGGGGGGCCTGGTTCCCCTAAGTCTGCCAGCAATGCAAGTCTAAGATAGTAATTCATAATGTTCAGCTTCGATATTTTCCTATCCTGTAATATTAACCTTAACATTTCTTCATTTATCATGTTTATGAATGCTGTTGTGAAATAACTACTCCATTGGATGAAGTGATGTATATTGTTTTTCTGTTTCTATTTTTGGTTTCTATCGGGCTATTGCACTTTTTACATTGGCAGATCCAGAAATTTTTGTAAAGGGGGCCCACTGACTGCCTAAGAGGGGGCTGGTCCAGTCATGCTTCAGTGATGTCCTATACAATCAACCCACAAAGGGGGCTTGGTTCTGACACTGTGAGCACATAAATAACGTACATCCAAAAGCTGGTTTCCATTCTCTAAACTCAAGTTTGCCTCAACCAAATGTTATGAAACTAGTACACAATGCTTATATATACACAAATAACAACAAACACAGATCAAGTTTGCATTTTGGAGGCGTCACTATAACTGCTATAGAGTTATGCCCTATACAAATGGAAAAATTGATGAATCTTTAGTTTCAGTTCTCTAACTTTAGTTTGCCTCAACCAAATGTTATGAAACTTATAAACAATGCTAACACATAACCATGATAACACAGACAAAGTTTCAATTTTTGAAGCACTTTAGCTGTTCTAGAGTTATGAGTCTTTACAACTGAAAAAAATGTGAATGGATCTCTTTGAAATTTAAGTACAAGGTTTGAAACCACAAAAGGAAGATTGGGATTGATTTTGGGGGTTATGGTCCCAACAGTTTAAGAACAAGGGGCCCAAAAGGGATCAAAATAAGTATTTTTTCTAGTTTCCAGACAATAACTTGTGAGTAAGTGTATGGATCTTTCTAATCACTACTTATTTTACCACCCCAAACAGTGGTGGATCCAGAAATTTTCATAAGAGGGGGCCCACTGACTGCCTAAGAGGGGGCCCGATCCAGTCATGATTCAGTGATTCCCTATATAATCAACCAAATTTTTCCCTCAAAAGGGGGGGGGGGGGACGGGCCCTCTGAAAAACCCTCTAAAACCGCCTCAGCCAAGGCAGTAAAATTTCATTACATGATGTACAATGAAACCTTGAATTTTACAGGAAATTATATCATTGATACAAGGGCGGTCAAAAAGTTTGGGGGGAATTTATATTTTCAAATTTTTCAAATTTTTTGTAAAGTTTCAAGAAGAAATCTTCACATGCACAATATTGCACAAAACATTTTTATACGATTGCACAAATTTTTTGTTGTTGTCAATATTGGTATCACGTTGTCGTCCTCGTCTGCGTTGTCCGAAGACAGATGGTTTCCAGATAAACTGTAAATAAAATAATGTTCAGCAAAGTAAGAAATAAGTCAACATGACCAAAATTGCCCCTCCTTAAGGAGTTCTTGTCCTTTATAGTCAAATTTTCGTAATCTTTTACAAAAATCTTCTTCTCGGAAACTACTGAGACCAATTTAACCAAACTTGGCAATAATCATCATTAGGGTATCTAATCATGTAAGCTTTGTTGATTAAAAATACTGGTATTTGATTTACTGCAGTATTTTCTTGTTTATTTGAATTGTATGGTAGTCAAAGGTATGTGAGACTATTTGTTAATGTTTTTGAAATGTCATATTTTTATAAAAATTGTCATTTATTTCTTTTTTATTTTCAGAAAAAGTCCCAAAATTTGTGGCACTTCATTTGCCAGATAATGACAGTTCTGTTATATCACCAGTTGGCCGATTACTTGGCAATGCTGCTAATTACATCAACAACAAGAATAGTAATCCAATAGCTAAAGTGATATGGTGTGGAAAAATAAGAGATTCCCTCATCATAGAATTTTCAGGTAAGCATTAATCTCTTTTCATATTCATAGTGAATCAAGTAAAAAAGTTAATACTGTAAATTCAAAAATTATTGTGTGCAATTTTTCTAGAATGGGTAAAAGTGTGAATTCTTTTATTGCGATTACGGAAAAGAGGGCATACAGGTCTATTATATTTCTGAGTTATCAGAATGGGAGTTCTTATTATTGCAATATTCACCCAGTCGCATCATATATGTCATACGCATTAATAAAAAACCTTGCAATTATTTCTGAATTTGCAGTATTAAAAATCAAAATTGCTATTAAACATGTTAAAAAATAACTACTGTAAATTCAGAAATTGTTGCAAAAAATGTGACAAGGTTATAATCCCAAATAAATTAAACTCGCATTTTGAATTTTTTTTATATGAATCAAACATGATTTTTTAATATCACAAAATTAAATTGCATTTAAGTCTAAAATGACAAAATTGCAATAATAAATGCATGCAATAATTTCTGATTTTACAGTATTTGATATTCATGGCCTAATTCAACTCCTGTGATAAATGTTAATATGGTGATCATATAATCTTGTGTTAATAAGTGTAATGACTTCTGGTTACACTTGTGCAACAATAGTTTACTTTGCAATTCATGTTAACATTGATAAAAAATTTGGTTGAATGTTGTAAGAAATTAACATGATAAAGATGAACAAGAAAGTGATGATGACCGCCTTATTTTGCAATATCCCACAAATATGAATAAAGTTTCTACTGGCTTCAAATTTTTGCCTCAATTTTATAGTTTGCATATATCAGTAAAACAGAACATGAAAGACAACATCATATCTATTTATTGCTCTACACAAATTGATATAACATTTATAATCTTGGTGATGCACATTAACAGCTCTTAATGTTGACTCTTTTTATTATACATTTTGAAAAAGATATAAAGGGAGATAATTTCAGCATATTATGCAACATTGACCATTATTTGCTGTTAGTTTGAATTCCTTTCCATTTAAGAACTACAAACGGCAATTGCATCTACAATGTATCATGTTTTTCAAATGTAACCAAAACTGTTTCTTTTAAGGTAAAAAAAAATATATGTGTGGTTCCAGTTATATACTTTTAAAAAATAGGGTAGGTAGGTTGGCAAATTTTTCCTTTTATTCTTTCTAAATTATTATTTTGGATTATCAAAATCCATAAACAAATTATGTGTTGATTGAAATTGTTTCCGTTATTATACACGCCCCTACCAGAAGTTCACCATTTTACATGAGTTTGGTTGTAAAATAAACAGTCATGTTACATTTTTGTTAATTTTGTTACATTCTGTTATGAATTCTTGCATTTTAGCCACAACAGATACTTCTGATGGAAATTCAGATGACAGAAATCTATGAATTTAATTATTTTAATTCACACTCCTCAAAATTTGAAAATTTTTCAAAAGTGAAAAAACAAGTTCTAGGGTCGGTCGGGTAACTGGAACCACACATATATTTTATTCAGCCTAATATAGAATGATACTAGAAAAATCAAAGAAATTTACCTCAGGAGACTGATCTCTTAATTAAGGCACATATCAGATAAAACCTACTCATTTATACCTAAAAGACATCTCTATTTTCTATAACCATTGTTTTATTTAAAAGAGAGGTGTTAAAGATACAAAAGGGACATTCAAACACATAAGTCAAAAATAATTTGACCATGCGATGACTAAAATTAAAAAAGAGGACTAACAACATTATACAAAACATAGAAAACTAAACACAAGATATTAACAAGAAAATAATCATTATAAAAAAAGTGTAATGATGTACATGTATGAGAACTGCTAATGAGACAATTACAAATATCACCCAGAATGAAGTAGATGTGCGTTTGTAAGTCACTGTACAGACTTTAACAACACGTAAAGTGAGAAAAACCAATCTTGTTACAAACAACGTATTAATTCCTCAAAAGTTGCTATATATAAACAAGTAAATTTTAATTTTCTTTGAACAATTATTTTCATAGCGATGATCTTGGTAATCAGTTGGAAGAATAACTGATTAATTGCTTAATTTTTATAAAACCGCATTTTGCGGTCATATATTGGTATGACGTTGTCGTTGTCGTCGTCATCCGAAGACACATTGGTTTTCGCACTATAACTTTAGTTTAAGTAAATAGAAATCTATGAAATTTAAACACAAGATTTATGACCACAAAAGGAAGGTTGGGATTGATTTTGGGAGTTTTGGTCCCAATAGTTTAGGAATTAGGGGCCAAAAAAGGCCCAAATAAGCATTTTTCTTGGTTTTCGCACAATAACTTTAGTATAAGTAGATAGAAATCTATGAAATTTAAACACAAGGTTTATGAACACAAAAGGAAGGTTGGGATTGATTTTGGGAGTTTTGGTCCCAACAGTTTAGGAATTAGGGGCCAAAAAGGGGCCCAAATAAGCATTTTTCTTGGTTTTCGCACAGTAACTTTAGTATAAGTAAATAGAAATCTATGAAATTTAAACACAAGGTTTATGACCATAAAAGGAAGGTTGGGATTGATTTTGGGAGTTTTGGTCCCAACAGTTTAGGAATTAGGGGCCCAAAGGGTCCAAAATTAAACTATGTTTGATTTCATCAAAAATTGAATAATTGGGGTTCTTTGATATGCCGAATCTAACCGTGTATGTAGATTCTTAATTTTTGGTCCCGTTTTCAAATTGGTCTACATTAAGGTCCAAAGGGTCCCAAATTAAACTTAGTTTGCTTTAACAAAAATTGAATTCTTGGGGTTCTTTGATATGCTGAATCTAAACATGTACTTAGAATTTTGATTATGGGCCCAGTTTTCAAGTTGGTCCAAATCAGGGTCCAAAATTAAACTTTGTATGATTTCAACAAAATTGAATTCTTGGGGTTCTTTGATATGCTGAATCTAAACATGTACTTAGAATTTTGATTATGGGCCTAGTTTTCAAGTTGGTCCAAATCGAGGTGCAAAATAAAACTTTATTTGATTTCAACAAAAATTGAATTCTTGGGGTTCTTTTATATGCTGAATTTAAACATGTACTTAGATTTTTGATTATGGGCCCAGTTTTCAAGTTGGTCCAAATCAGGGTCCAAAATTAAACTTTGTTTGATTTCAACAAAAATTGAATCCTTAAATTGGGGTTCTTTGATATGCTGAATCTAAACATGTATTAAGATTTTTGCTTATAGGCCCAGTTTTCAAGTTGGTCCAAATCGGGGTCCAAAATTAAACTTTGTTTGATTTCAACAAAAATTGAATCCTTGGGGTTCTTTGATATGCTGAATCTAAACAGGTATTAAGATTTTGCTTATAGGCCCAGTTTTCAAGTTGGTCCAAATTGGGGTCCAAAATTACTTTGTTTGATTTCAACAAAATTGAATCCTTGGGGTTCTTTGATATATGCTGAATCTAAACATGTATTTAGATTTTTGATTATAGGCCCAGTTTTCAAGTTGGCCAAATCGGGGCCCAAAATTAAACTTTGTTTGATTTCAACAAAAATTGAATATATGGGGTTCTTTGATATATGCTGAATCTAACCATGTATTTAGATTTTTGATATTTGGGCCCGGTTATCAAATTGGTCCACATTGAGGTCTAAAGGGTCCAAAATTGAACTTTATTTGATTTCATCAAAAATTGAATTCTTGGGGTTCTTTGATATGCTGAATCTAAAGCCATGTATTTAGATTTTGGATATTGCACCATAATAGGTAAATGTCCAATTTAAAATCTTTAAGTTTTTAAGAATAAGTTCTTAGACCACATTCATTCTGTGTCAGAAACCTATGTTGTGTCAACTATTTAATCACAATCCAAATTCAGAGCTGTATCAATCTTGAATGTTGTGTCCATACTTGCCCCAACTGTTCAGGGTTCGACCTCTGCGGTCGTATAAAGCTGCGCCCTGCGGAGCATCTGGTTTCAAAATGACGACACAAATATAGTATATTTGCAATTGTATTAGTTTAAAAGGGCAGTAAATTAGAATGAAATTAATTTATCCTTGGTGTTTTCATCATATGTAGCATAGAGGGGGCTAGGTCTTCCCGCTTCAAATATTTTTTGGCTGTGCTGTGTTTTATTGCCTTTATTATCATACAGCACAACACTTAAATCTGAACAGTTAAATTTTCTTTGTAAATTTTACTTAAAGTTAACTCAGCTTGATATTTGTAGATAGAAGTATGAATAATGTTTATTTCATATTGAATATAGAGCATCGGCATTGTGCAACTATCTACCAGGAGAATAATTTGTATAATTTTGTAACATTAAATGTTATAAGTCTTAATAACATTACTACTTATTTATCTTATATTTCAGATAATAAAGCTGAGTTAAAGTCTGCAATTGACAAGTATTTTGGAAGAGATGTCGATAAGCCAAATCCCCCACCAGCAAAGAAAAAGAAAACAGCGTCTACGAAGGTATATGATCATGGGCACTCACATTCTAAAAGAAGCAAAGGATTCTCAAATGAAACTGCAAATCATGTTCATTCAAACCCAAAACAAATTTTATCGTTTAATTATAAAATTAATAAGATGTGATATGATTGCAAATGAGAAAACTCTCCACCAGAGACCAAATGACATAGAAGTTTATAACTAAAAGGTCACTATATGGCCTTCAACAATAAGGAAAACATGTACCTCATATTCAGCAATTAAATGCCCGAAATGACAAATGTAATACAATTAAAATGATAAAAAACAGCATGAATTATGAACAAAACAATAAACAAAATACAAAAATGGTATATAGAGTTAAGCCCTATACATGAAAAATATGAAATTTTTCGTTTCTGTGTCTCTAACTTAAGTATATACTCATTGATTATTAGCCATATTGAATGAATAGAGTCAACATGATCAATAAAATTGGAAAATGATCATCAAGTTTAGTTAAATAAATACATGAAAATGACTAAAAATGCCATTGTTGAAAATACAGGTGAGCGACACAGGCTCTTTGGAACCTACAGTTTAACATGTTTGTGATATTTATAAAAAGTACGAAAATATTCAAAACTTTCAGTTATTGCTATCATATGATTGACATTAGAACACCTTTCTTTAATCCCATTGTGTATGCCCCAACCGTTACCAACAGATGCAATTAAAATTACCTGTGATTGTCGAAATTGGTGTTGCAAAATTTTAGCATGGGCATTTGTCCCTGTACACATTCTTTTATTCTAGCATAACAGTCAAAGTTATACTATACATTTGGGATATGGTTAAGTTCATGTCAAATCAACTTGAGACTATGTACACATTTTCATAATGAAGTGAACTTCTCGTTTCTCGTTTTTATATAGATTAGACCGTTGGTTTTCCTGTTTGAATGGTTTTACATTACTAATTTTTGGGGCCCTTTATAGCTTGTTGTTCGGTGTGAGCCAAGGCTCCGTGTTGAAGGCCGTACCTTGACCTATAATGGTTTACTGTTAAGTTTGAGTTTGACTTGATTTCAGAGCTATTGGTTGAAGAAACATGACATTATGATTTTTGTATTTTCTTGTAGGAGAAAAATGAAAAGAAGAAGACTAACATCCTTGCAACCACTGCTCCACCTAAGTCTGTCAGTAGTACCAGCAGTGTAAAATCAGCCAAGTACTTTGCATCAGAAGAGGCGATGAAGCAAGTCATTAGCTTTACATCAAGTTCAGAAGAAATGTCTCCTGAGAACTCACCACCTAAACAAACCTTATCATCTCATATTCAACCAACACCATCTTTAAATCCAGTTTCTTCTCAGTCAACAAGTCATTACCAGTCATCAACTCCGTCTGATATTGAGCCAGCCATTCTGTTGAAAACTCATTCTCAGTCTGCTATATCTCCTGAGTCAGTATTATCTACAGAAGCTAATTGTGATATATTGTCATTGTCATCTCCTCCTTCAGTACCTTCAACTCAACCAACTTCAACTCAACAGTCACCACATTCATCAGTTCCAGCAGTATTGTCACCTCCTCCTTCAGTACCTTCAACTCAACCAACTTCAACTCAACAGTCACCACATTCATCAGTTCAAGCAGTATCGTCATCTCCTCCTTCAGTACCTTCAACTCAACCAACTTCAACTCAACGGTCACCACATTCATCAGTTCCAGCAGTATCTCAGTCATCTTTTCAGTCAGCGGCACCTTGTAATTATGTTTCTACTATATCTACTCATTCAGCAATGTATAGCCAGTCATCTATTCAGCCTAATATTCCACAATCATTGATCAACCCAATATCTGACATACAGTCTACATTTCACAGTCAGTCAACTACATTCCATTCTCCGGGATCTACACAGTCACCAACATTTTCTACTCAGCAGATATTTGTAGCAAAACCATTTGTACCAATGTTTTCTTCCTCTTCAGAGAATTCTACTCAATCATCCATGTCATCTGCAAGACAAGGAACAAGTTTCATAGATGATTCTTCTGACATTTTATCTGACAGCAATGTTCAGCATATTATTGCAAGCCCAGAATCAGCACGTCTTCTACAGAGTATTATGAAGGACAACATAAATACAACACCATCCTGCCAAATGGTACACCACTGCAGTTGCCTTGACAGAATTGAGAAGACAATGAATGAAGTTCTTAAAGTTTTGATATCAATGCAGTCTCTTTATCCTGTACAAATTCAGGTCGTTGACGTTATGACAAGTAACACAGATTTCATCCATCCTCAGTCATTCAGTGCTCCAACATCAACAGAGACAAAACAAGTAATTCCTTCAGTACAATCTACAGTTGAGAGCTGTATTCCAGAGTCATTACCCAGATATACAACAGAAATACTCTGCCGGCAACTATCACTCAAGTAAGAAATCCAAAACCATCATTGCCATCAGCTACAAGTAGCAACATATTGTCAAAATCATCAGCCAGAGACATCTTAGCTGAACTGAACTGCCAGAGCAACATTCCAGATAAAGAGCCTATTGCACCAATTTCTCTGAACATTAGGACACCAGTGATTGACCCACAGTTTTTATCTTTGAGTTTGACAACAATTCTACAAAACAAACCTTCTTCTGTTAAAACCAACTTGCACTTGTTTCAACCAGCACCTACCATCTCACTGTACAACCAGATCCCTGACAACCATGTGCAAGATGCCAAAATATCCGCAGGTGATTCTAGTAGACGATGTGCAGTCAACCTCTTTAGAAATATTTGTTCAGTAGAAGATGTAATCAACAAAAATGTAAAAGGGAAAGTTTTTCAAGGGAAAGCTTCTTTGAAGGGACAGATATCAACTGAGAAGATCAATGCGATTCGCTTTGCCTGTCAGACTCATTACCCATCATTACTATCACTTGCCGAAAAGAACTGGTCAGCTGTTGTGAGAGCAATTGACAAAGCAAATTGGAACTTTCATCAGCATTTGAGGAAATCCTTTGATCTCTCTGATCTCAACCTTTAAAACTGTATATATTTAAAGCACTGATAATTCAAATTGTCCCCAAAAGCTTGTTCTGATTTTGCTTTGGACCTCCCTGCAGTTAAACTGGATAAACATTTAAGAGTTTTTTATATTAGTAAGAAACTTGATTTTAAGATGGTTTGATACATTTAGACAATTATTAGACAATTATAATATGTTTTTGTTGTTGCAATACTATTTAAGTTTTAAGGTGTGAATGTGCTTTGCAAGTGGTGTGTAAAAAAGTAAGAAAATTGAATTGTGTGTTGTACAGTATATTTATATATATGTTGTATTTAATTTGTTTGTAACCGTCTCGCAACAGAAATAGATAGACATTTGAATTTAAATGTTTTTTAGATGGTTAAATACATTGAGACAGGGGTTTTTTTTGACATTTTTTTTTTTTACATATGTGTGATTGTGCTTTTCAAGAGGAATTGCAGTGAATTGAATTATGTGCTGTATACAATGTAGTAATATTAATATATATATATATATATGTTGATTTTCATAGTTTTATTTGAATATTCTCATCTTATTTGACTGTATGTTGATGTTCATAGTTTAATTTATATATATTCTCATCTTCTCTGAACATGAGCATAATTTTATAATTAAAACATCAGTTCCCAAAAGTTGTAGTTTTTTATACTGAACACACACTTATGTTTATTCCAAATATATATATCCAGACTCGATCCGTTTTATATATACCAAAGTTTTAGGGAACTACAACATACTTTGCTGATACAGGTCATTGTAAAAGTATTAACTTGTGGTACTTTTGCCAATCAGATAACTATTATATGATACAGAGGGACATTGCTGAAACATAACCTTCAACAATGAGCATTTTTTCCGGTATTATAATCTGATATAAAAGGCCATGGCAGAACAAAATTTAGAACAATTCAAAATAAAAACCCAATGAATAGTTAAAGCTGAAATAAAAAAACAGCAAACAATTACAATAACACGATCACCCTCAGTTTTAGTGGGGTTCTATTGCTCAGTCTGTACTTTTCTATGTTGTGTTTTTGTACTCTGGTTTGTCTTTTGGTCATTTATCCATGGCTTTATCAGTTTATTTTCAAATCTAGAGTTTGAATGTCCTTAGGTATCTCTTACATCTCTCATACTGAATACAGACATTGGACAGGCACTTAAAGGGAATTGAACATGTTTGTGGGTTCTGAAGCTTCACCTAACCTGGAGTCTCCTCAGATCAGCAGTTATCACAAAAATCTTGCTAAAACAGAATGCACGCATGTACCTGTCTCACCTGCTTTGCTACAATTGATTTTATATTGATAGCCTAAATATTAAGTTAAACTAAAGTATCACATCAACTAAACATGATCCAAGAAAATTACAGTCAAGGTCCGAGAGTACATTACCTAATAAATATGAGGTTAAGGTCAGGTGAACCCTACCAAACACAATCATTCAATGGATCAAATATAGTTCACATATTAAAATATAGTATCTAAGAAACAAACAACCAAGAAAAACATAAAATTAAAGAAGGAACCAAAAAAATGTGGTCATGGTCAGATGATTCCTGCCAGACAGACATATAAACCTTACAATCATTCTAAACACCAAATACAGTTGACCTATTGCCATATGGTGACTAAGATATCTATAAGCACGCTAAACATGTAGATGCATTGGTTATTGTCTAGTTGATGCATTGAAATTCACTTGTCTATGATAATTTAACCAGAGTGCACACACTGAAAAACTGTCGCCTTCTTTACTAATCATTAATTTTAGGTTGATAGTCCTAAATATAAAGCTTTACTACAAGTATCGCATAAACATCAACATGATCTAAGACAAATGAGACCAAGGTCAGATGAACCAAACAAGAAATACATGTACACCTTACAATTATTTAATACACCAAATATAGTTTACTACTTGCTTATAGTTTCTAAGAAATAGACTAAACCAAGAAAACTAAACATTGACCAAGAACCATGAAAATGAGGTCACGGTCAGATAAACCATGCCAGACAGACATGTACAGCTTACGGTCAATATATATGGATTTTGATAAAGGTGCTCATAGTATATAAGAAACAAACTTAACACAGGTGCATGATTTTTTTATTAGTTGTTAGTGGCTTTGAACTAGCTGTCGGTTAACTGCAAGTATTCTCAGATCTGTACCTAGGGTCTTTTTGTTGTTCGGATGTACAAGTACCTGGCCACGTCCACTTGTATTTTTGTCCATCTGATGAGTAAAGCCTTTTTCAAATGATTTTGATAGTTCGTTCTTATGTTGTACTGTTATACCACCGTCCCAGGTTAGAGGAGGATGCGGATCCTGCTTACATGTTTAACCCAGCCACTGTATGTTATGTGCCTGTCCCAAGTCAGGAGCCTGTTATTCAGTGATTGTTTTTTTTTTCTGTGTTACATATTTGTTTTTCCATTCATTTATTGTACATACATAAGGCCAATAGTTTTCTCGTTTGAATTGTTTTATATTGTCATTTCCGGGCCTTATACAGCTGACTATGGGATATGGGCTTTGCTCATTGTTGAAGGCCGTTCTGTGACCTATAGTTGTTAATTTCTGTGTCATTTTGATCTCTTGTGGAGAGTTGTCTCATTGGTAATCATACCACATCTTTTTTATATTATCATCGACCAATGAACCATGAAAATGAGGTCAAGGTCAGATGATACCTTCGAGATAGACATATACACCTTACAATCTTACCAGACAACATATATAGGTGAACTATTGCTTATAGTTTAAGACAAAACGACCAAATTACCAAAAATTAACACTAAGCAATGAACTGTGAAATGAGGACCTTGCAAAGTAAGCACCTACTAAATACAGTTATCCTATTTACCAAAATAAAAAAGAAATTAACATTACAAAAAAAATCTTCAAATTTTTCAAGTGGTCACTGAACCATGAAATGAGGTCATGGACATATGACAGACTGAAACTTTGTAACATAAGCCAAAATATACAAAGAATGATGCATCCAGGTCTACCCTATCCTAAAATAATCACTCAAAAACAGGACTACAAAGAGTATAGTCAAACATTGGTTGAAACAAACAGTCATATGAACTTTATCTTAAACAGCTTATCAAGACACAAGAAATAATATCATGACTTTTCTGTTTAACTATCAATTTCAACCTTAAATTTTCTGCTTATCAACAAAGCAGAAATATGAAATATACATTTTATTATAATAATTGAATAGTACATAATGACATATCTAGTTTTGGTTAATAATATCTTAAAAAAGAAGGTAGCCAACTTTAAATCATATAATTTATAAAACACTAGGCCCAAATTTAAATATATAGCAAATTTCACACAAATAATAAAGAACATTTAATGTTTTACAAAGACAAAAGTTTATCCTTTCAGAAAATAAAAATATATCTAAAGCAATTACATTTATAATTAAGGAACAGAAATTAAACAAATGCATACTGTGAAATAACAAAAAACCAACAATATTAAACAAAAACATCACACAAGAAAAAAAAAGATATGAACATGATGGAATAATGTATTCACCAATATATAATTGTTAAGTAACTGCATTAAAGAAAACATTCAGCTCAATTTACACTTTAGGCTATAATGCCTTACCTCCCCTTACTGTAAAAAAATAACGGCCCAAAAAATTAATACATGTCAGTATCATATTAAATGCAGACAAAGCATTTTTCTTTAACCAGTGTGAAAAGATAATAAAATAAGTTTAAACTGCATTCTATTGACATATTAAATTTTATAATTTTATACGCCCGTCAATTTTTGACGGGACGTATTATGGTATACAAATGTCCGGTGTCCGTCCGTCTGTCCGTCTGTCTGTCCGGCGTAAACATGTCGCACCGTAACTTGAGAATGACTTATCCAAATTTCATGAAACTTATCATAGTTGTTTCTTATGATGGTAAAACGATCTGTATACTTTTGGTGAAAATAAGATTAATACTTTTTGAGTTACGGGACTTAGTAACTAAAACAGGTGTGTGTTTTTTCACATGTCGCGCCGTATCTCAAAAACAATATATGATTATTGCTTAAAACTTTACACACTTCTTAGTTATATTAATCTAAAGATCTGTATACTTTTGGTTTTGATTCAAAATTTTATTTTAGAGATATTGAGTTTTTGTAAAAAAGGGGGCTCATGATTTGTTAGCATGGCTTCACAAGCCTGTCCAAACGATACCATGCACGTCCAATTGCACTTGAAGGATTACCTGCGCTAGTTAACTTGATGCTTTTAACTTGTATGCTTGACTATAGACCTGTAAATAGTAATCAAAGATCCAACTCCTCAGGGGCTGTTGCCCTAATTTCATTTACTACACATTTAAAAGTATCTTTCAAGATACGTAGTTTTCCGGACAATCGTCATATTTTGTGAATCTTGATGTAAGTAAGTCTATCTTGATCAGAAATTACTATTATGGAAGTCTACATTGTCGTTAACATCGTAATCAGGTATCCGTTCTTGTTTAAAAGTCTGACCAGTGTCTTGTTTCTTTTTAAACATAAATTCTTAATTTACCTAATGTAAATGAAGTCTCAATTTTATCTGAATCAATCGGCTGGTTGAACCTTTCGACTGTCAAGCTTCTTAAGTAAAAGACGCACCCTGTTGGCCAAATTGAATATGGCAGGTCCAAGATAGAAATTATTGGAAGAAACTTCTGGTGTCACACGGGTCAGCCATTTATTTTGTGTACCTTACTTAAACAGGATTTATACATCTTCCCATTTAAAACATTAGGTATGCTCAACCATTAGGTTTCCTTTTTTATTTTTAAGTTCAATACTTTTTAGTATTCAGACTTGTTGATAAATTGTATAGTATAATATTTAGCCAATGACATACTGGGAGTAGGCATTTTAAGTTACTAGTTTTATAAGATCGGATATTTGAAACAAGAAACATATTTGCCAGCATTGTGTATTAGTGTATATATTATATTCAATGGATATTCCTTCATCCTTAAGTGTTTATTGATCATGGACTGAAAACTTTCAAGACTTCCAGGTTGATATTCTCTATCAATATCTTGAATGTCATTTTGTTTTTACTTGAATATCTTTGCGTATGCCCACGAAAACATTCTTGCAGGTACTGATCCAACTCTAGTGGTTGCATGGTATATATTTCCTGAATTCTGTTTTGACATTTATTAAATATTGTTGGAAAGTATATACAGCCGAGTTCATTTTCCTAATTGTATTTCAATGTTCCCTTTTGTTCTGTAAAAGTTGCCTTTCATCACCATCATTTGCCCATATAAAATATTGTTAATCACATTACGAATAAATAGTTTAGCTTTTTCATCAAAGATGTTTAGAATATTATCAGTATGAGATTAACGTCGTCTTTTCCTCCAAAATATGAATAGAGACCGACCGAAGGAATTCGACTTTTCAATGTGCATTATATCTTGTTCCTTTGCAAGATTTAAAATTGAGAATGGAAATCGGAAATGTGTCAAAGAGACAATTACTCGACCATAGAGCATTCGTTTATAATCCTCTTTGATGCTTTTCATGCGAATGCACTTTGTGTGGTGCCATAAAATTCACTCCGTGTGATGCCACACGAAAGTTCATAGTGATGGGATATACGAATGAACTCAGCGTAAATCTATATAATGTTACCAGTTTAGTGCTAAATGGTGTACCCAGTGAGATGCTACACCACGTGCATGATTATATCCCATCTGAGGGTTTACGAATGTACTTATTGTAGTGCTATTATAATGTACCTAGTGTAATGCATAGACACTGTTACTGTTCATATTGTTTTGCTATACGGATTTACGTAATGTTGTGCCATAAGAAGTGAACACGCATATAATGCAAATGAATCGCCCTGAATACTGAATTCAGACTGAATATCTGTTGCAATGCGATATATAACATTATTCATCATTCGTGTACGTAAAACATTACCATAGGTAATTGTGTTAATTTGGTATTAATCTTGCAGAATTTATAAAATAACCCCAAGAGTGACTGGGGAAAAGAAATATGGTCACTTGGTCTTCTCCCGACCGGCAGTAAAACGCTTGCCAAGGTGGGGTGTCCGTTTGGCTGTGCGGTATGTATAAAGTTTGCAGCCACGGGTCCGGTCAGAATGGGGACGTTAAATCCGATGCCTCGTGTAAAGAGAGTGCCACGCTCTTTGCACGTTAAGAACCCTTGCAACAACTCTTTGAGGGGTCCGTAGGTAACCTGTTGCAAGGCAAAATTTCTGTCCCTATCCAATTTATCCTTATTTTCCTGTGGTGGTTCAAATTTCCCGACCATCATCTCAGACGGCCTCTATTATTACAAAACCTACTTATTGTATTAATTGTTAACTTGTTCCACAGCCTTTTGCATCACTAATTGTACTAGAGGCTAAGTCTGTTCGAAGCCTGTGTCTCTATCTTAGCCTAATTATTCTTGTTGTTTGAATTGGAATTGTCTCATTCTTCTTACCTTTTCTGTTGGCTATCTGTCAGTTTCTTGTATCATGTGATGTTGAATTGAGGGACATGCTTACTGGTATAGATTTGTCAATCATCAGCTTATAAGAAATGAATCAAGAACCAAGACCTTCAGTAGATTTCGTTTCTGCTTTTTCACAAGAGGCAACTTCTGGTGACATTGTTCAGATAGATTGATTGAGTGTTGGTTGCTTTACGCTCAGTGGCAAATATTTCATGCATGTTCAGGACGAGAACAAGTTAACAATATAATAGGTAGGTCTTATAACAAAAGAGGTCATCTGGGATGATGGTCGGGAAATTTGGACTGCCACCAGAAATTTTTTTGTGTTCCTAACATGTGACAATTATACAAATCAGCAGCAGAAAAAGGTACTAGTACATTAAATACATTATGTAGTAATGCTACTCAAACACCGATTGAAAATCATCCCCAAAAGCTGCTAAAGGATTGATTGATTGTTGGTTGCTTAACGTCCAGTGGCAAATATTTCATGCATATTCAGGACGAGAACAAATTAACAATAAATACAATAGGTAGGTTCTGTAATAGAGGCGTCCGGGATTAAGGTCGGAGAAATTTAGACTGCCACGGAAATGAGGGTATATTGATAGGGTCAGAAATTTAGCCTTGCAACAGGTCACCTACGGACCCCTCAAAGAGTTGTTGTAAGGGTTCTTAACGTGCAAAGGCATCGGATTTAACGTCCCATTCTGACCGGACGTGACTGCGAACTTGTACATCCTGCACAGCCAAACGGACGCCCCACTTTAGCGAGGGTTTTACCGCCGGTCGGAGGAGGTCAATGGTGACCATATTTCTATTCCCCAGTCACCTTTGGGGAGCTGCTAAAGGAAGTACAGCAAATTGACTTGTCAATGTGCTAATATGATCCAGCCAGTTGTTGCGACATAAATAAACATTTCATTTGACAAATCTATACCAGTAAGCATGTCCCTCAATTCAACATCACATGATACAAGGAACTGACAGATAGCCAACAGAAAAAGGTAAGAAGAATGAGACAATTCCAGTTCAAACAACAAGAATAATTAGGCTAGGATAGAGACACAGGCGTCGAACAGACTTAAAACTAGTACAATTAGTGATGCAAAAGGCTGTGGAATTGAAGTCGTTGACATAGTCACGACAAGCGACTCGCAAGATGTTCGTGAAAAGGCTTTTGAATTAAATTTCCTAATGAAATTTAAATGGCAATATTCAGGCGTTAAACTGCGAACTGATTATGGACTGATCAATGTTACAGGGTTACCAAAACAACTCGAAATTTTGTATTTTCAACATAATTCAAATTGAGATAAAGACACTATGACAGTGTACATAGCAAACCAACCTCTCGTCCATATCACGAGAGACAGTACTTTATAGGTCCAATGAACAACCAATGTGACAGGAAAGGAGCTCTACCAAAACGACTGTCAAAGGTACACAAGTTACAATCTGCCTAACACAGAGGACGATCAGTTACACCTACCTTTAAATGGAAGACATACACTATTATTTGAATAAATTGCATCTGCCATAAAGAAGCACTTGGATTTGAATAACTGAAAACTCAAGTTACTACACAAGGAACATCATACAACACTACTAGTATGTCACCAGTACCTAGTTAACGTCATACACAACTATGTCACCAGTACCTAGTCAACGTCATCAAACACCAGGACAATTATACACAACTGTCACCTAGTCAACGTCATCAAACACGAAGGACCATCATACACAACTATGTCACCTGTACCTAGTCAACGTCATCAAACACAAGGACCATCATACACAACTGTCACCTGTACCTAGTCAACGTCATCAAGCACCATCATTATTTCCGGGTGTAATGCTGGTCATTAACTGGAGTAACGTTTGAACCCCTGCAAGTATTCCTTTATAATTTGATGAGGCTCAGTTCATGTGTCAATCCATCTGTTCATATTAGGATTTTTATGAAGTCCAAATGACTGGTTATCAAGTTAACTTGCAGTACAGGTTAGGACTGCACCCATCTGTACGTCATTTTCCATAAATATTATGCTGCCAAAACCGTAGTTACATATGTTTTATTTAAAATTCAGACCGAACATATTTTATGCACAGATAAGTCATCTGAACAACATGAGGTGGAATTAAAATGGATATTGGAATGTATAAAAGAGAAGAAATACAAGTTTCCAAAAGACCATAACATGTGTCAACTCAATTGCTCTTCGTGAAACATTGTATACATTCAGAGCTGAAATCTGCCACAAAAAAGGGGTTTCAAACAGTCAAAACCGCATGGTACATTGTTCACACATATGCGGAATCAAAGGAAAGGATCGTGGTACAATTTGTTTCAACAGACCGTAACATTCGTGTTTTGGAAGCAACAGTGGCATCAATGCATCTAAAGGGAGTATCTCTTTTAGTTAGCTTTTTTGATGAATCTTATAAAAATTGTTTCGTTTCAAGGATATTAGTTTTGTTAATTTAATGAGACATTTCATTATTTGAAAAGGAAAATATTTAGCTTTTACCGATTGTTGTCATGTTGCTAAAATACAGTACTATCTTGTTTTACAAATATTCAATCTTTAATATCAATACGTTTTGTATGTAATATGTGTATAAATGCAACATTATGCTAAATTGTTTACCGAAATTTTAAAATCTATTTTCGAATGCAGCAGTCTTTAGGGTTTTGATTCCATAGCAGCTGGTGTATTTCAGCCCAACATTGTCTTGCAATCCTGTAACCTCCACATCAATTTTTCCATCTTTCACATCTTTGTTGAATGTTTTCCTTTGACAATATAAAAATAATGTAGCAATGAATCAATATACTAAAATAAGAGAAAGAAACAAGCATTTTCTTTACTATTTAGACTCTTTGATTTTATATACTACATACATTCGCTCTTTTTTCAATTAAGAATTGAATGTTTTTTTCGTTTTTGGCGGGATTGACTGTTGTTGCGCGTAATATTTGCAACTGAACAATAAGCAATGTCAGAGAAAAGTTAATTCATATGTTACAGTGTATGAGGCAGTGTAGAGCTATTCTAAAAGTGGTCACCCTATCCAGCTACATTGTTTCGATGGAGGCTGGGAGCAAGCAAAACTATGGTTTGACAATTTCCCAGGGGTTCACTTTGGATTCACAGGGTCGGTAAAACCTTCAGTGAGGAGCAGAAGTTGGCGGTAGTCAGGATACCCCGGACCGCCTCCTTCTTGAATCGGATGCTCCTTACTTCAGGCTCGCTTGGGTTCCACAGGCCGGGTATGGTCACCACAAGTACCTGGCAGAGGTGGCGAAAGGTGTACCTGCGATCAGACAGGAGCGACTGTGGATGGAGCCCTTATGTTGTATGGCCTAAGGGTGTAGAGAGGAAGGACTATAATAATAATAGACAGAGTGTACAAATTGTAAATACGTTAATTGTTAATACAGACGTTTCACAGTATTATTGTTTGATGTGTGCAAGGAAGGATTGTCATTGTCCTTTAAGTTCAGTGCTGGGTATTTTTAAATATGGGACCAGACTTAAATCAGAAAACCACCCCACCCTTCTGATTTAAGACAGATGTGAGAGGATGTAAATCCTAGAACTGGCTCCAGCACCACCCTGATCATTGCATTTTCTTGGGCCCAGCCAAACAGGATGGCGGTATGTCACCTCTCGATCTTGGTTGTGGTCCTTCAAACAAAACAGGGGTGTAGTGGTGGTTTCGGTTAAACCTGGCCCTTATCCGGATGTCCAGGAAAATCGGCACATGCGCACTCTCTCAACGTCGTCCAGCATTGTAAGATTCAAATAGTAATCCGTTCTGATCTAAGTAATCCTTAGGTCGGAACAGCCATCGTTGATAGCATAACACTCGGAAGACATTAACGCATTCTATCACAAGCATAAAATTAGCACAAAGCATCATTATTAAATACTTTTAATGCTGGCCATTAAAAAAAATCTGGAAAACTTTTCTTTGACCTCCTTTTAGTAAAAATCAGGTTTGGTAGCTAACTTCCTTCCATGTGACGTATTTACTAGAAATGAATAGTTGATATATCCTGGGTTTGCGCATGCGCGAAAATGTAACAAAATTGATTTACTATATATTTAGTGTTTGTCGGATAATAAAATGATATGAATTGGTTTGATAACATTTTTCAAGGTTACGTTACACATGCGGTTAACCATTTTGCGCATGTTTATTGGTTTTGTTAATGTTCATGTTGTTTTACAAGTTCAACGTTTTGTTTGTTTCAGCCTCAATTCCAAGGTCACTCACTGTCTGATGCTGAAGTCGCGTACCGTTTCCTTTCTCTTTACTATTTGTTTTATACATGTTACGTTTACTGATTCAATGTCAATATCCATTTCACTTCCTGATTCAGAGGATCTTTTTTTTTTTACTTTTGCAGGTTTCTTTCTTTTTTTTTCTCTTGTTGGGTTGTGTTTTCTACCTTAGAAATCCTTTTAGTTCTAATTAATAGTTGGTTTAGAACTGCATTTTTATAGTCATTGGTTTGTTGTTTGAATCCAATTCGGAAGTTCAACATCTAAATTACTAGATGATTTTTGGTTTTCAGTACAACTTCAGAAAATGCATCATCTTTTTTCCAAGAAAAATCCAGATCCCATCTTTCTCCATTGTTAATCAATGTGACACTTTCACCTGGTTTGAAATCCTTGGACTTCTCTTTCTTCGAAAAACTTTAATAATGTGTATAACATACATACATAGCAATAGCTAGCTCACAGTCCATCTTGTTTTCTTTTAATCATTTCCAATATATTAAATATGTACGCTTACATATATATATTTATTGTATATTCATTTACCGGTTTATTTTACTACATGTATGTAAATGTATAACAATGTTGTTTTTTTACTGGTTTATATCCAGGTATGACACATTCCGGCATCGGAGGACTGCAATTGAGTAACTGTTTGTCTGTACTCAACATACATAGCATTGATCTTAAGGCATTAAAAGAGAGAGAAAATGAAACTGGAGCTGTACTCTACATACATAGCATTGATCTAAAAGCATTACAAGAGAGAAAATGAAACTGGAGCTGCTCTAGAAGCACAATCAGAGGTATCTGAAGAAAATACTTACTTGACGAGATAAACCAGTCATTTACAGGTTTAACATTTACATAACACAGACTTGTATTGGACATCTGTGTGGCATTGTTACTTATAATTTTAAGATTTACTTCAATGTAAAATTGAATACTTGAAATAAAGTTCATCTACATGTTTTAACTATTTAATATGGAAATTAATATAAAAAAGGAACTTTCGCATTTTAAGCTCACCAGGCCCAGAGGGCCGAGCTTTTCTCATCACTTGGCGCCCGTCGTCGTAAACTTATACAAAAATCTTCTCCACTGAAACTACTGGGCTAAATTTAACCAAACTTAACCACAATCATCATGGGGTATCTAGTTTAAAAATATGTCCGGTGACCCGGCCAAATAACCAAGATAGCCGCCATTGCTAAAGATAGAACATAGGGTAAAATGTAGATTTTGCTTATATCTCTGAAACAAAACCATTAAGAGCAAATCTGACAAAGGGTTAAATTGTTTATTAGGTCAAGATCCAGCTGCTCTAAAATTTTCAGATGAATCGGACAACCCGTTTTTGGGTTGCTGCCCGTGAATTGGTAATTTAAAGGAAATTTTGAAGTTTTCGGTTATCTTGAATATTATTATAGATAGAGATAAACTGTAAACAGCAATACTGTTCAACAAACTAAGATCTACAAATAAGCCATCATGACCAAAATGGTCAGTTGAACCCTTAAGGAGTTATTGCCCTTTACAGTCAATATTTTTAGAATTTTTGTAATCTTTTACAAAAATCTTCTTCTCTGAAACTACTTAGACAAATTTAACCAAACTTGTCCACAATCATCATTATGGTATCTATTTTTAAAATGTGTCCGATGATCTAACCCGCGACTCAAGATGGCCGACATGGCTAAAAATAGTGCATAGTTTTTGGCTTATATCTCTGAAACCAAGTCTATTTTTAACATTTTCATTAATTTTGTAAATTTTACAAAATATTTTCCACTGTAACTACTGGGCCAAGTTCATTATAGATAGAGAGAATTGTAAGCAGCAATAATGTTAAGTAAAGTTAGATCTACAAACACATCACCATCACTTAAACACAATTTTGTCATGAATCCATCTGTGTCCTTTATTTAATATGCACATAGACCAAGGTGAGCGACACAGGCTCTTTAAAGCCTCTAGTTACATTTTATACAGATTATATTCGCCATGATTGTGTCAAGAGAGCAGTTGACACATTGATTATTTTATATTGTGTATATAATTAGTTATCAAAGGTACCAGGATTCTAATTTAATACGCCAGACGCGCGTTTCGTCTACATAAGACTCATCAGTGACGCTCAGATCAAAATAGTTATAAAGCCAAACAAGTACAAAGCTGAGGAGCATTGAGGACCCAAAATTCCAAAAGTTGTGCCAAATACGGCGAATGGTTATCTATTCCTGGGATAAGAAAATCCTTAGTTTTTCGAAAAATTCAAAGTTTTAGAAGACATGTTTAACTAAGCAAAGTATAATGAGATTCACTCACATACATTTTTTTTTTTATACTTGCAAATGAATAAGTAAACGTGTATATAATTGTATATATATGTTAACGGCTATAAGCGAAATTAGGCATTGCTTAAATCCTAGGCAATAAGCTAACGCCTATGCATTAAGTTATTGCCTGAAATTTTCAGGCATTAAGCTTATATCCTGAAATCTGATGATTATTATTCAACCTATTATTCGAACATAATTTAAGGCAACAAGTGAACTCTGGAATTTATGTATATTCGGTGATTTATTCTTGATACAAATTAGTTTCTAAATTATATTCCTGATATACAAAAAATTAACTCAATACTTTTGTGAAATTACAAAAAAAAAAAAGATTTTAAATGTTTTATTGTATCCAATAAAAGATTTCCAAAAGTTGTGCCAAATACGGCAAAGCAGCGGTTGACACAAGCAACACAACTAGAAAATACAGCTTTAGGTTGGTTCCCGCACCCTAACGGTTTAATATGCATGTGTTTCAACAATTTGATTCCAAAATTGTACAATGTAGCATGGACATTTTCTAACATAGGGCTCTATGCAATATACTAAGTAATTTGATACGTGAGATAGAGACAATTGAAGAGTCATGTGCATATAAATGTGGGGACAATCTTAGTTCAATAGGTGATTTATTAAGAGATCATTTTCACATCCTGGAGATGGGGCAATGTTTTGCTGATGTCTATATTACATTCTGCAAGATTCGACCACATTACAAACATAATTGTATCAGTTTAAACCTTAAATCGGTCACTTTATTTATTGATTTTTTAACTATATTTTCCAAAAATCAACAACTTTTATTGATGGCTGTATGAAATTTACCCTTAAATCTACCAAGTTTTATAGATATGTGTATTAGATGTAACTTTATACTATCCACCTCTTTGTTGATAAGTTTACCACATTTAACAGAAAATTTTACATTTTTTCATATTTGTTTTAGATGTGACCTAAAATCGGTTACTTTTTTAAGATAATTTTATAAGAGGTAACCTTAAACGAGCTACTACTTTTGCTAATTTTACCATGTTTGTCAGTAAATTTGACCACTTTTTTATACTTGTATTAGACGTAGCCTTAAATTGAACAATTTTTATAGATAATTGTATTACATGTAGACTTAAAGTGGCCACTGTTTTATTGTAAATTTTATTACATTTTACGAGATTCGACTTCATTATAAAGATAATTGTTTAGGACGAAAACCTAAATCGGTCACTTTCTTTATTGATTTATTAGCTATATTTGACAATAAATTCCATCCTTTATATTGATAGCTGCCACTTTTTAAAGATATTTGTATTCCATGTATCCAATGCTTTTATGATAATTTTACCATTTTGTTACAGTAAATTTTACATTTTATTTTATAAATGTATCAGATGTGACCTTGAATCTGTCAATTTCTTTAGATAACTGTATTCGATGTTACCTTTAATCGACCACTTTCTTTTATGGATAATTCTATTACCGGTTACAAGATTCAACCACTTTTATATAGATAATCTATTTGATGTAACCTTAAATTGACAATTATAACAGATAAAGGAACTGCAACTTCATTTCTGTTTCTCATCTTGATTATCACTGTATGGTCTTCTACAATGAGTCAATATCTCCTACCTTAAAGCAAGACATTTGCTAAGGTCGACTTGATATTGATGGTACTTCATATGGTAAAATCAAACCAATTTGTCCACAAACGCAGAAGTGTCAATAAATTGGAAAATGGGGAGGGGATTGGAGGTAAAGATCTTGTAAACAGTTTTATGTGAACTAATGAAAACATAAGTGAAGACTTGTATTGCTGTTCTTCATCTTGTATGTCGCTGAAATGTTTTCTGTATTGTATGAATGAATGTTACTAAGTTCATTAATGTATCTGTATTTTAAGGTGTTCCTTTATAGCTTGTTGGTTTTACTTTGGACAGAGCAACAAAAAGAAAATCCATCATCAAAGTTGAATTTAGCAACACGGATCAACTAAAAAAGAAGTTGGTAGAAGAAGATTATATATAATGCTTAAAAGATTGATTGATTGTTGGTTGCTTAACGTCCAGTGGCAAATATTTCATGCATATTCAGGACGAGAACAAATTAACAACAAATACAATAGGTAGGTTCTGTAATAAGGGCGTCCGGGATTAAGGTCGGAGAAATTTAGACTGCCACGGGAAATGAGGGTATATTGATAGGGACAGAAATTTAGCCTTGCAACAGGTCACCTACGGACCCCTCAAAGAGTTGTTGCAAGGGTTCTTTAACGTGCAAAAGCGTGGCACTCTCTTTACACGAGGCATCGGATTTAACGTCCCCATTCTGACCGGACGTGGCTGCAAATTTGTACATCCCGCACAGTCAAACGCACGCCCCACTTTGACGAGGGTTTTACCGCCGGTCGGAGAAAGACCAATGGTGACCATACTTCTATTCCCAGTCACCCTTGGGGTAATGTTTAAAAGAAAGATAACACCAGATGTAAGATTGATATTTGTTTATAAGCGTGCTAGTAATCCTTGTTGTAGTTAAAACCTTAGTTTCTTTATAATTTCAAAATTAATAAACAGACAATTTTAGAAAGTTGTGTTATAAATTATGTCAGTACCGAAGTACTGACGACTGAGCTGATGATACCCTCGTGGACTGAATGTCCACCAGCAGAGGTATCGACCCAATGATGTAAAAATATGATAACACGTTTAATATAATTTCATGCGTCCGAAGCGCAAATTGTTACACTTCTATTCTATATTTTTTGTTGATATTTTATATATTAATGTGGTTTTTAATCTAACATATAAAAAGAAACCTAAGACACATTATGTTAGATATGGACACCAGAGAGTTAAGGCCTGGTTGTGATTGGTGGCATCCTGTAGTACAAGATACCTCAATTTAAGGTAGCTTGTCCGCCACTGGGAACGGTACCATGAGATAGAAATTCAAGCACATAAGTGTCCATTATGTGGAGTCAATGACACGAGAAGAAATGACTTGAAAATACATCGCTTGAGTCATGCATTGGGTCACAGGTGAACATATTAATCAAAGCACTGTAAGCGCTACAGACAGTTGATCAAAAATATGTTGAAAACTGTGGCAGTGTTGCTTAAATTGTCATATCTAATTTTTCAGATTCGTTTTTTGTCATGTGCTGTACTGCTTTCCACTATCTTAAACATTTTTCTTTAACATTATAGCATTTGCCTTCAAATGTTTATTATTCATTTTTAAATTACTTTAAAAGGTATTCTTTCGATGATTGAAAGTTTAAGCAGATGTATGTACGCTGTCCCAGGTAAGGGAAGGTTTGGCGCCAGTAAACATGTTTAACCCTGCCAGCTCATGTGTGTGTCTGTCCGAAGTCATTCAGTGGTTGTCATTTGTTGCTGAATATGATATTTGTTTTAATTATTGATTTGTACATATATCCAGACGATGGTTTTCTTGGAATTGTTTTACATTTGTCATTTTAAGGCCAATGACAGCTTCATACTATGTGGTATGGTTTTGCTCATTATTACAGACCGTTTGCGACATACAGATGCTTACTTCTATCAACTTCTCAGCAATAATGTCATCAGAAGTAAGGTTTTCCACAGTGGTGTTTAGTTTAATTTCACTATGTTCTTAGAGTTTTCATATGCCACATTAGCATTTTCTTCTGATCAGCAGGTGTCAATCCTTACATAAACTGGTTCAATAATACTGGGAACAATGGGAGGTAGTTTAATTTTATTGGTTATCATGAATAGATAATATAACACAAAATGACTATGTTGCTGGGCTAGAAATGCTTTTAATTTTCTTTTACATTATTGTACTTCTAAGTGTCCAACCTATTACATTTACATAAAATTTCATACAAATATTTTGTCTGTCTTTTTAATATCTTTGTATTCTTTATTTCTTACAATGTGCAACATACTTTATAAAACACATTTCATGTATCTGCACATTGTATCATTCAAACTATCTTTATATAACTGATTGATAAATTGTTGGTTGCTTAACGTCCAGTGGCAAATATTTCATGCATGTTCAGGACGAGAACAAGTTAACAACAAAACAATAGGTAGGTCGTGTAATGATAGCGGCCATCCGGGATGATGGTCGGGAAATTTGAACTGCCACTGGAAAATGAGGGTATATTGGATAGGGACAGACATTTTGCCTTGCAACAGGCCAACTACGGACCCTCAAAGAGTTGTTGCAAGGGTTCTTAACGTGCAAAGAGCGTGACACTCTCTTAACACGAGGCATCGGATTTAACGTCCCCATTCCGACCGGACGTGGCTACAAACTTGATACATCCCACTTTAGCAAGCGTTTTACTGCCGGTCGGGAGAAGACCAATTGACCATATTTCGTTTCCACAGTCCCCATTGAGTGTTACTAATATAGATGAAAGTATTTGTAGAGAAGGAGATACAGCTGCTTAATACACATAGGGTCCGTCTTATATTTCACGACCCCAAGGGTGACTGGGGAAACGAAATATGGTTACTTGGTCTTCATCCGACCGGCAGTAAAACGCTTGCCGAAGTGGGCGTCCGTTTGGCTGTGCGGGATGTATCAAGTTCGCAGTCACGTCCGGTCAGAATGGGGCCGTTAAATCCGATGCCTCGTGTAAAGAGAGTACCACGCTCTTGCACGTTACGAACCCTAGCAACAACTCTTTGAGGGGTCCGTAAGTGGCCTGTTGCAAGGCAAAATTTCTGTCCCTATCCAACGTACCTCATTTTCCAGTGGCAGTCCAAATTTCCTCGACCATCATCCTGAATGGCCTGTATTATGACAAGACCTACCTATTGTATTTATTGTTAGTTTGTTCTCGTCCTGAATATGCATGAAATATTTGCCACTGGACATTAAGCAACCAACAATCAATCAATCAATATATTTCACGATGATTATATTTCTCCTGTACCCCAAAAGGTCTTAGAGCTGCTATTGGTAAGATTGGCATGCCTCAAAAAGTCCTATCAACACCGAAGATTTAAGAGTAAAAGCAAATATGGCAGAGACTGCCCTCAGAGTAACAAACAATGAACAAGACAGTGATATTCATGCCTCAATAAGCTACATCACACAACACCTCGACTCAATCATAAGAACTAATCTGAAATGAAAACGGTTCAGTTACAGCCGCTGTTTTGGAAATTTCTACAAAATAATGGAAAACAAAATAAGACAACAACCAAAACATCTTCTTCTTCATAACCGCCATCATGACCACCGCCAGTACCATCTGAAACCGCGTCAATCAGTGTTATTCAGCAAGCACCGCAATCAACTACTGTGATGTCAGTATCCCAAAATCCAAACCCAACACCAGTAAGTGTCGAATTTAACAATCAACAAAACAAACCACAAAATAATAGACAACAACAAAGGCCATACCAGCAACAGCAGAGGCCTTAACAACAAAATTCCTACCAACAACAGAGGCCATATCAACAACAACAATCCAAGAACCCAAAACAACAGAAACAGTACCCAAACCAAAAACAATTATAATTACAATTCTGTACAATAAAAGATTTAACAATTTACATATGTACAAATGCATATTTATCAAACAAATTGTCGGAAAGTCAGTAGCCATCCTGTTTTTCTTGACAATCACTTACAAAGCATAAAGCGATACACCAACAGAAGAGTGTCCAATTTTAGTCGGGTACGCTCTGAGGTACACTTTTTCTTCCTTTTAATGACATATTAGCTGCTGTTAGAAGTATATCATTAAGATCATCATGATCCTGATTAACAGTTTTAAAATTAAATGATTTATTAAAATTGTAAATCATATTCTGCAAAGCTTTTAATGCCAAAGCATTCTGAAACAAAACTGTTGAATGCTCATCCCAAGTAAATTTATCAGGCATGGGACTACCTTGAATTTTAGGCCGTGGTGGAAAAATAATCATACAATTTAACTGGCAATGATATGATAAACCTTACAATTATTTATTGAAAGCAAACTAAATAACGGAGGTAATCGAATCTTCAGAAACAAATATGTAGTCCTCCACGCTTCTACCTAAGGGCTGAATAAATGTATTTTGACTACTATTTTGAGTCCGGCTCTTGTAAACACTACGGCTTAAATTTTATTGTTTCACGAATAAATCGTATAACTGCACCTTTTCTTACTATAAACGACACATTTATTTTCCATTACCTGTGTGACGTACGAAAAATACTTGTGACTTAATGTCCTGTGTCTTTCTTCCTACATTTATTCGTCAGGTTTATTCATTAATAAATACATAAGAGATACATTACTACGCTAAATCGGGCTCAAATTACCTTTGATAAACCCTGAATATAGCCGATAATAGTAAACATTGCAGTAAAATTACCTCAATAACTCCATTATTTGTAAGTTAATTAAATGTTTAATGTAATAATTTATTTCGGTCTGCTCAAGTTGTTTAATTCTTGTTTCTGGAGATAGGGCATGAAGGATCGTGTAAAGTTGGTGAATGCATGTTTTTCTGGTATAATCCCTTAATTTAGTGTTGAAACTGGTTCTTTTGGAGAACATGTTGTATTATCAATTTTATAAGTTAACTGCCTGCTGCTAGGTGTGGTGTCACGGAATAGAAGTTCCTTCATAATATAAGTTCCAAATGGAAACAGTATTCTGGATTATTATTTCCACTGGAATAACTATTACAGTAAATGTTCCTAACGGAATATTATGAAATTGTTTATAACAAACTTTCCAGTGGAACTTCTGTTAGGCGGAACAAATATACGTTGACAGTTGTAAGTATTGAACTACAGTTTTTTTAAGGTGTGCGCCTTGGGACTATATTCTGTATTCGTTGTAACCATATCTTTATTTGATGATATATATTCATACAAGCTTAATGTTACTGTTTTATTTTGGACTGCAAATTTCCTGCTTTTTTAGCTCACCTGACCTGAAAGGTCAAGTGAGCTTTTCACATCATTTGGCGTCCGTCGTCGTCTGTTAACTTTTACTAAAATCTTCTCCTCTGAAACTACTGGCCCAAATTAAACCAAACTTGACCACAATCATCACTAGGGTATCTAGTTTAAAAATGTGTCCGATGACCCCGCCTGCCAACCAACATGGCCGACATGGCTATGAATAAAACATAGAGGTAAAATGCAGTTTTTGGCTTATATCTCTGAAACTAAAGCATTTAGAGCAAATCTGACATGGGATCAATATGATTACCAGGTTAAGATCTATCTGCCCTGAAATTTTCCAAAACATCCGTTGTTGGGTTGGTGCCCTGAATTGGTAATTTTGAGGAAATTTTGCAGTGTTTGGTTATTATCTTGAATATTATTATAGATAGAGATAAACTGTACACAGCATTAATATTGAGCAAAGTAAGATCTACAGATAAGTCAACAGGACCAAAATTGTCAGTCGACCCTTCTAAAATGCGATCATTCTGTTCTGTGGTGAAGAGTTTTTTGTTTTTTGATATATCTTTTATATCTGATTTTCTTATTAAATGTTCTTGCTTCATTAACTCGTCAAATTTCAATTTCGGAATTAGAATTAGTTCACGTGCCATATTTCAAATATGCTTCAAAAAATATTGGTTAAATGTTTTTCAGTTGATACACACACTTTTTTCTTTGGCGGAGTGTTGTTCCTTTGGCTATCGCTATACGAATAACTCGTTTTTTACGCTTCAATCCTGTTTTATCCGTGTCAGAGATTTGTACAATTCCCTGAACCACGTTATCAACTATCACTAGAATACTTTGTAGTTGTGTTTTAGTTAAAGTTTTCAATATGTACATATTTTGTCTAGGAGAAGCTTTAAGTAGAAACTTTATAAAACAGTTTCTATCTTCTTCATTCATTGTATAGGCTGATATATTGTATAGAACTGACCTGGAAGAATGTGTGTACGCAACTGATATGTTTTATCGGTGTGAGGGTGGAGATCAAGAAGCAAATAACCAAACCTCTGTTTTGTTGATTTGTGATATGCCTCCATAAAAAATTTAGTCTGTCCTGGGAACATTTGCTTTCCCAATGTTTGGATTTGCAAAACGTCTCGAAAAGATCGAAAAAGGATGAAATAGTGATAATTAAGTGAGGCTGTGGACTTTCCTTTCTGGGAAACATTCTGCAGTATGTGAATAACTGTCATGTTATAGTGATGACTCCCAACACACATAATGTGAGACATTTCGGCACTGTCTGCCGCATCCATTATTAAATCATCAAAAACTATGATTTTATGACCATCCTGTTCACCCCAATTGTTAAACAGTTCCATTGAGGGAGACCTTTATGAAACTGAATTTGAGGGATTTCATTTACCATTTTATAATACAAGTCCTGCCAAACACTAGAACAAAAATATATTTGAGATGGTGGAATTTTGAATATTTCCGGAGCCATCATTAATAATTGTTTAGTGAAAAACTCTTTCCAGAATTACTTGGAACGAAAATGAAAAACGATGTAGGAGATTCAAACTTTATCAAACTTTCTTTGCCACCAACAGCTTTCCATCTCAGCGTTTTAAAATAAAATGAGAGATCTGTCCCATACATTCAACATATATAGAAGAAAAAAAATATAAGATATATGATACAATAATTTATTTATAATATAGTAAATGAGAATACTAAATGTCCGTCCATGAATAGAGAAATGATTGATCACATGAGATATTCATCTAACAGTTCCCGTGGAATGTTTTCAAATTCTCCCTCTATATTGTCACTATATCGCACTTTTTTAAAAGGTATTTCTGAATCGTCAACATTCATGTTTTTTCTTTTTTGTCCCACTATGACGGGAATTGGTGCTCCTACGGGTTGTTCTGTACTGTTTTTATTTATCATCTGTTGCATATTACTATAACTGAGCATCTGTGATGGATACTGTCTATCACAATCTGGAAATGGGTAGGTTGCTGGTCTTGATGAATGTTGGTAGTTGGAGTATTTTGCAGGACTTATAGGTTCCGTCATCGGCATATATACTGACTGAAACGATTAATGCATAACAATATTAATTTTACAAACGTATCGAATATTATCAATCACGAATAATGGTGAAATATTTGTCACTGTACGTAAAACAACCGAACTTGTATGTATGTGTACATAAATTAATTATTATCTTAAATAGTTGTGAAATATTTTGCTACTGTGTGAAAACAAACGAAATCTAAAAGATGTATGACTGAACTCTGAAATAATGTTAGTTCGTATTTTAATACTTCTGCAAAATTGAAAATGAAGATGCATATATGTAAATTGAAGGCCGTACATTGACCTATAATGGTTTACTTTTATAAATTGTTATTTGATGGAGAGTTGTCTCATTGGCACTCACACCACATCTTCCTATATCTATAAACATCATCTTACCTTCTTGAATTCTATCATAGTCTCCACCGCCTCCTTTATCTGACAAAGTTCATTCAACTCGTCAAAACCAAGAAACATTTTATTTTTGGTATATCTCGGCCTGTTGTCATATATATTCATGTAGAAGTACTCCGTTTCCTTCGTCATTACAGCAGTTGCAGCCACGTCCGGTCCCGAATGGGGACGTTAAATCCGATGCCTCGTGTAAAGTGCCACGCTCTTTGCACGTTAAGAACTCTTGCAACAACTCTTTGAGGGGTCCGTAGGTGACCTGTTGCAAGGCTAAATTTCTGTCCCTATCCAATATACCCTCATTTCCGTGGCAGTCTAAATTTCTCCGACCTTAAACCCTGAAGCCCCTATTACAGAACCTACCTATTGTATTTATTGTTAATTTGTTCTCGTCCTGAATTTGTTCTGGACGTTAAGCAACCAACAATCAATCAATCAGCATCATTCTTCCTCCCGAAATTTGTTCTCGGCTCGAGAGCAATTTTATCAAATTTATCTGTTCCATAGTTTTTTTCTATACGCTTCAACTTTCTGGTAAGATATAAGTGTGAAGATGATTAGGTTGGGCTCTCATTTATATATTAACATGATAGAAAATACAAACAAAACCATTAATTTTCATTGGATAGAAAAGAATAAAAGAGGGTGACGCTTTTTCTCTAATGGTACTCCTTTCATTGTAAAGTATTTATTATGATTGTTTGTTTTTTCTTTTTTTTTTTATTCAAACTTTACTCGACTCCCCCCATTTCTGTTCTAAAACAAAACCATTTATTTTCATTGGATAGTTAAGAATAAAAGAGAGTGACGCTTTTTCTCTGATTCGGTTCAATAGGTTTCATGATACTCCCTTTTATTGTAAGGGATTCATTATGATTGCTTGTCACGTCTCTATTTTTTATTTGTTTTTTTTCCTGTTCAAACATTACCCCCTCCCATTTCTATGTTTTAGTAAGCTTTGTTATTTGACTTAGACTATGTAGGTTCCGCCCACATGTTCATTATTAAAAGTTTCGAGTTGAGACAATGAATTCATTTTTTTAGGGGGGTCTGTTACGAAGTTTTCATTCCTGCAATCTTAATATTGTTAGATATTTGTTGGAATTTTCACATAGAAAATTTTATAAAAACGGATAGAAATTCATAAATATAGAATTATTAATAACGTAACTGTTACTCGGGAGTTCAAATTTGAATGTGATTGTTGTTACGTACTTCTGGCATACAAATTACAACCACATAATTGTCCTGACGGAGAAGATGATGAAGGTTTTTTGTGTGATTTGAGTATAGTTGCCGCAGAATCAGGAACTCCAGACATTGTAGAGATTAAACGTGATAATGGTTTTTTTCGACTGCAGCTGATTGACTTTGAACAGTAGCTAAGAAATCTATACACTAGTGAAATAACTTCATGGTGAAAGACTTTACCCGTGTAGAAATGGATGGAATTTATATGACGACGTTCCTGATTGACAATGTTCCGCTGAAGATGATTGAACAATTTGTTTACTTCCGAAATTAATATCATTTTTCTATTTGGTTTTAACATGTTTATATATTGTATGTTACTAATAAATGAATGCAGGATGAGAAAAGTTTTCATTGTCATTTTTACCTTGAGAGGTGCTCTTGTAAACGGAGGAATTAATTAGTACATATTCCAGAAACATATCCCACAATCCATTGCGTTTCATTCATAGGTTCCATATTGATTGTTATTGTTTACTTTCAAATTTCGAGATGTTTTTGATATTGGTTTTGGTTTTGATGGGTGCATTCTGTGGTTGTAGTGGTAGACCAATAGAGTTACAACCTTCTAGAAGATGTAAAGCAGTCCAGGATTTAAACTTTGTAATGGAAAAGATGGAGTGTATAATGGGAAAAGGGCACTACATGTTCGATTCGGAAGAATATGATACAGTCAAGACACTATGCTTTGATATTATATCCCCTGACACATATATTTCAATTATTGGTAGACATTTGACAACGGTTCTTATAACAGATGGGCAGGTGCTGTGCCAGCATGTTGTTACACCACCAAACACTATAGTCGTTTTTGGTAAACATGTTTGTGTAAGTACTTTACAAGTCAACATGAATAACATGTGTTCCTAATTTCCATATTTAAAATGAGAGTAAATATCTATGAGATAACATTCAACCAAATAATTCCAATACTAATAAATAACCAAATTTCCTACAATGACCATAATATTTCACAACTTTACTCATATTCAAGGTGTTGAAAACTTACAATTGTGAACATATTATAAAAGAAACACTGTTTTTAGTTTTGTGCATAGTACGGAAATTATCAACTGCTCAAAGACGCATGAAATTATATATTTCTGCTGAAGCTCATGTAAACAAAATACATGTCTATAAAAATATGGAGATAAATAAGCCGACTATTTATCCAAGTTAAAATGAAGTGGAAGTAAGCAGTTATAAGCAACCGTATAGTCTACATCAATGAGAAAAACTTAATAGCATCATAAATAAAAACCTTGAGAGTCTTTGATCTAGAGCTTAAGTGATTAGCACTCAGTTAAAAAAAAGAAAAGGATAGAAGAAAGAAAAAAGTAAATATGCTTTACTCTTATTCAATTGAATACTTGTAACATTTACAGAAACCATCAGCAGAATCAACATCAGATGAGGTACCATCAGAATATGAAAACACTTCACTTGCTAATACCCCAAGGGTGACTGGGAATAGAAGTATGGTCACCATTGGTCTTCCTCCGACCGGCAGTAAAACCCTTGCTAAAGTGGGGCGTCCGTTTGGCTGTGCGGGATGTACAAATTTGCAGCCACGTCCGGTCAGAATGGGGACGTTAACCGATGCCTCGTGTAAAGAGAGTGCCACGCTCTTTGCACGTTAAGAACCCTGCAACAACTCTTTGAGTGGTCCGTAGGTGACCTGTTGCAAGGCAAAATTTCTGTCCCTATCCAATATACCCTCATTTCCCGTGGCAGTCTAAATTTCTCCGACCTTAATCCTGGAAGCCCTATTACAGAACCTACCTATTGTATTTATTGTTAACTTGTTCTCGTCCTGAATATGCATGAAATATTTGCCACTGGACGTTAAGCAACCAACAATCAATCAATCACTTGCTAATATGGTATGTTAAAATAGTTGCAATGATACATATATATATATATTGTCATTGAAAATAATAAATTATAACCAAATCATTTATATCATATTAAGACTTATTTAAGAAAAAAAATCTCTAACCTTTCGCCTGGTCTGGTCTTCATTAAATTGTCCACAATCATTCCTACAAAATAGAAATAATGAAAATTATTTAACAATTATAGAATCTAATACGTTACACTTTTAAAAAGATGGGTAAATTAATATTTGTGTCAGGTGTTTAGTAGATTTTGATGTATTATGATATTACATTCAAAATGAATTAAAAGTATTTGTGTGAAATTGATAATTTAAAGAAAATATATATTTTATATACTTAAGCATGATAATTACATGTAGCTACAATTCTTTATATACAAATAATATGATAATGTGAAGATGTTATGTAAACAAGTACCTCATCAACATATATGACATCCACTATCACTTCTTCTTTTTCTATATATTCTTCATCTTCTATGTCTTCTTCTTCCTCAATTTCTTCTATATCTTCTTCTAACACATTAAGGTTCAGGGGGATGGGTGGGCATTCCATTGTATATGTTTGCAAACATTTCTTCCCTAAAATGAATAAATGATCTTTTATTTTAGACATCTAACACAGGACTACCTGCATGGGTTTCAAGTGTTATGAGTTCTACAATAGGTGAGATTTTATATTTATATTCAAATTTATTTTCATATTTTTTTTCTAATTTATTTTTTTCTTAATTATTTTTCTTAAATTTTTTTTCACTCCATTTTATATTCACATCATTTTTTTTTTATCACACAATTTAAGAATGCAAAATTGTATAACCCTAATGAAAATTAATTCTAATATAAAATTAATGGGGTGATATAAATTGTTTGATTTCAGTGTCCTTAGTTTGCTCTGTTATTGGTTTTGGTATATATTTCATCCGTAGAAGAATATTAAAAAAAGAACAACGTCAACAACCTACAAATAGTCCAGATTTTGAATTGAGATGTAGATTACATGCCCACACACCAGAATCCTATGAACTGTATCTTCAAAGACTTGAAAATCCACCACAAGACATTCAACAACATTTTATATTTAATGCTTCTCATAGTTCTGAAAGTGTTAGTTCAGATGAATTGTTTTCTTCTTTGTAGATTGGTTTATATATATAATTGTCACAATTATAGCTGTTTCGGAAGTGTTTTTAAGAGGAAATCAAAATTTAAGAAGAAGATTGGAAACTATACAAGTAATTAATTATCTGAAAAATCTACAAAACAATAATAATTTACCTCAACGACATCCTGAAATTCATCAATTACCCCAACAGCAAATAGAACAACAACCCAACTTAATGCAAAACAATCATAATTTACCTCAACGACATCCTGAAATTCAGCAATTACCCCAACAGCATATGGAACAACAACCCAACTTAAGAAGATCACAACGTAGACGTACTCCTGTTTCAAGACTTAATTTGTAAAAACTTACCTTTCAAATAACAGGTCTGAAATAAGTGTCATGCACTTTTTTTCCTAATCCAAAATAATATTCATCTTTATCCATAATTCTTCTGGCTAGATATTGAATATAACACAGAATGCCGGTTTCTACATGTTAAAACATTTTTTTAATTCAACAATTGTTAAATCTAACATCTGATGGTACATTTCTCTAAGATGAACACTAAATGAATTGTCCTCCATTGGAAGTTTATTCAGCATTTCCCTCTCCAATCTCATTTCTTGATTTGAGTTGCAAATACTACAAGGAAAAGTTTCCTGGTTTGTTATTAGAGAGTAAGGATAATAATTCAACTCTTTAAAACAAATTCTCTCATTGCCTCTGTAAATTCCATATTAATTATTGTTTTGAAGTGAATGGGGATTGTACTTGAAAGTTTACTCTCTATATACATGATATAGCAAAAATCAAATCTTGATTTGTTTATTTAGATATAAATGTGTGAAAAGGGTTGGTTTAAAAAACCAGCTCTAGGCTAAAAGATTATTATAGATGTGAAAGATAATGAAAAAAAAGTAAAAAATTTAAAATTATGTATAAATGTATAAAGATAGTGTTATTATTGTTTTGTTTTTTTAATATATTACAGTGAAGATCATTGAAGATTATTTTTAACCAATATTTAGTAGATGATGATGGTATGAATTATTTCCATAATTATGTCATTATTTTTAAAATTTTTAAAGATGATTAAAACCTTTTTTAATATCATTAATCATCTCTTTGTTTCAATATGATTAAATCATCTTTTAAATGTTTGATTTTTTTTTGTCTCGCTTGACGGAGTCAAAAAGCGAGACATAGGTATGCTGTTTCCGGCGTCGGCGACGACGACGACGGCGTCAACAATGTATTAGTTTGTGATTAGGTCTAGTTTATGGTGAACCTCTAGTGGTAAGTCAAAGATATTTGGTATACAGTTGTATCAGTATTGGCACATCTCATTTCCATGGAGATTATTTGGCCACGCCCCCTCAGTTATGGTCTATTGACTTTGAAACTTTTGCTTAGTTTTCATGTATTAGTTTGTGATTAGGTCAGTTTATGGGGAACCATTAGTGGTAAGTTAATGAGAATTGGTATGCAGTTGTATAAGCATTGGCATATCTCATTTCCATGGAGATTATTTGGCCCCGCCCCCTCAGTCATGGTCAATTGACTTTGAAATTTTTGCTTAGTTTTCATGTATTAGTTTGTGATTAGGTCAGTTTATGGGGAACCACTAGTGGTAAGTTAATGATAATTGGTATGCAGTTGTATAAGCATTGGCATATCTCATTTCCATGGAGAATATTTGACCCTGCCCTCTCAGTTATGGTTTATTGACTGAAATTTTGCTTAGTTAACATGTATTAGTTTGTGTTAAGGTTTGTTTAAAGGGAACTTCTTAAGATAAGTCAATGGTATTTGGTATGCAGTTGTATTAGCATTGGCACATCACATTTCCATGGAGATTGTTTAGCCATGTACCTTCAGTCATGGTTCATTGACTTTGAATATTTGCAAAACTTGCATGTTACAGTATTGCTATTTTAATTTCAACATTTGCATTATCAAATTACAAAAAAGCGAGACATATCTCTGTGATAACAGTTTATTCTATTATAACCACATATCTCGTGTGATAAATTTTAATATGTGCATTGTTGATGTTTTATTTTAAATGAGGTTTCAAATCATTCCATTTATTCTTTTATATTATAGTAATATCATATCATCTCAGACTTTTACATTGTTGTCTCAATATAGTTTTGACATTAGACGAGATGTTTAACTGTCTCAGTTCAGTTTTTTTTTCATTTAACTTATTTTATATAGTATTTATATTCCCCCTCAAGGGTGACTGGGGAATAGAAGTATGGTCACCATTGATCTTCCTCCGACCGGCAGTAAAACCCTTGCTAAAGTGGGGCGTCCGTTTGGCTGTGCGGGATGTACAAATTTGCAGCCACGTCCGGTCAGAATGGGGACGTTAAATCCGATGCCTCGTGTAAAGAGAGTGCCACGCTCTTTGCACGTTAAGAACCCTTGCAACAACTCTTTGAGGGGTCCGTAGGTGACCTGTTGTAAGGCTAAATTTCTGTCCCCATCCAATATACCCTCATTTCCCGTGGCAGTCTAAATTTCTCCGACCTTAATCCCGGACACCCCTATTACAGAACCTACCTATTGTATTTATTGTTAATTTGTTCTCGTCCTGAATATGCATGAAATATTTGCCAATGGACGTTAAGCAACCAACAATCAATCAATATAGTATTTATATTTAAAGTTTTTTATTTGAAAATTTATTTCTCTCAGATGGAAATTCATACATAAACTATATCCCTCAGGTGTTTAATTGAATGTATATATTGTAGATGTATTGTTTTAAATGAGATTTTTACTTTTCAAAACAAATCATTTATACGTTATTACAATATTATAATATCATCTTTAATAATCTCTCAGATTTTTACAGTGGAAGTTCAATATAGGTTTGTCATTATACAAGATGTTTTACTGTCTCAATCCAGATTATGTTTTACTTATTATAAGTAGTATTTTCAAGTAAAGTTTTTAATTACAAATTTATCTTTCTCAAAGGTTGAAGTTTTATTTAACTTATTATATTTTAATATGTAGGAAGGAAATTTCAGTGAATATTTATGTTATATAAAAATGAAAATGATGCAAAAACAATTGGTGCTGATTTTAAAACTGTTTAATAAAGTGCAAAGAAAATATTAACATTATTTATATTTGCGTGAAGTGTTCTCAAAAGATGTAATATATGGTGCTACAATGAGTTGTTATGAATATATGTTTTTATGTTGTTAAAATAAAACTGACTTTTGTTATTTGTTATTTTGATAAAAGAAAAATAGTTAGTGAAAATAAAATTAAGGTTGATCAGTCTTTTCTTTGATAATGTATAAAGGTTTTGAATTTCGGTGAGTTTCCTGTTGAGTAATGCAGTTGGTTAGTGTTGATTTATTATAATCCTCACACTTTGATCTTATTTTAAAGTGTTAGTTATTGATAAATTAAAGAGTGCTTGTTTCCAATATAAAGCAAAGGAGATTAATATTATAAAAGTAAGTAAATAAATACTAATGTACTACTATTATCTCTTAAAAGAATATAATTTGAACAAAGGTCTTTGATGCTGTAAAGGTAGTACCTAAACTGATGATAGATAAATATCTGTTGGCATTCATTCAATGTTAGGCAATATTTCTTATGCAAAGTGGATGCTATTGATACTCTTTTATAGCTTTTAACATATAGAAAAATACAAAAAAAAAAAAAAAAAAAAACAATTACATATTTACCTACACAAACTATGGATGCAATATTTGAATGATTTAACTATTGATGTCTTGCTTCTTCAGTGGCTCTATTGATATATTGTCTTATCGATTGTAAATATTTCCATTGATTCATTGTTAGTCACTCCTTTGATTTTTGGTTTGTTATTAAGCAGCTGTCTAATGTCTAGATGAATATTGTTGTCATATTTGCAGACTGTTACAAAATATTCACCAGGAAGTCTTAACAATTTCATGTACCTGTATATGGTGACATTAAAACTTGGTAGATTATTGGCATCTATGTCATTAGATGAGTTAGGTAGAGATTTTTCAAAATTATATAAATTAGTAGAAACAGTAAGAGTAGATGCTGTTAATACTAATATAGATATGGCACCAATCCATTTTAAGATACTTATATGAATGTTGTAGTGTTGATAAAGGTTAGATAAACTTGATGATAAAGATTTGTCCCAAAATTTTGTATTTTCAGGTATATATTCAATAGAATGTATGTTTGGAAGTGACATGTTGCATTGGTAGAAATTTGTCAAATGATTTACATTTCCAAGTGCTATCTATTATATATCAGTAATTTATGAGTGAATTAAAGATCTGAGGATTCCGTGTACATTTTAAACAAGGGTGGATTCTTTGTGTGTTACAATAGGGTGGATTCTTTGTGTGTTGCAATAGGGTGGTTTCTTGGTGTGTTACAATAGGGTGGATAACGTTCATTCAGCATTTGAGTGGATTTAGGGTAGATTCATTTGTTCTGGAAAATATTGGGTGGATTCTTTTGTTTTGAAAAAAATAGGGTGGATGTATGGTGGATTCTTTTGTTCTGGAAAATATAGGGTGGATTCTTTAGTTCTGGAAAATATAAGGGTGGATTCAAAGTGGATTCTTTTGTTCTGGAAAATATAAGGTGGATTCAAAGTGGATTCTTTTGTTCTGTAAAAAAATATTTTTGTCCTGGAACAGGCAGTTTATAACTACTTAGAGGGCAGAAAACAACGAAAGGCCACCAGTGGGTCTTTAATACGCCGAGAAAATTCTGCACCCGGAGGCGGGCTTCAGCTGGCCCCCCAAAAGAAAACCAACCATATCTTAAAGAAATGTTGTATGATTGACAATGATACTCTGCACATGAATCATAATTACACACAAATTAACAACTATAGGTCACCGTACAGCCTTCAATAATAGATAAAGTCCATACATTTATAAAATTGATAATTCTATCACAAGCAAAAACTATTCAATCAATTTGCTTAGTGAGTTCTAGCTTCTTTTTCCAATGTAAACGCTCACACTCTTCACATTGTGATTGACTAAAATCTTTTTATAAATCCCTGATTGACAGGAATGAGCTATATGACGAACTTCTTTTTTCATGTTAAGCAATCCAGCTCAAAATTTATGCAATATAAAAACGTTGAGAACTAAATTTTACAACAAACGAATTGATAGCAAAAGAACCATCAGTTTATTATGACGATATTTCGTCTCTGTTCTTTATACTAATATAGAAAAGATGTGGTATGCTTGCCAATGAGAAAACTCTCCACACGAGACAAAATGACACAATAATGAGCAATTACAGGTCACTGTACGACCTTCAACAATGAGTACTTGAATACATACAGTTGTTTATAATTGATGTCAGATTCATTAATTTGGTACTGCTTCAAGTACATGTGAAATCATTGTTAATTCATAACCATTGCAATCGTCTTGCGAAGTCATAGAACCAGTTTGATAATTTTGAATCTTCAAATTTATACAATTTATAGTGAACGCAAATTCAAATCTCGTGTTGTTCCTAAGTTTCATATCAAAATATTCAATAATGAAAAGACTTGTAGCATGGTTATTCATGATCAGATTGACAACATTCTAACTGATTGAAACTTTGTCCTTTTAGAATTTGGTCCAATAACTTAATGTATTGCGTTCAAAGTTCAAAGCAGCATTTATTAATTACAAATAATTAAGTCTTAAAACTCATTGGATATAAGAAAAAAAAAAACAAATCTGTTAAAAATGTCTTCTGTAAGAAACATGTTCTCATTTTTTTTTTTTTTTTTTAACGAAGACGAAATATTTTATAGGGTTTCAATGGCTTGCACCCGCCCACCTTAACAACAGGTGGCGCAAGTGAACTATCAGTTATAGAAAATCCAATATGGCGGATGTTTACGTTCTGTGGCCCATACCGAAGCTAAAAAATGAGCTAACACGTCGTGGTGCCACTACAACCGGCAGAAAAACCGACTTGATTGAGAGGTTAATAATCCATTTAAAAACTTTTTATTGATTTACAGGTTATTTGTTTCAGTTTTGTTCTGTTTTTAGCTATGGATAAAATAGGATTAGCATCAAGGTCATCTGTCATGATCTGATCATTGAATTGCTCACCAATAATGGCAATATCTCCCGATTCTTGTTATCTAAATAATTCAATACACCATACACGATACTGTAATAGTAAAATAACCACATTTCATCTGGACTTTATGCACTTACGTAGGGGTTTATCATGAAATACCGTGTTTAAAAGATTAAAAAGGGGGTATTATCATGATTATGACGTAGTTGTCTTGATCCTGTTGTCGCTGTTGACATCTATCAAAGGGGGTCCATCATACTGTTATTTATTCTGTTTAAACCTTCAGGAACCCCTGTATAAAGTATTAAGTTTAACAAATTTTACTAAAATATCTCTAGCCAGAATAAATATTTACTAAACTATACCATGTATACCATACATTTCCGTTTCCATTCTCAATTTTATGTAGGGATAGTGGTAGTCCAAATAATTATGACGTCTTGGAAGGCTATTTTAAATTTTTGCTTTGACGCCTTTCTTTGACGATGTAAGGTGTCAAAAAAAATATAATAGCCTTTCAAGACGTCATAATTATTTGGACTAGGATAGTGGGTAATCTAATGGCAAAGATTGCAACCTGAACCTGATAGGCACCACTACAAACAATTATTGTGTTGTCATGTTTTCACAACAATATAAATGTGTAAATAACAAATACTTTTAACAAAACTCAGACCTTTCTTTGATAAAATTGAATGACAATGTGGTCAGCCGCCTAACAGCAATTAACAGTCACAAGGTTCATTTTGATATCCTTATATTATATAAATGTCATATAAATTGAAAAGATAAAAAAGGTGTGGTCAGCCGCCTAACAGCAATTAACAGTCACACGCTTCATTTAATATCCTTATAAATGTCATATAAATTGAAAAGATAAAAAAGGTTAACATAAATATTATTTGTATTTTTCTGCGGGACGTGATAATTTTAAGTCTCTACTATAATATATCTTCATCCTCTATCACACAATATGTGTGAGGACAAATGTAACATTAGCTCTAGTCTAGTCTAGTCTGGAGAACCTAAAGTGTCTGAAGCATATAATAATGAATCCTAATTATTGCAAAGGATTTAGTACCTGTTTTTTACAATTTATAGTTCATTTCATTTATTAATTTGATTTGTCACAGTTAGGGGAAGTACTAGTATGTTGATTTCAATATAACATCTTGGACTTCCTCTCTTGTTTCAATTTCATTTTCATCACATTTACTGTCCCCGCTGGCTAATAGTTAAGTATGAACATGGTGATCTCTGATCAATGTTCAAACAAAAGTAAGTGTATTCTTAACTTGTATGATATGTATGAATAACATAAACGGTACCAATTTTTCTGCACCAGATGCGCATTTCGACAATCAATGTCTCTTCAGTGATGCTCGTGGCCAAAATATTTGAAATTCCAAAGCTTATTAAAAGGATGAAGAGGTATAAACCAAAAAGGACAAAAAAGTATAGCCAAAGCCATGCAAGGAATCAGAGCTTTGCATGAGGGAGATACATTCCTTAATTTTAAATAATTTCAAAATTTTGTAACAGCAAATTTTATTAACACAAAAGCCATATTTTTATGCCAGTACCGAAGAACTGGCTACTGGGATGGTGATACCCTTGGGGACTATCAGTCCACCAGCAGAGGCATCGACCCAGTGGTAGTAATAACATAAGCGGTACCAATTTTTCTGCACCAGATGCGCATTTCGACAATCAATGTCTCTTCAGTGATGCTCGAGGCCAAAATATTTGAAAATCCAAAGCTTATTAAAAGGATGAAGAGCTATAAACGAAAAAGGACAAAAAAGTATAGCCAAAGCCGGGTAAATTGTATGATATGTATGAAATGAGCCTTATTGACCAAACTCCAAAATTAAAATTCGAAAAAAAACAAAAGGTTTTCATTATACCATCCAACTTTTTTGAAAAATTGGAACAGAGAAGCTAGTTGTTTTCCTACCAATATGAATGATATTAAACATGAGAAAACTGTATTTTAATTTTAACTTTCAAAATGCAGTGCCATCTTTTATTTTTACTCCAGATTGAGAGCTTATGATAGAAATGCAAATTTCCGGGGTGTTCCTGTTAACTTGCCAGAACCATTAGATCCACAGTGGCCTTTGACAGGATTCCAGCAATTACGGTCTGAACATAAAATTATGCTACCAAAACTCACAGCAGAACAAATAGAGGGGTATTTCCTATTTCGGATGGCAGAAGATCGACAGGCTAGTGGAGATATCAAGGCGTTGGAAAAAGGGAAAAAAATGTTCGAATCGCATAGAATTTTAGCCTGCAGCTTTTATCAGAGTGGCCAAAACACTTTCTTAAGTGGAATTGTTGGTGCAGCAATGAGACATAAGGTTCCCTTAAATTACAAATTCAGACATATTACACATTATTTCATTTATTTTACTACTAGGGGGATTTGACTGCATATGATCATGAGGGCCTCACACATTTGGTGCATAATTTATATTTATCAATTTTTTATTATTCCTTCAGTTTCTACAAACAATATATGTGAAAGTCTCTATTACATGTAAGTGAAGTGCGTACAAAAATAATATAGTCGATAAATTTGTCATTTAACTCTGTAAAAGTTTCCTTAATTCAATATTTAATGTGCACACGTACAGTGGACCAGTTGTCAAGGTTTTTGTAGGGCGCATTATTTAAATATTTACCTTGTCATAGTGGTCAAAAGTTGAAGGAATGTTTACATGATCAAACCAGATAAATTATTTTAATCATTTCTAACATTCAAAAGTACAAGTGACTTCCCTTTTCGACATAAAAATAAGTAATGTGGTATGATTGCCACAATGAGACATATCCACCACAGTTCAAATGAAATGGATATATGCAATTATAGGTCACTTTTATAAAGGACCTTCAACAATGAGAAAATTCCACATTAAATATGTGAAATAATTAAAATCTTAAAAATGGGCGCCTCATTTATAACAAAACATTTATGAAAAACACATATGACAAGGCTTTCTTAACCTTTATGAATGCATGCTTTTAAGTGTTGATATTATTATGAAAGTAATACAATTCCTTCTACCTGTAGGTTACATACAACTATAAAATTAAAATTGATAGATGTACTGGGGAACTATTAAATTCTCACTGTGAATGCCCAGCAGGAAAAGGACCACATGGTACATGCAAACATGTTGCTGCTGTCATGATGATGCTGATGCACTTTATTCAAACAGGAGACGTACAGGTGGAAAAGTGCTGCACAGAAAACCTCCAGACTTTTCACAAACCTAAAGCTTTCTACAATGGTATTGTAAAGTAGTTCAAAATTCTAGAAAAACCAAGTTAACCAACAAATCATGCATTTTAGATTAACTGATAAAGAAAAGTGCTTAAAATACTATTTCCAATAGTGGGTATATGTTACCTGTTGTCATTTGTCCACAATTAACTTTTTTCACTCGCCCGGCCATAAGGGCCAGTGTGAGTTGTTCTGTCATAGTTTGATTAACTTTCAAAAACATTTTCTCTGTAGCTGCTTAGTAAATTGAAACCAAACATGATTACATACTTGAGTACTAGGCAGAAAATGATTAAGAAATGAACAAGAGTGCACACGCTGAAATGTCTCGCCTTCTTTACTAACCATTGATTTTATGTTGATAGTCCTAAATATAAAGCTTTACTTCAAGTAACACATAAACTTAACATGATCCAAGAAAATGAGGTCAAGGTCAGATAAACCAAAAGAGAAATACATGTACACCTTACAATCATTCAATAAACCAAACATAGTTGACCTATTGCTTATAGTCTCTAAGAAACAGTCTTAACTTAACATTGACCAATGAACCATGAAAATGAGGTCAAGGTCAGATGATCCCCAAGGGTGACTGGGGAATAGAAATATGGTCACTACAGGTCTTCTTCCGACCGGCAGTAAAACCCTTGCCAAAGTGGGGCGTCCGTTTGGTTGTGCGGGATGTATCAAGTACGCATCCACGTCCGGTCAGAATGGGGACGTTAAATCCGATGCCTCGTGTAGAGAGTGTCACGCTTTCTGCACGTTAAGAACCCTTGCAACAACTCTTTGAGGGGTCCGTAGGTGGTCTGTTGCAAGGCTAAATTTCTATCCCTATCCAATATACCCTCATTTTCCCGTAGCAGTCCAAATTTTCCCGACCTGCAACCCAGTTGACCCCTTTTACCGGACCTGCCTAATTGTATTTATTGTTAATTTGTTCTCGTCCTGAACATGCATGAAATATTTGCCACTGGACGTTAAGCAACCAACAATCAATCAATCAATCAAGGTCAGATGAACCATGCCAGACAGACATGTACACCTTACAATCAATTTATGCATTAAATATAGTTGACCTATTGCTTATAGTATCTAAGAAACAAACTTAACCTTGAAAACTTAACATTGACCAATGAACCATGAAAATGAGGTCAAGGTCAGATGATACCTGCCAGACAGACATATACACCTTACAATCCTTCCATACAACAAATATAGTTGATCTATTGCTTATAGTTGAAGAAAACAGACCAAAACACAAAAACTTAACACTGAGAAATGAACCGTGAAAATGAGGTCAAGGTCAAATAAAACCTGCGAGACTGACATGTACATCATAAAATATTTCCATACACCAAATATAGTTGACCTATTGCATATAGTATTAGAAAAAAAGAAATAAACTCAAAAACTTAACTTTGACCACTGAACCATGATTATGAGGTCAAGGTCAGATGACACCTACCAGTTGGACGTGTACACCTTACAATCATTCCATATACCAAATACAGTAGACCTACTGCTTATAGTATCTGAGATATGGACTTGACCACCAAAACTTAACCTTGTTCACTGATCCATGAAACGAGGTCGAGGTCAAGTGAAAACTGTCTGACAGGCATGAGGACCTTGCAAGGTACGCACATACTAAATATAGTTATCCTATTACTCATAATAAGACAGAAATTAACATTACAAAAAATTTTGACTTTTTTTCAAGTAGTCACTGATCCATGAAAATGAGGTCAAGAACAATGGACATATGACAGACGGAAACTTCGTAACATAAGGCATATATATACAAAGTATGAAGCATCCAGGTCTTCTAGCTTCTAAAATGTAAAGCTTTTAGTTTTAAGAAGTTAGCTAACGCCGCCGTAGCCGCCGCCGGATCACTATCCCTATGTCGAGCTTTCTGCGACAAAAAACTTTGCAATGCCCCATTTTTCCAAATTGGAAAAAAACTGGATACAAAATAATTTTATAAGACCAAGGTCACATGGCACAGTCAGTATAATTGCAATACATCGACAAATCCTGCAAAATAATGTCAAAAGGGAACCAATTTTTTTTTTATTCAAAAGCAACAAATGTATTTTCCAGGATCACCAGTAAAGACACAAAGTATTCCATTTAAAAGGAAACATTTAGATAGTATCCTGGATGATCCACGACCAGCAAAGTTCCGTAATTTGAAGGGGTACAATGATCATGACAGAAATTCATTGATTAATTTTTGCTCAACAACTTCCATGGATATATCCTTACGATATATATATCCCAAAGCAGATTTACAAAATGCAGTTCATGACCATGACTATCTTGAAAGGCCATTTGCTGAGTATTGGATAGATAATGCCCTTATGGTAAGTCTAATAGTGGATTTCAAAAATATATGATGATCATGAACAACCAATGAGACGAGGCTTGCCATCAAGTTATTTATTCAATAAATATTAATCTGGGATAACTTGTAATTTTTTCTCCTCATATTATAATCTTTAAAAAAATTGTATATTCTTTACACACCTATTTTATAATTAAAGTCAGATGGCACGTGATGCATGCATAGTAAGAACTTCTGACCACATCATCAGAAACATTCTTCTTGTGACTTTGAGATGAAGAACAGCAATGAAAGCACTGTTCCTTTGCTTGTCGTTTTGTGTTTTATGCTGTGCATTTACTGATATTTCCCATATCCTTTGTTTTTCTATCAATAATTTGTTTGATATTCATGAGATCCTTTATCTTAATTAACATTTGTATATGGTATTGCATTTACTGATATTTCCCATATCCTTTGTTTTTGTATCAATAATTTGTTTGATATTCATGAGATCCTTTATCTTAATTAACATTTGTATATGGTATTCACAGACTATGAATTCTTTGTGCTATTTTGTTGGGTGTTTTTTTTTTGGCTCTCTGGCAAAATTTTTTATTGCATTGAATTGCATTAAATAGCAGAACCCTGGTATACAATTATAACCTCTTCATTCTCAAATTTATACTTGATCATGAACCAAAGACATGTATTTGTAAATTTATATTACTAGCAATTAATATCTATCTGTTTCTGCTCTAAATAAAGGTTTAGAAAAAGAACAAAACCAACTTAATTCATTTCGTTGAAGGTTACTGAAAATGAATGCAAGGCAATAGAGAAATGTACAAGAAAGCAAAGTAAATGCAATGAGTGGTTCCGTCACAGAAAATGGAGATTGACTGCTTCAAGATTTGGTGAAATTACCAGGATGACATGCAGAAGAAACAAAAACAAACTATGCAAAACTTTAATTAATAGCCATAAAATAGTTAGAAAGTGTTTGTTACATGGAAAACAATTTGAATCTAAAGCTATTTGCAAATTTGAGGCACAAAAAGGTGTAAAATGTAGGCCCTCAGGCCTGTTTGTTCGACCAGATTTCCCATTTTTTAGAAGCTTCACCTGATGGCATTATTGATACTGATTTTTTAATTGAAGTCAAATGTCCATACAATGGAAGGAATGATAAAGTGTTACCAGGAAAATTTTTCCTTTCCTTTACAGAAATAAATCTGGGGAAATAGCTTTAAAGGAGATAAGCACCTATTATGCACAAATTCAAGGGCAATTGTTTATTGCAAAAAGAAAATACTGCTATTTCATTGTGTACACTTTTGTAGATCTGTTTGTGCAAGTAGTCGATTATGATGAAAATTTCTGCCTTAACTCATTAGTTCCAAAATTATCCATGTTTTATGAGAAATACTTCAGACCATATTTAGCATCTTTGTTATAACTCTCAATGTTCAAACATTCCCATGTTATTTGGTATGCTGAAAACAGCACGTACAAATTAAAAATTCATTGTACAAAAAATGTACTTTTAGATTAGATAATTGCTGCATCTTTGGTATTTAATAAATAATGGATTGATTAGGAATTTTTCAATTGTCGATTTTTACCAATAAATTAATATATTTACTCTTTCCATATAGTTGTCATACATGTATCATAAATTTAACATTCTAAATGAAATTTAACAATTTATAAACATTAAAATTTAAAACAATCATGACAATGAATGAACTAAAAACTTTTTTTTCTTTCAAAATTTTAAATGAACTTACTTTATGTACGTGTAACTCAGAAATGAAATTACATGGAATAAAAATGACTATACAATACCATACAATGTTTGATCCATTTAATGACATGGGTGCAAAAACAGAATGTGCCAAAATTTTGGAATCATGATTAATTTAATGTTTGGTCAAGTAAAATAATTAGCAAGAAAAATATCAATTTGGAAATCAATCTTATTCTTGGAAATTTTGCAAGTCAATAAATAAATTTTTCAATATCTATTGAAAATTATGTTTATGTCAGTAGAATAAACTATAAAAATCTCATTTTTGTCGAGCCTGCGACTTTTGTCGCAAAAGCGAGACATAGCGATCCTACATTCCGTCGTCGGCGTTGTCCACAAATATTCACTCTTTGGTTAAAGTTTTGAAATTTTAATAACTTTCTTAAACTATCCTGGATTTCTACCAAACTTGAACAGAAGCTTGTTTATGATCATAAGATAGTATCCAGAAGTAAATTTTGTAAAAAAAAATCCTGTTTATCCGTATTTTACTTATAAATGGACTTAGTTTTTCTTCCAGTTAACATTACATACAGTCTACAGTTAAATTTTTTAAAACATTTATTAGATTCATAAACCATCCTGGATTTTTACCAAACTTGGATAGAAGCTTCTTACAATCAAAAGATAGTATCTAGAGGAAAATTTTTAATAATTTTTTCCCCATTTTTGTTGAGCCTGCGACTAACAGACACTGGGTTCTGCGGAACCCTTACACATTTTTTAAATACTTAACATGCTTAAAACCAAACAAAAAATTATGTGTTTCAAATTATCTACAAAGACAATAAAACGCTTTAGACACAAGCTTGAAAACTGATAAAAAAATGTTGTTATTTTGGCAAATTTTAGAAAGCGTGTTATGATTGAAAATGCTACAGTAAATCTGATATTAAAAGTAACTGCCTTACTTTTTTCAAAGGCTTTTAAATATTTGGGATCAATTCTGCCCAATGAAGGCTAGGTAACCTTTAAAGCCAAAGAATCGCTTTGGACACATGAAACTGATAAAGTGTAATTTTCATTAATGAGCAAACAACATAAACAAGCATTTACAGTTCATCTGGTTTTGAGTAATTTTGTCAAATATTTTTATAAAATAAGTTGGTGGTTACAACAAAGGATAAGATATGTAAAAATTTTCATAAAAAACATTAGAACCTGTTTTCAAAATGAGAATAATTTGAGTATTTAATTAATAGGATACACATATAAAATGAAATTGAGAATGGAATAGTTTGTTTTTGTCAGGCAAAAGGCACATTCTTATGCATTTTCATTCACAATACACTTTCTGAAATTTGCAATAGAAAAACACACAAAAACAATTCTAGACCCAAGTACAAGTTTGCCTGATGGCAGTTCATTTTTCAAGATCTTAAATGTTTTGGCTAATCCAATAACTCGCTCTATGTGAATCCTTTTGGATGCTACTCTCCTGTCCCTTACAACTTCCTCTGGTTCCAACTGACTTTTACCTTTAAGCATAGTGGGAGTGTTCACTTTCACATCTTGTGCTGCGAATAAATCCTGAACCATTATTCCACGGTCTGCCATAATGCTATCTTTCTGTTCAAAAAGATTCAAGTTCAGCTGAAGCAATTCAGACTTTTCAATGATCTGACGATCACTTGCTGAACCTCCATAAGCATCACTTACATATGACACTGTGCCTCTTGGTGTGCAACCTATCATGGTTTTAATTGTGTTTTTATGTTTGTAGCTAGACCATGTCACACTTTGCGCATCAACATGTGATGGCTTCTGTATAGGAGTTTCAGTGGCATCTAATATCACCCGGGTAGTTGCAAATTTGTACTTAAAATCATCAGGCATATAATCAGTCACAATATCTCTAGATGGCCAAATGTTAATCTCTTTCAATTGAAAGTACATGAATTTTATCCAAGTAATGACAATCTTTGACACAGTTGATTCAGATACTTCAAATAAAAAACTTAATTCGAAATCTTCTTTGTTCTGACGTAACTTCATTAAACACATAAACAGTTAATCTTTTGGTGTCAAAGACAGACATTGGTAATTTAATTCATTTACAGCTGGGCCTAAACAATTGAAAAATAGCATAAAATGAATGAGGTATAATACTGAATACCCTTCGGATCATTCACCAAATTCTCAATACTAAATCTACCAAGTATGGTACATTGCACTCCCATTTCCTGATGCATAGGTTCAATGCCATCTAAGTCATCACATTCTTCTTTGACCTCAGCCTCGTTACCAACTTCAACTTCAAGCTGTACATTATTGACCACGCTTGAGTCCACATCATCTCGTCTACTGTATTTTGATGATCTGGGTGTAGAACTTTCCATAAACAAAAACAATGAAGGGACAGCATCTGGAAGAAGCCGCTTACGTGAAGCTAAAAAAAAAGTCAATTCTAAATATTTTTGCATTTTTGTTATTTCAATTAAAATTAAAGAAAAAAAATTAACAGGCCATAACAAAAAAATGCCATATATTTACATCAACTCTCATTGATCTTTTTATTATTTGAAAATTTTTATTTTCTTTCATTTTTCTAGAAATTTGACCAGTTATAGCAACCCCCCTAGCCCTCAAAACAAAAGGTATTCCTATAAAATAGGTTAAAAAGAAAATAGTGAAACCAGAGATTTTTTTTAATTGGCCTTATGAATTTTCAAATCATATTTTTTTTTATGTATAACAAATTTAAAAATTAAATTAATGGTTAATAATGTTTAGTGGCAAATATTACATGCTTATACATTGTATCAGGACTTGAACCTGTTAATGTGATACTTATAATGTGTTTGAATCATGCTTTTTGCTAGATGGATACTTTTTAATAAAGTATTACATGAAGTCATGTCAACTTTACCAGACAAATTGATATGATTCTGAATCAAAAAGTCTTCACTTTTATCCCTAAATGTTGTGTGCTTAGCTGTGTAGCAGTAAATACCAATTTTGGAGTTTTCAATTTAACCGGTATCAAACTATCAAGTGCTTGACCACCTAAACTGCATCAACAAAATTTATTTCACGAAAACCCCCAAGGGTGACTGGGGAATAGAAGTATGGTCACCATTGGTCTTCCTCCGACCGGCAGTAAAACCCTTGCTAAAGTGGGGCGTCCGTTTGGTTGTGCGGGATGTACAAATTTGCAGCCACGTCCGGTCAGAATGGGGACGTTAAATCCGATGCCTCGTTTAAAGAGAGTGCCACGCTCTTTGCACGTTAAGAACCCTTGCAACAACTCTTTGAGGGGTCCGTAGGTGACCTGTTGCAAGGCTAAATTTCTGTCCCTAACCAATATACCCTCATTTCTCGTGGCAGTCTAAATTTCTCCGACCTTAATCCCGGACGCCCCTATTACAGAACCTACCTATTGTATTTATTGTTAATTTGTTCTCGTCCTGAATATGCATGAAATATTTGCCACTGGACGTTAAGCAACCAACAATCAATCAATATTTGACGAAAAGTTAGTAAACAAAGATGCAGCATTTCATTCAAATATCAATGAGTGATTGTAATAGAGTTACTTAACAAAATGTAATATAATTATAATTTGATTTGACTATTAATACATTTTATTCTGATACAATAGAGTTATTATTTCAGATTGTACCATCTGTCTAATGAATGAGTTATTGCCCTTTGTACACAATACATTTATTTGTTGTTCATTATTCATGTGGTTATTTTTAAAGTATGTGTGAAATACATGGTTATTAATATAAATACATTTGTACATGTCAAATGCAGATGTTGCATTTATGAATCTGAGATGAATTTGTTTTTTATTCTGCCATATAACCTGGTTATAGCATTTTTTTAATTTCAACGACATTGAAAATCGTAGATTATTCCATAAAATGATACATTTCAACAATACTGAATTCCTGATTCCAGACATTAGAGACTCTTTGTTGGTCAGAACAATGCTCCATTCAAAATCAATGTGCATCCAGGTTTCCTGTAAAAACAAACAAAAAAACACAAAGCAAACAAAGCAAATATCATGCATTTTAACAATAACAGAAATTCACTAGTAATGATACAATAAAATGAATTTGAGTCTGACAAAAAACAAAAAAAAAGGACTGGACCATAGACAAATATGCCAAATTACAAAAGGGATGTAGGAATAATTTTGTGCTCCTCCAGAATTCATTTGAGAGTAAAACAGAATACTGTTACCCACCTCCCATTTTTGATACATCTGCTGTCCATGCTGTGTGCAGATACAAAAGTGATGTTATACTTAGTCAATCATAACATGTTTGTTAAACATGTACCACAAGTTGCTCCATAAGGCAGATCTAAGAGCTAAAACAAATTTACGTTTCTTATTTATCATGTCGAGGCTTTTTATAGCGGCATTAGCCGACTATATAATTATATGGTATGGGGTTTTCTCATTGTTAAAAGACATAAGTTGCCTCGAATTTCCTACATCCACTTCATTTGAACTATGCTAGTAGACAGTTGTCTCACTGACAATGTTAGAACTTCTAATTTTATATTATACTGATTTTTGAGATAAGCCCTTTTCTTGTTTGAATTGTTTCACTTTTTTCATGTCTGATATATCTTATAGCCAACTATATGGTATGGGGTGTCTTCTTGTAAGATGTGTCAATGATATTCAAGAATGTGATGATGTCCTTGTCAGATACACATATATATGTGTGATATTCAGTCTTCACAATAAACTTTTGAATCTACAGGCCCAAAGCTGAATTTTACGAAAATGTTAGTTAGATTCTATTGGCATGAGATGATTTTTACAGGCTCGAAGGCATTTTTATGAGCCTGGGCTGGTGGGCCTGCGGTTGAGCGTGAAGACTCAAAGGTAAAAATTTGGCAAAATATTTGCACAACTTAAACAAACAGTTAATATACAAGATTGTGTCATTTATCTTTATTTCTAAATGTTCATTCTTACATTCTTTAAACTTTTAAAAGTCAAATCTCCAGATTATAGTGGAAGCCTCATGCAGCTACATGTATGAATAGTTTGTTGCCAGAAAAACAATTGTCATTTAATATGCTATTAAATTTGATTGCAAAGTGTATGATGAAATGTATGAAGACCCATCTGAAATAGATACGTGTAGACAAATGTCTAATCAGCTAAACAAAATTCTATTAGGGAGGTTTGAAAAGCTGACACCTTCAATGTACGTGCTTAAAGGCCCAATTTATAGAAAGGTAATTAAATATTGTACTTTTACTAAAAAAAACAAAGACAAGTTTAATGATAAAACTCATTCGACACAATATTGCATTTGTAGAAATTGGTTTATAAACATGATGAACAGTGAATATATAGTGATTCTTCAAACAAGCACACAAGCCCAAGCTGCTAAAAAAATATTTGGACCTGTTGCTACAGTACAATAAACATGATAAAATATATAATTTGTATATTTGAAAAAATAAACAAGGATTTTTTGCTGCAAAACTGCACTGTGAAAACTGATTTAAATTTATATTCATATTGTATACTGGGTTAACCCCATTCCGGTGGTCAAAATGATAATCATTATACCAAAGTGCCGGTCGAACTACATGGGACAAATATGATTGAGATAAATAAAATTCAGATATTTAGCTCTTCAATGATGCATAATATGTTACCCGTTTGTCTAGTTTTATCAGTTTAATAAATGATTGAAAATCGGTGATCATCCGCCATTGTTTTTCTTATTTACCTCTTTCCGGTGCAAAGGTAAAATATAATATGGAGGACAACTAGGAACACTAATGCACCTTATTTTGTGCATCAAATAACGCTAATATTCTAGTAAAGAAGTACAGATCAGCAAAACATTATTTTATTTAGGACAAATTCACAATTTATATTTGACAAGATGAAAAGTGTTGAAAAGTCAAATATGCAAGATTTTTTAAAAATTTTTAAAATTGTTTTATCTTATTAAAATAAATTATTTTACTACTTTTGTGGAAATCATTTTAAATAATTTTATTTTGATGTCGATAGTGGAAAAATATTTCACAAATTTTCACTTTTGTAAAATTACTTTAACTGAATAAATAGAAAAATTACATTAATATTAAACAGTTCTAAATCTATTGTTTTTTGTATTTGAATCAGAATAACAGTTCTTGGGATAGTGCTCTGTTTACTAGACAGTTTACTGTTCTTTACAGTGTGGACAAAAGAAAGTATCTCCTCTCCGCAAGACTCTAACAGCACTACAGAATTGGAGATGTGTCCAGTGACGGCAGTTATCATTGTCACACTGTGCCCATTTGACAAACACAATTCCTGCTAGTTGTCTGATCTCTGAGGGAGATTTCTTGTAACAAACACAGCAAGTTTCACCGTCGTCATCATCGGTTAGATCACTGTCACTTGATGAATTATCAAGACATATTGGTCCTCTTTTATCCTTGTTTAAACCAGATGTACCAAGACCTGCATTAACATCATCCTCTGATAATTTCATCTTTTTTTCAGTTTTTTCCATCCCAGTTGAACTTTTTCTTTTTACAGGTGCCCTCTTTTTAGTACATGTATCTTTTCCTGCTTTGTTTTGGTGTTTAGTTACATTTTCAACTGCCTTAGGCTCTGATGTTTTATAGGGTGGTTTAAATGTTCCTTTCTTTTTTGACTGATTCAGATGATCCATGTTTTTCTTTTTTCCTAAATTTCCTGTGATTGTAAAGTGCTTCCTTTTCTTTTCTGTCTTTTCAACTGAGACAACAGACCTTTTTAGCAGGAATCCAGATGGAGAACTGTTTACTGTACATGTGTTCATGTTTGAAGAGTTGTTTGATGTGTTCAATTCAATTATAGGTTCTGCAGTATATATTTGGATGTCATCAGAGTACCTGTTTTCAGGAGGGACTAGGCTAAGCAAAGGTTGACTATTTGATTCATCATGATCCGATGAGATTTCATGTTCCTTTTGAGCTGATGCTGAAACTTCGAATTGTTGTATTGTCAGAGTGGCAGCTTTGCTAAATTGCTGAGAGGAAGTGTTTCCATCATCTTGGGAAATATGGGTATTATTCATTGCAGATTCAGTTGCTTCATCTGATGTAGCTGTGGGGTAAATTGTAGCCGGAGCAAGTTCACTAGTGTCAACAGCTTTTGGGTTAAACGGATATATCCCACTTTTCCTGAAAGATGATGTCAGGTTCTGTGCTGATAGACCTTTCTGGTAGGGTGAACATGACATCTGTCCAATATTATATCTTGTAATTTTACATCCAGGGTTTTTACGCATGAACAACTGTGCCTCCCTGTTGTAACAAGCCTTTAATGGTCCAAAACACCCTATATCTAGTGGCTGTAAAATGTGGCTACAGTGTGGTGGGAGTATGAAAAGGATGATATTCTTCGATTCAGCCCAATCTTGTAAAGTTAAGCTCACATGGGAGCGGTGGCCATCAAGCAATATAAGTAGAGGAATGCCAGAGATATCATGAGATACATACTTGAGGAAGTGCTTTTCAAGATAAGTTTTGAATATGTCACTGTTTTACCATCCAGACTTAGAGCATTGGCCATCAGAACCAGCCGGAGTCCCATCAAGAAGAAGAGCCCTGTCAAATTTAACACCAGGAAATACATAAAAGGATGGAACAGCATTACCAATTGCATTGCCAGCACCAATGATAGTTACATTTGAAGACCTTGAAGATGTGACAGACTGGGGCTTAAGAACAATGTCGTGAACTATTTTCCCTGGGCTATGTTCAGTTTGCAGAGCACTCTCATCCATATTGAATAATTTGTGTTGCTGTTCATGCAGATTGTTTTTGGTCATAATAGTGCCCAGCTCTTTGTAATAATTGGATAGTGTCTCCTTTGATGCACATCTAGCTCTCTGCATGGACAATTTCTGCGGTTTACTGATTGTTAAATTTGGCCATCTTTTCATAAAGGAGTAGTACCATTTATTACTTAATATATCCTCCTGGGGTTTTCTTTTGCCCATAAACATGGCTAAATCAGTTGCTAGGTAAATTACATCTATTCTGGAATAACCATAACCAATACTGGCCATATGTGCAATGTGGTCCACCATTTTTTTTTCTGTACCCTCATCAAACAGGTAATTGGAGCATCTCCCATCCACAGAAACCAAACCAAGTGTCCTATCTCTAAGAGTGCTTTCTGGAATACCATAGTTTTTTGCAGCTTTGTAAACAGACATTCCATTTTGGACAGCATCATAGGCATATTTCAAAGCATTTGGGTCGTATTGCTTTTTCTTCATTGTGAAGATATCTGTAAAACAAAATGAACACTCATAAACATTTGAAATTATCAGTAAAATCTAAAATCTGCCCTGAAAAAAATATTATCAATTTGTCTAATATAAAGCTGCAATTATTTTATTTATTAAAGCACAATTTTTTATAATCATTGTGCAAGCATTTTGTCCTTTAATCACAGTAATATGTTCTTCATATTCATTTTTATTCATTCTTATTAAATTCAATCAACATAAATAGTTTTCAAAAACATAAAAAAAAGATAAGTCACTTTTTCTAAAATAAACTGTAAAAGTGTTCATTTTTGTTAATTAGGCTTTCCATAGATTTTTCAGAGTCATAAGGAGGCTTTATCATCACGTGACTGTTGTTTGGGACGCCTCATAAATAGCGGCGAGAAATCAATATTAATAGATTGATTTTAGATGATTATTCAATATTTTATATGGCTTGAAATTTTATGGCATATCAATGATTTTGGAATGGTGGAAAATACACTATCATGAGCTAATAAATATATTTTTACCTGTAGTGAAGACTGTTTGGCGTATTTACATTTGTTGACATACAGCGATGAACCAGTTGTCTGTAACCTGTAACCTCTGACCCTTGTACGCGCTTTTAGATCAACGAAAACCCGCAATTTAACATTACACCGGAATCAGGTATACACCGGAAAGAGGAGAAGGCAGTATATTTGCCATCATCTGCACTTAAATTTGACACCCACTCGTGAAAGGTATATGACTTGTACAATGTTGTACTTGGAAGTATCACTATTCTTTAAAATTTCAATAAATATTAATGTTATTCATCATTGGAAGTTATCTTAACCTAATAGTCCAGAAACTCTGTAGTCAGCGCCCTTGAAATGGGCGGCACAAACAACGTCATGTTTCCCTGGCTTCCAGAGACCTTTTGTGGTAGTGTCTCGTCTTTTAATAACCACCCTCCATTTAAGTTGCAATTCTCTTTCTTTAGGAAACTTATGACCACCAGAATTCCGACATCCAGGAACACTACAGTACTGTGGCATCTTCTTTATTGACTTTAAATCTTTAAAACTCGCAGTGTTTACATTGACAACAATATGGCGCTTTTTTTGATGAGTCACGAGGAGTTCCGAAAGTATAACTGATGGAACAATACGCCACCTATTAGCGAAAAAAATGTAGGTGCAAGCCATTATCTCTTCAGTAATATCTCATCTGATATGTAAAGTTATGTAGATGAATTTTTCGTTGAGTATTTAATAACGTCAGGTGTAATGATCTGGAATGAGATACGAGTTTCACGAAAACTTGAGGAATAACATACTAATTCATTTGGAATGAATTTAATAATAGAAAAGAATAACTTGTATTTCTTATCACAGCGCCCTAAGCTCATCAGAATAATTACATTAAATTTATATACATTGATTACACTGAAATACAAATCAACTGGTACATTTAAAAGTTTCACTACCTAATTTCATCCTTTTAAGGCGACCAATGTCTAACCGGTTAACCTGTGTTGTATTAGGCGTAGATAAGCATGTTATTTTAAGCTGGACGATATCGGTTGGTCGGCCCTTGACTTTTTCTCTCTACTCCCATTGTCTTTTTGACATCATTGAAATTCGTTGCCAGGTTAGCAGCAACAGACACATTTGTTTGTGGCACATTTTCATGTCTTTGTGCCTCTACGAAAGCCTGCACTTGGCGTGCCGTTTGTTCCAATCTATTTAATGAGCTTGTTGGTCTTCCTTTAAATATTCAAAGAATCAAAAAATAGAATTAAATCAAACAAATAGCATAATTTGACTTTTTGTTATTTCTCGAACACTTCACAGTCTAACGTCGTCTGGAACAACTACATAGACATTCTGAACATTTAACTATGTGAACCACCACAAGAGAGCCTCTCTTCAGACAGTTTAAACTCTGACCTGAGTGTTTGTTACAGTGGGTATCGTACTCCATCACCAAGGACCAACATGGTTGTTCGCCCTCAACCAGACAGTCACTGTGATGTCAAAAAGCAACTAAATGACAGAATTTTTTCACCACTTAGCCAGAACTGGCATATTCCACACCCTGTAGTCGATCAACAGGAAGATTGCAACCTTCAACCTTTATTTTCATATTCAAGGAATAACGCATGAAAAACCCTCGGATTCTGCTGAAAGGGGTTTACTGGTAAGGTGGCAAAATTACCACTTTAAAGATGGCCACATTGTCAAATCAACAAAAAAAACACCCAGAACATGGTCCTAAAACAACTGGGATGCTTGGAAATCTGGACTATTTTCTAAACCATCTACAGTCAAATATTTTCCAAAACAAAGAAACTTCTTAGGAAAAGTAAGTAAGTTGGGAAACTATGTGTGTAAAATGCAGAATCCTCAGAACTTAAATGTTGACAAATACATTGAAGAAGAGGGGAAACAAAAATCCAGGCTATATTTGCTTACAAAACAAAATGTGGAACGTTAGATATAGGTAAGTACTTTCTAGTTGTGATCGGTTTTCGAAAAATTGAAAATTCATCTCTTGTCACAAAGTGGTAAACCAGAGGGGTAAAAATCAAGATTTTCCGGTTAACTCTGCTGATCATCGAAGTAAACGTTTTATTATTCAACATCCCATCCAACTGTAGACAACATTTACCTTAAAACATCTGTGTGGTTTGGAATTGAATTCTGACGATCATGTCACTCTGTTTTGGAATGAAGTTAGTAGCGTCGACAGTCTAAAGACGTCAGAAGACAATGTGACGAAAATTGTTCAGTTACCTTAATAATATTATGAAGTTCTAAGTTTATCTGTTAGGAAGTCGGCAAATGCTTAAATACAGTGAATGTTCGCATTACAAATTCTACTTTCACTTTCGTTTGTTAAGTATGTACGCTAATAACGGTTGTCATACTTAAAACCATTTCCGAAGTTTTGATACTGGTTCCGATTCTTCCTAGATGAAAATTAAATGTTCGATATTAAAGAACTTTGGGGTTGCCACAACGTTAATCAGTTCGGTCGTCAGAGCTCCCAGTGTTTGGTTAAATTTCTTCAAAATACTGGTCTGGTCATCTGTTTTGTATATTGCCCTTTCATACTATTTTAAACTGCTAGGTTTTCTTACATATATTTCGATGTGCCCCGTGCTGTCTATCATTTGTTGTTTAGTTATATATGTATTGTCTATCATTTGTTGTTTCGAAATTAATGGTCTTTTGTTGGGCAATGTATGACAAATATATGTTCAAAACCTCGCCCGTAATTATAAATTATGTAATTCATTGACCGCTCCCGACATGTGTAACTTCAAGGCATATTTTAGCGGCGATCGATGTCTTTCAAAATTACTTTATTTTTATCAATAGTACCGCTTAAGTCGACGTTAGGGCCGTCTTGACCTTGTTGTAGGGTATGAATGATTTGTTCATTGTTGAAGGCCCTACATCAACTGTCAAGATGAAGAACAGGAATAAAAGCCCTGTTCATTGATAATTTTCTATGTTTTCTATGTATTGTGTGCGATTTTGTCCCATGTACATTTACTCCATATCCTTTCATTTTCTATTAAGAAAAGGTAATTATAAAAAATTCTGAATAAGAAGTAGCTTACCAAGGACCTTTGGTTAAACTTACATAAGCAAGAGCCAATTGTACTATCTGAATAAGGTGGTGACATATTGTCTTGTGGTATATAATTAAGATTACAACGTGATACTGTCCCTTTGGACCAGTGACACCTTGGCCCTGAACAGAGACCAGGGGCGCACTGGAAACCATATTTTCATATTACCTTTGAATCAAAGAACTAAAGTACTGCTAGGCAAATAGGTCAACAGTCATATATCTAATTTTGAAGTAAGATTAAGTCACAGCTCCAATTAAGCGTCCCTTGTGTTGTACTCAATTGTTAGGTTAAGGGTCCCATTTTGTATACTTGCCGGAAGTAGTCTTTTGTTATTCTTGTTAGGCTTTTATATCTAAGGTTGAAATAAGTTCAGGAAACACGTAACCATTTGTAACGGTTAGCCAACGATACACAACAAATCCAGGGAAGTAACCCTTGTAAGGGTCTACGGGTACATAAAGTACCATCTGGCGTGTAGGACATCCTGCACGTTACAGAATTTGGTGGCAGCGGTGGGATTTGTGCGCTGTATAGTTGATTAGTTGGATATATCAGTCAGTATAGTGGGACATCATTTTGTTTTTATAAAATGGATAAAGTCGAAAATTTGTCTGCCTAATTGTCTAGGCTTGAGAAAGATCTTCAGGACACCTTGTCAAGGAGTCGTCAATCACACTCTACACCAATTCCCGGGTTTGCAAGTGACTCAGGGATTATAACTACACAGCGTAATTACAAAACGTCTGTTGACAAAACAATCCCGATTCATAGTACCCCAATGGGTCCACATCATATAGGTATTGGCGCGAGACCAAAGGTCTACATAGTATAGAAGTCTCAAATCAGTTGGAACCTTATGTTTCTATTTTCAGCTCTAATCGGTTATCATACATGTATGAGTCCAAACGATTTAATTCTAACACTCGTCCGTACGTTTTTGTAGGTAACGAAGCTTTTCCTCTTAAACAAACATGATGCGTCCTTATCCGAGGACACATGTAGATTATTCGAAAAGGATCTTTAATTATAGATTGTCAAGGACAAGACGTGTTATTGAAAATGCTTTTAGAATAGTTCCAAGCCGCTGGAGGATATTTAGGCGACCCATTTCGACAACTCCAGAAAAAGTTAAGAAATTGTCAAAGCCGCATTGTCTTTACATAATTTTGTGAAGCATGAAGAAAGAAACGTACCTGTCATTCAGCGTAGGTACTGCTCTCCAAGGTGTGTAGATACAGATGACAACGGTAACATAATTGAGGGTATGTGGCGGAATGAAATTGGTGATGCGGGTGGGATCGTCGAGATAAATTAAACGGAGAGCAACATGTTTAAAAGAATAGCTCGGGAGACGAGGGAGAAGTTCGAGAATTATTTCGTGAGTGACATAGGACAGGCGGAGTGGCCAAATACAAGTGTTCATTTTGGTGAACAAGAATAACAACATATGAAACTTTAGAATCATAAGAAGTCAATTAAACGAAATAGTTGAAGTTTTTTGAATCATCAAAAAATGTTGGTGGTTCATTTTCATCTACATTTTGACATTGATTATAACATTCTTACTTGAAGGCACTTCTCGATATGGAGTGTTGAACTCCACATCATAAAGTGCTTGGTTGATTAATATTTTAGCACAAGTATTTAGCTGTTGGCTCAGTCTTCCTTAGTTAGCAGCTATAGTTTGTCCATAATGACCCTCCTCGTCCAACTCTTTCTTAAAGAATGTTTAATTGATTTATTGTTGGTTGCTTAACGCCCAGTGGCAAATATTTCATGCATATTCAGGACGAGAACAATTTCAAAATAAATACAATAGGTAGGTCTTGTCATAATAGAGGCCATTCGGGAAAATTCTGACTGCCTCTGGAAAATGAGGTATACTGGATAGGGGCAGAAATTTTGCCTTGCAACAGGCCACCTACGGACCCATCAAAGAGTTGTTAAATTGATTGATTGATTGATTGATTGATTGTTGGTTGCTTTACGCCGCATTAGCACAGAAAGGCTATATCGCTACGAGAGTAAATTCGAATATTTTAACAATTTAAGGTATATTTTTAAAATCAGACAAAAGGTCTTTCAATAAACTAAAATTCTAGACTAAAGCAAATTGATTATTTACAAATAAAAATCAACACTAATGTGATAAAAATTAAAATCGTTTTAAATATAACAACATTTTTTTATATTTTATAATATATTCCAATTTCTTTTAAGAATGAAACAATATTTGTAAATGGAACATTATTAAATAAATCATACATATTATTGACATTGAAATGCTTTTTACGAATATCAGCAAAGTCAATACAATTAATTAAAACATGTTTAATAGTATATATGCAGTTGCAAGGTACACATTGTGGTTCATTTTCATTTTTTAAAAGATACTCGTGTGTCACTCTAGTATGACCAATTCGGCATCTAGAAATAACACACTGATCTTTTCTGCACATTAAATTATTAAAAGGTTTACCTAAATTAGGTTTAATTTCATGTAATTTGTTACCATCTCTCTTACTCTATTCATTTTTCAAAATATTAAAAACATATTCTCTAATATTAGATTTTAAATCGGTATATGGTATATTACAGTTAGATAAAGTGTCATCCAGGGCATTCTTTGCCTCAAGGTCTACAGCTGTGTTTTCATGGATTCCAACATGACTCAGCACCCATAGAATTATTATTTCTTTAAGAAGAATTTTTAAATCTCTCATTACATATAAAATTTTGAGAATTGTTGGGTGTTTAATTCTGGTATTTTGGGTAGCTTGTAATCATGAAAGAGAATCAGAACATATAATAAATTTGGATTTATCTGAAGAAGCAATACATTTCAAAGCCAAAATTATTGCTTCTGCTTCAGCAGTAAAGATGGATGCAGCAGATGGCAAACGGAGAGTTGCAGCTCTGTCCCTGAAGACAGCAGCAGATGCAACTCTGTCACCATCCTAACGGAGGAATTTTATTTTCATGTTTTGCAAAAATCTCTTCATAAATTGGATTAAAAACACAGCTGTAGGCAGGATTATCTGAATAGGCTTTTAGTTTGACAGCATATTGAAGTCCAAGCTTCAAAAGTCTGTTAAAAAGTGAATGCTCATCAGCCTCTACCTACAGACTCTCAACTGGTGAGGTTTTAAAGGCGCCAAGACAGAGACGCAAACCCTGGTGATGCACAGCATCGAGAATCTGTATGTAGGACTTCCTTGCAGAGCCATACACTATAGAGCCATAATCAAGTTAAGATCTAACTAGAGATCTATATAAATTAAATAAAACGTTGCGATCAGCACCCCAGTCAGTGCTGCCGACAACTTTTAAAATATCTAATGCTTTTAAACATCTCGATTTTAATATTTTGATATGGGGTAGAAAGGTTAACTTTTATCTAAAATTAACCCAAGAAATTTGGATTCATCAACCATTTTAATTGGGTTTCCGTACAAAGTGAGTTCTGGGTCAAGATGCAATTTTCTTTTGTTACAAAAATGCATCCCGACCGTTTTTGAAGTGGAAAATTTAAAACCATTTTCCGAGGCCCATTTTTCAATTGTCTTTCTATGTGATTCATATTTTTGCCTCTGTAACATATTAAAAAATCATCAACGTATATTTCTTTTTAATACTTCAACAAGACTGTTAATTTTAAGACTAAATAATGTAACAGATAAAATACTGCCCTGAGGGACACCAATCACTTGATCATATAGATCAGACATGGTTGAATTAACTTGTCTGTTAGATAGAAAATTCGAAATAAAATTTGGCATACTGCCTTTCAACCCCATATCAAAGAGATCTTTTAAAATACCATACTTCCATGCAGTATCATAGGCCTTTTCAAGATCGAAAAAGACCGACACTACATGTTAATTTTTCGCAAAACCATTACGGACAAATGATTCGAATCGAACAAGATGGTCAAGAGTACTTCGACCTTGTCGGAATCCACTTTGGATATTAGCTAAAAGCCCATTTGATTCCAGGAACCAAACAAAGCGATCATTGGCCATCCGTTCTAGAGTTTTACAGACACAACTTGTAAGAGCAATTGGCCGATAATTGATAGGATCCGTACGATCTTTACTTGGTTTTGGAATAGGCACGACAGTTGCAAGCTTCCAGATTGACGGTAAATCACCAGATTCCCGGATGTTATTCATGAGCTGCAAAAGAGCTTCCAGAGAGGAATCTGGCAAGTGTTTTAACAGTTGATAATGGATGTTATCAGGCCCACAAGCTGTGTCATGGGCTTTTGGAAAGAGATGTTTTAAGTTCTTCCAAAGAGAAAAATTTATTATAATTTTCACCATTTTTTTTATTTAAAGTTCAACTTTATTTTTTCTTTATGTTTTTTAACTTTTTTAAAATCTTCCCTGTAGTTGTTAGAAAAAGAAGATTTCTAAAAAGTTTCACCAAGCTTGTTGGCAATATCCTTTTCAGATGTTAATAAAGAATTGCCGTCTTTCAAATGTTTAACAGTGGCTTTAGAATTTTTACCTTTTATTTTTTGTACCATATTCCAAACTTTTGTCATCGGAGTTCGAGATGTTATCCCCGAGACAAATTTTTTCCAGGATGTTCGTCGGGCTTGCCTGCAAGTCCGCCGTGCCTTAGCGCGAAAAATACGGAAATTATCCTAGTTTCCTGCCGTAGGATGTTGATTGAACCGTCTTTCAGATTTTTTACGGTTACCTATGGCTTGATCACATGCGTCATCAAACCATGGTTTGCTGGGATGTTTCGGATTTGCCGAGGTCTTAGGTATTGTTTTGTCAGCAATTGATGTTAAAACAAATTGACCCAAATTTAGCGATTACAGTCAGGAACCTATAGTTTCTGTAAGTCTTGTATATTTTTTTACTTTTAGTTCATATCTGCGTTTCGAAGTGAAGAGTGGCGTCCATTTTCTTGATCTAGTATACGTAAGGATTTCGGGGAATGCTCAAGACCTCCTCTAGGTGTTGGATTTCTTGCATGTTGAAGACCCATTGGTGGATTGTAGTTACGACGTAAGGAACATATCCGATATAATTTGTGAAACGGTTATTAAATTAACTGTTTACAAAACTTGAGAATTTTTTAAATACTAAGGCTTTTCTACCTCAGGAATAGATTACTTTAGCTGTATTTGGCAAAACTTTTAGGAATTTTGGTCCTCAATGCTCTTCAACTTCGTACTTTATTTGGCCTTTAAACTTTTTGGATTCGAGCGTCACTGATGAGTCTTTTTTAGACGAAACGCGCGTCTGGCGTAAATACAAAATTTAATCCTGGTTATCTATGATGAGTTTATTTATTCCATAACGGTCAACCAACTGGTGATGGCGTCCGTAAAATTTACGAAGGGATGATTTCAACTTCACCATTTGGAACTCTTGGTTTTATAGCGTCCTTGTGAGCAGCAACCTTCTATCTAGAAAATTATGATAGGAAATGCAAGCATGGGAATATCGTATCAATTGGGAGACATATACCCCGTATGCAGGTGCTGCTGGAATGTTGCTACTTAAAAATGAAAAGTTCACAATTGGAAAGCTGAATAGTATTCGAAAAATAGTGTTGCAACACTAAAGACAACACGACGCTCTAGATTGGTAGGAAATATCGATATTTTAATGTTAAACAAGATATACATACAACTTATACACTACATCATTTGCCAACATGGGACAATGACAGTCTGTCATTTTTTTCTTCAAGGTAGTGACTTAGTAATTCAAAATAAACTGGATATTATTTGAATAAGATTAAGATTAAGGTTCGAGCCACGGTGAAGGCTGATTCTCCTTTGATATCAATGCAATCAGTTAAATCTTGTTTGCATTCATATTACATTGAGCCCCCAAGGGTGACTGGGGAAACGAAATATGGCCACTTGGTCTTCTCCCGACTGGCAGTAAAATGCTTGTCGAAGTGGGGAGTCCGTTTGGCTTTGCGGGATGTATCAAGTTCGCAGTCACATCCGGTCAGAATGGGGACGTTAAATCCAATGCCTCGTGTAAAGAAAGTGCCACGCTCTTTGCACGTTAAGAACTCTTGCAACAACTCTTTGAGGGATCCATAGGTGGCCTGTCGCAAGGCAAAATTTCTGTCCCTATCCAATATACCCTCATTTTCCAGTGGCAGTCCAAATTTCCCCGACCATCATCCCGGATGGCTTCTATTATGACAAGACCTACTTATTGTATTTATTATTAACTTGTTCTCGTCCTGAATATGCATGAAATATTTGCCACTGGACGTTAAGCAACTAACAATCAATCAAGCAATATTACATTGAGCTGTTTGCATTGTTTACAATTAGTGTTTCTGTTCTGGTTTGTTTTAAAAGACCAAAATCTATGTTGAAATGAAGTGTTGCCTTGTTTTACTCTGGCAGTGTACTTGTATGATTTTATATTTTACATGCCATAGCTGTTATAGTATGAATTTAAAAAGTACACGTGCATTCATAATAAAGGTAGACAAGTTATACTAGTTGTTTCTATCATTTTCATTACAATTGAGGAGTCAAAATACTTTTGCATGGTCTATCTTCCTATTGGTATGTTTTCAATGTTTACACTTATAGTATCTCTTATTCGGTGGAAAGCCTTGGCACCACCGGCACGGATTCGTATGTTATCATGTATCTTACTTCATACATTGTTGGATAATTATTAGCTCCTGATTTATGTCTTCAATGTCCAAAGTGTTGTTCAAGAGGATTCTGATTAAAATCATGAGTTAATATAAAGTCCACACCAACCCCAAACGTGAATTTAACACATTCAGTAATGGAGTTTACACTTTTGTTCAGTCAATCTCGGGTATGCTCACTCAGTGCCATAGCTACCTTTTGTGTAGTGGTTGCAGCACTGTTTCTATTTTCAGCTCTAAACGGTTATCATACATGCATGAGTCCAATCTGGATTTCTTTTGTCCCGACTTCAAAGTAACTCCTCACATTAAGGCAATCACTAAATCGATTTAATTTTAATGGAGCAAATAATTTCTGAGACTCTTGCATCTTACAAATGTTCAAAAGTGTTTGCAACAGTTCAACTTAATATCCAAGCGGCCAGATTGACTTTCAAAATCTCTCAGATCAATATGCGGTATTGATAATTTTGAATTTTTCCCGTGAACATGGCCGTGTTATCATGCAGGAAGACAATTCTAAATGCATTTTCAAACTGAAACCTAGCAAAGTCATGGAATTGACGCTATTGAACGGAATGCATGTGGCAAAATGAAGGGTATTATGCTCATTTGCATAGCGGCCATTTTGATTTTTTTAGAAATCCGCCATAGTGTTATCACTGTATTGCACAAAACACTTTATTTAAAAAAAAATCCAAATTCGTATTTCAGACACAATGAGAAACATAAGTCAGATTAATCTCCTTAGCATTACAGGTGGCGCACTAGCCAATGCGGTCCTTATCATCAGTTTCCGGCTTATCAGACATATGATCAATTTGCAATATAAATGTACATTAACGTGTGTGTTTGTCTATGATATAAATAAATGAATCTTATTATTCTTTCATTACACTCTTGCTAAACAACTATAAGAAAGTGTGTAGATAATATAAAGTTAAGTTTTAATATAAAGTATGGCCAGTTATTATGGATTTTGGAGTTTACCACAGTTAAAAGAAGAACTGAAGAAAAGAAAAGCAAAATTATCAGGGAGGAAGAGAGGACTCATTGAAAGGTTGTTATTATTATTAAACAGATATTTTTATATTCTTAAAAGTAAACAATTTGTTGAATAATAATGTGTATAAAGTAAATGATTTCAATTAATTTTTCCTTTTCATCCACATGAAAATGTTAAAGCTTTATTTACTATACAGTGTGATTATATAAATCAATATGCTCAAAATACATAAATTCTATTTAAATACTTTTCAGATTGGAAGCTTATGATAGAAACCAAGATTTTGGGGGACAGGAAGACTTAGGTGAGGATTTTTCAATGAGCTTACCCGAATTGTCTAAGTATAAATATATGAATACTGAAACTGAATTTGTGGACTTCAGAATGGGTGCAGTTGAAACATACTTGGAACAAATGGATAAGTCGTTAGATTGTGATGCAGTGAATTTATACAAGGAAAATTTCTAAAGTATATTCGTCTAGCAACTGAAAACAATATGTTTTAAGTGAAAAGTGAATGCCGTGCCCAGATGAAAAAGTCAGTAACATAATGATCAATTGATTGTGATGGTAGCATTTTTGAAAGTCAATGTGAACGCGCTGCCGGAATGGGTCCAAATGCTCACTGCAAGCATGTATGTTGTGTATTAATAGCTTTATACAACTTCTCTAGTAATGGTGAAATTGTGACAGAAGAAACTTGCACTCAGCGATTACAAACTTTTCACAAAAGCAAACGTTTTAAAGGATCCCCTATAAAGGCATGTGACATAACTCCCTCAGTCAAAGTTGACTTTAGATGAATTTAGCTATTTAGTTTAGGTATTTTTGACATATAGCTCTTCAACGGTTTTGGTACTTGTACATCTTCGGATTTCAAATGTTTGGCTTTAAGCGTTCCTGATGAAGGTAAATCCAGAAAAGCGCTTCGGACGCAAGAAATTATTAAACGTGTTGTTTTCAATTATCAGTAAGTGTAGTTAGGGCTAGCAATGTAAATTTTGACCCAAGACCAAGAGCTTTACAGAATACCTCAAATTATCAGGACTATTTCCGAAATATCTGTTTAAGTCACAAATATGGTTCAACTTTATCCATCAGCAAACATTTATGGAGTTGTTACAGACCATGACTATTTTGAATTTCACCCAGAGGACAATTGGTTAAGAGATAATTGTATCAGTACAATAACTGATGAAGACATTTCTAAGATCGAATCTTTTACATCAGGTCATGCAAAAAATCCAAGGTGGAAGGAAGAGATGCAAACGATTGCAATCCTCATCTTTTGGCAGAATATGTAAAGCTACGGACAACAGATTTCGAAAAATTGGTTCGATCAATGACAGAAATTGTTAATTTGAAAACCGCACCCAGATTACATGGGCAAAAGTATGAAAAGTCAGCTTTGTCAAAGTATGAACAGGATTTTGAACGTTCTCCTGTAAACTGTGGAATATATGTCAGTAAGTCACATCCATTCATTGCAGCATCTCCGGATGGGATTATCAACGACACAGTGGTGGAAGTTAAATGTCCATTTGTAGCAAAAAACAAAATGATATCACCTAAGACTTTACCATTTCTTTTATATAATGATTGGAAGCTTATGCTTAATGAATCTCATAATTATTATTATCAAGTCCAAGGACAGATGTTTGTACAAACCTTAAATCCTGTCACTTTGTGGTTTTTACATTGCAAGAAGTACAATATATGCACATCAAACGAGATGACATTTTTATTCAAAATATGGTCGAAAAACTGGAAGATTTTTATAAAACATATTTCCGAAAGGCTATTCTTCAAAAATTTCTGTATAAATATTATAATAAATATTCATTTGAATGAAAAATATAAATTGATTATATTGTCTTTAAACTAAAACCACATGTTGACAACTATATGTTTGTTTTTATCTCAAGATGTAAATGTATGTAGTAAGATTATATTGGGATAATCACTGCATATTATTTGTTGGTAAATTATCTTTGATTATTCCGTATTAAAACCAAGTATGTATGATGAAATTTATCTATGCATTTAAGGGACGACCATTTGATATTCTGGGGGAGGGGAAGGAGGATTTTGAAAATAAATAGCTCAGCCTTGATAATCAAAAACATAAATGGTTTGTTCTGTGGTACTCTGAAAATAAATTACCTGACTTGCAAGGTATTGAAAATAAATAACTCAGCAGGTCTAATCGAAAGTATGAGATGGCACCAGATTCTTCATAAATTCATCTTTTTTTCCAAAAAAATATCGGGAAACACTTCCCAAATCTTTTAATAATAAAAGTATAAATATTATTTAAATATACTTGAAATGTCTGAAAATTGGTTTCATTTAACTTGAGGTATATTGTCTCAGGAACACTTACCTCACTTTTATTACAGGGCCGTAACTACATTGAGGCAAATGCCTCATGTAGGAAATTTCAAACCAAACAGTTGAGTGCCTTGAAGGAAGCAAGTTCTGTTCTCCCTCAGACGTAGCCCTTGATTTTTCGGGATCAATGTTTCTTATTTATTTGTCTTTTGTTCATTGATTGCCCTTCTGTATTCTGTTAGTGTTGCATCCATTTTGTAATTTAGTAATTTTGTTATTAACTTGATCATGAGTTTAAAAAAAATAACAAGCCACAGACTTAACTATGTGAATTACATTTTTGCTTTATTATGCATATTTGTCTTTTGATGATGTCCCTAGACACTTAAGTCTTACACTGAATCTATACATTTTGCTTTGAGACCAAAATATTGTCAAAAAATTTTTAAAACAGAACTTGCATTTTCAGATTAAGAAAGGATCTGGGGAACACCCAGAAAGCATGATTTTGCATCATTTGTTCTATAGCTTCTTGGGCCTTCTCCCCCCAAGGGTGACTGGGGAATAGAAAATATGGTCACCATGGGTCTTCCTCCGACCGGCAGTAAAACCCTTGCTACAGTGGAGCGTCCGTTTGGCTGTGCGGGATGTACAAATTTGCAGCCACGTCCGGTCAGAATGGGGACGTTAAATCCGATGCCTCATGCCTCAAGAGAGTGCCACGCTCTTTGCACGTTAAGAACCCTTGCAAAAACTCTTTGAGGGGTCCGTAGGTGACCTGTTGCAAGGCTAAATTTCTGTCCCTATCCAATATTCCCTCATTTCCCGTGGCAGTCTAAATTTCGCCGACCTTAACCCCGGACGCCCCTATTACAGAACCTACCTATTGTATTTATTGTTAATTTGTTCTCGTCCTGAATATGCATGAAATATTTGCCACTGGACGTTAAGCAACCAACAATCAATCAATCAATCAATCTTGGGCCTTCAGCGGTTCCAAAACCCTTCAAAACAAATGTTGCCTCGCTCCGCTCGGCGAAACATATTTGCCAATACTTTTCTTATAAAAGAGCCTAGTTACAACCAAACTTTGATACTGTGCATGTATGCAATACATGTATATGCAGTTGAGAATATATTGATTGATTGTTGGTTGCTTAACGTCCAGTGGCAAATATTTCATGCATATTCAGGACGAGAACAAATTAACAATAAATACAATAGGTAGGTTCTGTAATAGAGGCATCTGGGATTGAGGTCGGAGAAATTTAGACTGCCACGGGAAATGAGGGTATATTGGATAGGGACAGAAATTTAGCCTTGCAACAGGTCACCTACGGACCCCTCAAAGAGTTGTTGCAGGGTTCTTAACGTGCAAAGAACGTGGCACTCTCTTTACACGAGGCATCGGATTTAACGTCCCATTCTGACCGGACGTGGCTGCAAATTTGTACATCCCGCACAGCCAAACGGACGTCCCACATTGACGAGGGTTTTACCGCCGGTCGGAGGAAGACCAATGGTGACCATACTTCTATTCCCCAGTCACCCTTGGGGTAGGTTGAGAATATAGAAGATTCATTTATCCAGAGGATGATGATTAATTCTGATTTAAATGTTACATAATGACTTGAATATACATGTATTATTTATAATAGACAAATATTTAAAAATTGTGTGTTTCGAATATTATAAATATAGTTGTGAAAATAAATAATCAGTCCCTTGCTTTAAGGAAAATGAAAAATCTTGCTTCAATAGTGCAGAAAATAGATAATCTGTCCTCTTAGTTTACAAAAATAAATAACCGATCCACAACAAATCCTCCTGCCCCCAAAAAATCAAATGGTCGTCCCCTTATTTATTTATTATAATCTGAGGTTGTTAAAAAAACAACAAAAACAAATAGACCATATAATGTATTAACATCATGAATATGGACAAGATGTTATCACTAATGAAGCCGTTACCCCAAAACACATTGACAATATCAAAATAAGAAGATGTGGTTTGATTTCCAATGAGACAATTCTCAACAAGAGACCACATTGACATAGAAATTTTAAAACAACCATAGTTCCCAGTACAGCCTTCAACAATGATTAAAACATATACCATATAGTCAGCTATACAAGTTCATAAATAAATTCAAAAACTAGTTGACAGTTGTAAATTCAATATATGCTTTAACTATTTAAAAATGAAAATAAGAAAACTCTGCATTCAATAAATGGATAAAAATATACATGTATACAGTATTTATCAATCTCTATTTTGGAAAGGCATTGCTTTTAAACCAAATAAAGAATATGTATTCTCATGCATTTGCTGGAATGATACAGTTCTTAAAATTGCACAACATGAAACAAACAAATGTTATTTCTGTAGCAAGCTTTGTCTCAGCAATATTCAGTGGCTCCTTCAGAATTTTGAAAGTCTTAGCTAGCCCTAAAATGCTTTTTTTCTGAACTAGTATGTTAGATTCCCGTTAAGCGCATCGGACTAGTACAAAATAGGGGTAATATTCATAGTACATTAACCTGTTCTTGTCCTGAATATACATATTAATTTGTCGCTGGACGTAATAAGGTAGCCATCCATCATCATCATCCCTTGTAAAAAGAAAGAAAGAAACGACGCGGTCCTGGTCTCAACTTATAACAATATGCTATTACTTAACAACAATGGGTTAGTTTCATAAGATTTGTTGAACAACTTGGGAAAAAAACACTATGTATAAGTGTCCATGCACCCCCAATTTCACACACGCACACGCATTCTTTGAAATTTTCATTTATTAAGAAAAAATCTTCCTAATTAATTGATTGATTGTTGGTTGCTTAACGTCCAGTGGCAAATATTTCATGCATATTCAGGACGAGAACAAATTAACAATAAATACAATAGGTAGGTTCTGTAATAGAGGCGTCTGGGATTGAGGTCGGAGAAATTTAGACTGCCACGGGAAATGAGGGTATATTGGATAGGGACAGAAATTTAGCCTTGCAACAGGTCACCTACGGACCCCTCAAAGAGTTGTTGCAAGGGTTCTTAACGTGCAAAGAGCGTGGCACTTTCTTTACACGAGGCATCGGATTTTACGTCCCCATTCTGACCGGACGTGGCTGCAAATTTGTACATCCCGCACAGCCAAACGGACGCCCCACTTTGACGAGGGTTTTACCGCCGGTCGGAGGAAGACCAATGGTGACCATACTTCTATTCCCCAGTCACCCTTGGGGTTAAAAAAATCTTCATAATAATATGTGATTATTTAGAAAGTATCAATCACAATCGAATTTTAAAAATGAATTGATACAATCCAATTTATTCCCTTTAGGGCGCCTCCTTGTACCGGCAACCGTTCACATTGATAAATCATTGATTTAATTCAATTAATACTTGGTTATGAAACATTACATAAACAAGTTTTAGCATTGAATAGTCAGCTACATGTATGTTGTCTTATTAATTGCTTTTTAAAGTCAAGTAGCGAGTTTTTTTAGTCAGATTTATTCAAGGTCATAATCTCAGAACCTGACAGAAAAACATACCCTTTTCAGCTTGCGGCATGCAATAATCCGCTCGACATCATATGTTTCAGGTAAGACTTCTCTCCTTTTGACTGTCTCTGTACGGTCAGTGCCACTAAAGTTTCCGTCGGCAAGCCGCATATTATCAATTTTCCTTTTCCGTGTGTTTGGCATGTGGTTTTTTTAGAAAATAAAAGGGAGATAACTTGCTTAAAGGGGCGGATTTAGCATGTGTCACGTGATTTAGCTAATGAATAAAGTACCTGCAATTTTGCCGTATAGTTAATTGAATAGGATGATCTACTTAGAGGAAATTAGATTTACAATCTGCTACAGCAAGAACATAGATACAGTTTAGTTTTGTCAAACAATTTACACGAACTAGCAAAATGATCAGCTTGATTGTTACCACAAATGCATCCTTTATGTACACTAGACATTTTCTTATTAAACATCTTTTATTTTACCGTGTAATTAAAGAAAATCTGCACTCTAATATTTCCATGGTAAAGTAAATACGGATGATTGTCAAAAGATCGGCAAGCTCTTTTGGTTCCTTTGATAGCTTTACAAGTATAGCTTCTTCGTCGCTAATATTACTTGACATGCGTGGTAGGCAATTACCATCAGCTATTTCTTAAAGAATATAAATCGTTAGTTGTCATGTCTTTTTTTAATATCTGGCATTTTCTTTAATGACAGAAGATCAATATTCCTTCCTGAGTCATATACCTTGGAATCTAGTTCTTCACTTCTTAAAAATGGAATTAAAGATGAACACTTTATCCACTAGTAGATGTTTTGATCAGACTATCCATTTTGGTTCCCTCAACGATGGACCATTTTCTTGTTGATGAGCAATGTCTTGTGTAATTTACTCATCATCTTCAGTTTGGGTTTGTTTTCACTATTAGACTTAGAGACAGTATATCAGGCCAATCTGCTCAAAATAATTATATCTTTCATTTTCTTTTATAAAAATCGTTTTATTTTCTTAACGATAAATAATCATATAATCATCGAGTTTTCCTTTTTTGACAGCTAAACATACATCCGGTACAGTGAAACCGCAGAATTCACTTGCAACATGTGCAACTACCTCAGCATGTTGAGATTTTGTCACTTACAACAATCAGACGACCATGTAGATCTAGACTATCTCCCGGTCATGTAATCATCAGAGTAATGCACGTGAGAGTAAAAAAGTACTTGATCTCCGTTCTCATTATTTAAGAGAATGAATGATTTGTTCGACGTAGTGATATTCCTTGGTGATCTCACAATTAAACACAGAAGAGAAGAACTGGGTGTAAACTTTCTGCTGGCTTTTCTATTTTAAACGCTGTAAAAATTGCCATGTAAATAAAGTCTAATCAGAATAGTACCAAGTTGATAGACAGGAAATACTATCATTCTGAAAATTGTGTTTTAAGTCATTAAACACTTATCAGTGCTTGGGGCACATAAATCCTGCTAAAAATATTGGTTGTCTTTTAGCATACTAGGAAAAAACGTACTCGAATATGTTATAACTTAAAGAATTGGAGAACCATGTTTGTAAAAAAAAAATCAGAAACAAAATGTGTATATTTTTCTATTTTTAATTTCTTCATGTAGGTTCATCTTGGGAAAACCGCCATCAAGAGAAAAAAAGAACGTACAAGTTGTATCGGCTGTACCAGTTTGGCGATATCTGCGGTTTGGATATAGAAAAATATTCGGATTTCTGGCCGCAGATTGGTGAAATCAAGTTTATTGACGGTAACTGTTCAACTTGTTTGGTTCAAAGGAGCTAGAACTACTGGTGGCGTCCATGGTTGATACAAATGGAAAACAAAGAAAACCACGTACAGAAGAATTGCAACTGGACGACATTGCAGTTAATAGAATCAAGCTCACTAATAGTGGAAAACTTTCTCAAGAGAGCGTTAGAATGCTTGATGAGATCGAACGGAGATTCTAAAGTCCCAATATATCACCAATCTTTTCTGAGCAGAGAATATAAAGCTTAGTTAATTTTATATTTTTTGCTGATGAATGTACGGCAATATTTGGTCTCCTGATCCTGTTTAAAGAAAAAACAGAAAAGGTTATGTTACAAAGATGCAGCCAAGCCGGATACAAATGTAAAAGATAAACTGTTGTCAGTCGACAAATGTGCATGTGAAGTAGTAATAGAAGGATTTACCTTCATTGAAGCTATAAGTAGTTTAATTGGATGTATTTAATTTAGCATATCCAAATTCTTGGGAAAATTCTTCACATTTATTCAAAATGTGATTATTAGACTTAAAGATGATGAGGGAAGAGTCAATTTAGACAGGATAATTTTGACAGTTCTGAGCAGCATCAACTCTGAACTTAGTAAAGACTGATTCCCTGTTTTATACTTATCTTTTGTTGAGGTATAGGTGCTCTTATAACTTTAAACATGGATTTTCTCATTATATCTTTTTTTTAAGAGAAGAGTTTTACATGATACTTAGTTTGATATTTAGCAATATTTTTATTCATGATGCCTAAATACATTGATGTTTTTAAAATCTTATGTGTAACTAAAAGTTGGGGGGATATTGTGTTAACCCTGTCTGTCAGTTTGACCCATTATAGGTATTAACCCTGTCTGTCAGTTTGACCCATTATAGGTATTAACCCTGTCTGTCAGTTTGACCCATTATAGGTAAAGAGTTACTACGTATAACTCCTCTTATAGTTTAAATTCTAGGAAGCTTTCACTTTGCTTGCTGTTTGTACATATGTTAAAGGTGTGCATGTAGTCAGGGTTTTGAATTTTTTGGATGTTAGGTGTTTTGGGAGATAGTTGAACGTGGTATTTTTTTTTTTTTTTTGGAGTATGTACTTGAATAAGAGGTGTATTGTGTTTCAGGATCACTTTTCCTACAGTTTAAATTCTAGGAAGTTTTCATTTTGCTTGCTGTTTGTACATATATTGAAGGTGTGCATGTGGTCATTGTTTTGAATTTTATTGATTTTGCCCTTTTTTAAAGACAGTGAACTTTGTCATCTTATGGGAAAATTACCTGCATAAGAGATGCAAAGCGTTTCTAGATAACTTATCCTACAGTTTGAATGCTAGGAAGTTGTCACTTTGCTGGCTGTTTTAACATATAATGAAGGTATGTATGTGGTCAGGGTATTGATTTGTTTTGATATTTTGTCTTTCGGGAGATAGTTAAACTTTGTAATTGTTTCGTAAGAGGTGCATAGCGTTTAGGGATAACTCCTCCTACAGTGAACAATAAACCTATGTGTTCTCATTCTCAATTTTTGAGATAACAATTTGCATCTGCGTGGGCATCAACGTGTCTCTGATCTAAAACACTGAGAATTGTCTTGTTTTAAAGTAGGCATATAATTATACCCCACAAATAAAGTTGTAAAAGGGGGGGGGGGTATAGGTTTCAGTCCTTCCGTCTGTCTGAAATATTTTAACTACATCTACTAATTATTTTGTTTTATATAACATATTTTGAAATGCTTGCATGTATTGTTATAGGTGTATGTTAATAAAAGTTGTATATATAACATATATGAATTTATCTTTTGTTTTTAAATACATATTGTCTTTAGTACTTTGTAAAGACAGTTAATAGACTCCCTGTGCTTCAGGTTTATGTTCTTATAATAGATAATGGAGTGTGTGTCCAAGCGAAAGTTTAGTACGACGTCCATTATCACTGAACTAGTACATATTTTGTTTAAGGACCAGCTGAAGCACGTCTCCTGGTGCGGGATTTTCTCCGTGAATTCAAGTCCCATTGGTGGCCTTCTGATATTTTCTGCTCTTTGGGCGGGTTGTTGTCTCCGATACATTCCCAATTTCCAATCTCAATTTTATATGTATTAAATGATTCTTAGGTTAATACACAGGAGAGAAAAAAAACCTTTTTATACGACCGCAATGTTTGTGGTTGTGCAATGGTGTGATGGTGGGTTTTTTTTTTTGTCGTCCTCTGTAGACACAAGGCTTCCATACAATAACTTAAGTTCTAGTTTTATATTTATTAAATAATAACACAATGGTCTTTGACTTAAAGCAGAGGTGTGTATTCACTGTTGATATTTGTGAATCTGGTCCTATTTGTTAATTTTGAGTTTAGGGGATTTATTTTTCATAGTATTTGGATGCAGTTTATTTCTTTATATTAAAATATTAAAATATGCCAACAGATTTTGCATAGCTCTTATGAGTAGCCCAGTGTAATGCTTTATTCGTTTCTGTATAACATTCCTTGGTCACTGTGGTTCAACTTGACTAGAATGATAAGAAGATTTGACTATTGGTCTAGTACAAATACTATTTTATTTAACAAAAAAAAAAGTCAGGATGACTAGCATAGCTAGTTAATCTACAAAATAATAAGTCAATTGACTTTTTTAAAGTCATTTTGACTTTTGACATAGTCATCCTGTGGACAGTCAATTTGACTAGGTAAGCTAGTCAGTTAAGGTAGTTCAGGGTATACCACCATCTTGAATTGTACAATCACGGTACATAATCGGTCTAGTTCTTTGCCCAAATCTGCAAATTTTTGAGACAGATTTGCAATTTATTAGTTACACTGTTTATTTATATAAAGAAAACTTAGTGATTCATTGCATTATCGAAAATGTTTTATCAAATTCCAAATATTTGTGTTTTTAGAATCAATTTTTCAAATAAGCCATTTAAGGGGAGATAACTCTTTTAGTACAAAATTTATACTGGACATATAGGGAAATTTTAATTTTTTACATGTAGCAAGAAAAAGAGTTCGGTGACACCATTTTTTCTTTCCATTTTCTTAAAATATATTATAAAACCTATCTTCTCGTATTTTATTTCAAAATTCTGTCTTATAGATTTCTTTTTAAGCACAAAATGTGTTTTTCATGAACAATCTAAGCAAATTTTGGCAATTTTGAACGACTCGTACCTTGAAAAATAGCGCGGTGACCCATACCTTTTATATTTTTTTTGAAAAAGCATAGTAAAATCTTCATTTTGGCAAAGTATAAGAAAATTCTGTCATTTTTTCTATACCCTGAACTACCTTAAGCCCTCTTAGTACTTAATGAGACAGAATTTGGTGATTGAAATACAGGTACATACAGAGTAAACCATTTTGGCATATCGTCGCTGTTATGCAAAAACCTTGTATATAAGGTTTTAATAATTTTACACCAGGCAGTAAAAACTGACTCAGATCGATCTCTTTAATTATATTAACCTTAAATTTGAAATTTGACACTAGATTTAATCAAGTATTGATAATGTATGCAATTTTATTTTCCTGCTGCAATCTCATTGGTTGTCAGCTGAGATACGATATTTTTTTCTTTATCCTCGGACCATAAAAATCTACGATATTTTAGACTGAATATAAAATAGAGCTACATATAGGACATACTCTTTAGATTTAAAGAAAGTTTATAATTTATAGATACAGACCGGCACTTTGACATTTTTATGGTAAAAATATCAATGCTGATAATGGTTTGTTTATAAACTGGATTGTATTTGAAAAGAAAATCAGTGATTCAAAGGCGTCCTGTTTGAATCATATAAAATAATGACTTGTTACTGACTACAATAAAAGAGAGACGAAAGATACCAAAGAGACAATTATAAAACTTAAATGTGTAAAACAAACTTACAAAGCCATGACAAAATATAACGAAAAAAGTAGTTCCTTCAGGAAAAGTTTTACTCACATTGGTTAAAATCTTCGTACACTTTTCAGTTCCTCTTTAACGTTCGACTGCAGAATGAATGAATTGAGACAACCAAATTATTCGAATAAAATATAATGCTGTCTACGATATCTTGGGCTATTATGGAATACGCAACCTATAACATAATTTTCTTTCTTTTTCATGGAGTGATATCCAAGCCGCCAGCTCAGGATTACAGAAGAAGAGCAGTAAGTTTATCCACACTTAGAAACAAATAGATATTGAAATTCACTGTAAATCAAATGTGATTCCAGGGGTGCCATTGGCAGAAAGAATCAACTGTAACAACGGTAAAGGGAGGCAGAAATCTAAACTTGCTCCAGCTTGGTCTCCAGGAGAGTTGAAACAAATATATCGTCAGTCATTTCCCTGTATTAAGAAGACACACATACGAAATGCTCTACTCCGTGTCCGGTGGTGTTTAAAAACAAATCCAGAGGAAATCAACACACAGGATCGGGTGAAGGTTTTCTAGACTATTATATGGAGGATAACAGGGACCCTATTTATCCGACCAGTAGAATTCTTGGTTTTGGCAGTGCCTGTGCAGGTATGAGGCTAAAGTATTTTTATTTGTCAGACTCCTGGTGTTGAATATGCATTGTGTAGTGATTAAAAAACCATAAATTAATGAACAAATATGAAAGTCTTACAAGTCACCTGACTGAGAGACCAAATATCGATCATCTCTTACTGTAATTTCAGAAATTATAGTGTGCATTTAGTAATGCGATTTTATCAATTTAATGATTTCAATATTGAGAATAATCCTGTTAAATTCATATAATGTTTTTTAATGCGACTTGAAGAGTTTTGCGAGAATAACCCTTTTGCATTATTCGCAAGAATTCATGCATTTAAAGTATATTTGTATAATTTGCCACTTATCCACCAGGAAATAACGCTTGTCTTATTCTTTATTCTTACAGATTAGAAACACATCTCCAAGAAAAGAAGTTCATAGTGTGTGAAGACCAGGTAGTGGACTTATTCAAGATTTGCCCTAAATGTTGTCGTTCTGCCAATGCATCCATTGCACAAACCGTGGGGACTCCAAGTTAATGTTACATGTGAACTTAGTCATCATAGTTATTCATGGTATAGTCAGTCATTTGTGTGATCCGTTCCAGCCGGTAATTTAGCAGTTTCAAGTGCAATTTTATATCCAGGTGCATTACCAACCAAGTTATTCATGGTATAGTCAGTCATTTGTGTGATCCGTTCCAGCCGGTAATTTAGCAGTTTCAAGTGCAATTTTATATCCAGGTGCATTACCAACCAAGTTATTCATGGTATAGTCAGTCATTTGTGGGATCCGTTCCAGCCGGTAATTTAGCAGTGTCAAGTGCAATTTTATATCCAGGTGCATTACCAACAAATACAGTTAATGAACTTCATGAACATTCCAACAATCTCTCAACAAACATTCTTCAATCATCAGAGACATATATTATACCAAACTGTTTTAAGGTCCTGGAAGCACCAACAGTCGCACAGCCAGATAGAGAGACGCTAAAGATGTTGAATGTTTAAAAAAGAATGTTGAATATTTGAAACGAATGTTACATGTTTAAAACGAATGTTGAATGTTTAAAATCGAATGTTGAAAACGAATGTTGAATGTTAAAAACGAATGTTGAATGTTCAAAACGAATGTTGAATGTTGAAAACAAATGTTTAAAGTTGAAAATCCTTTGAGCGATAGTATCAACGACAACATATAGTGTTCAATTTCTCCATTTTCAGTTCGGAGAGTAAATATTTCTTTTCCTATTTTGAATCCTTCACCTCACAGGACGCAGCTTAGAAAACTAAAAACTGAATTATTTACATTAAAAAGCATTCTTGGTCAATTTCACTACAAATCTTTTCCTGGAACGCGAGGAAAACTCGAGGATAACCACTCATAATAAGGTTACGCTCTTATTAAACGGGCAGTGACAAACTGGACAGGTGATAAAACTAGAAGAAGATTACCAACAAACAAAGCTTCTGCATCTAAAGCTGTACAAGAAAACACAATGTAAAGCAACTGTACTTGAAGATGCTTGTGTTCAGATAGAGACAAAAATACATTATTTTGGGAAAAAGAGATCTCTTTATACAGTATAACCGTTTTACTTTTTTTTAATTGCAGACATTAGAATAACCCGCTGCATTGAAGACCTAATGTCTGTTCTATGGTCGGGTTGTTGTCTCTTTGACACATTCCCCATTTCCATTCTCAATTTTATTAGATGAAACTTCCCGAAGATACGAAGTCTATGCAGCCAAATTAACCTTGATTGATTGTTGGTTGCTTAACGTCCAGTGGCAAATATTTTATGCATTTTCAGGACGAGAACAAGTAAACAATAAATACAATAGGTAGGTCTTGTCATAAAAGAGGCCATCCGGGATGATGATCGGTGAAATTTGCACTAGAAAATGAGGGTATATTGAAAAGGAACAGAAATTTTGCCTTGCAACAAGCCACCTACGGATAAAGAGTTGTTGATAGGGTTCTTAACGTGCACAGAGCGTGGCACTCTCTTTACACGAGGCATCGGATTAAACGTCCCCATTCTGACCGGACGTGACGCGAACTTGATACATCCCGCTCAGCCAAACCGACGCCCGACTTTGGCAAGCGTTTTACTGCCAGTCGAGAGAAGACCAAGTGACCATATTTCGTTTCCACAGTCACCCTTGGGGGTCAAACTAACCATGACAACTGTTAATAGATTATACTTAACACATATCAATTCAATTCTTTTATTACTTTGAGCAAATAATGCTCATCAGTACAAATATAATACAATACAAATATATCATAAATACATACACAAAACATACATAACTGATAAATGAATACATCCGAGAAGAATAATGATCTATATTAAGTATTGGTAACTTAAACATGTCTGTTCTACGTTTAAATGCATGGAAAAGAAACTTACAAAGGTTATACAAAAAACACTTCGGCGAGCCATCCAATAATTGATTCAAGTATTGATTAGCTTGGTCAAATATTCTAGTTTTGATAAAATACTTAAGAGTGTCATTTACAACTAAATTATATTGGTTATACCAGAAGTCATTCAGACCCAAATTAAACAATAAATATTTCAACTGATAAATCCAACTATTTATGTTATTACATTGATTCCATACTTGTTCTTTGTAACAATTTTCAAGAATACAATTATTCGTTGATAAAAGTTTAAACCAGTATCTTATAATATTATACAATCTAAGATATATCAATGGATATCTACCAAGCTCATAATACACCATTACATTCGTTGTACATTGTTTGACACCTAAAATATTTTTGCAAAAATCTAACTGAACTTTTTCAATTTTCGGAGCTTTATGAAAGCCCCATATCTCACTGCCATAGCATAAAATACTGCTTATATATGTATCAAACAAATTAAGGTATGTGAAAACATTCAAATATAAGGATGATACTTTTGATTTCAAGGCAAATACAGCTTTCCTGCCTAGCTCAGCTAATTGTTTTTGAGTTTTAAAAAAATTCCGTTATAATTCAATAGTATACCTAAATAAAAAAATTCATCAACAATGTCAATAACATTACCATCAAAATACCACTTTTCTTCAACCCTCACATGACCACCATTTCTAAATACCATAATTTTTGTTTTAGCATTATTCACAGTTAAACCCCATTTTTGAGTGTACAATAAAAGTGTGTTTAACATATCTTGTAAGCCTTTTACAGAATCAGAAAATAGTATCAAATCGTCGGCATACATAAGCAAAAATAAAGACAATTCTTGTACTTCACACGGTACATTACCGTTACTAAACAAAATCCATTTCAAAATCGTGCACGTACAAAGAAAAAAGAATTGGAGAGAGTACTTCCCCTTGCATTAAGCCAACTGTACTAGTGAACTGTTCTGAATAAAAACCATCAATTCGTACACTTGATTTCACATTTGAATACATTGATTTTAGTAATGATAAAAGTTTCCCTGTTATACCAATTTTTGACAATTTCAACCATAAATTCAGTCTACATACTGTATCAACCGCCTGTTTGTAATCTACAAAACAGCAATATAAACGATTTTTACTGGAAAGTGTTTTCTGAATGACAATAAACAGCTAGTGGTTGGGTAATCAAACGAATCTTTAATTATTCTTTAAATCTTTTTCAGACAAGAAACCGGGCATTTAACCTGATATCTGCTAAGGATATTTCTTCAGTGTCCGTGGATTGCTGGTGAGTAATGAAGAAGCCGAAAGAAAATGAAATCGTCCTTCCAGTACCACAGAAAGAAACTGAAAGAAAACAAACCAAACTTTATAGACTAATCTGACTCATCAGAAGAGTTTGAAGTGGATGGTAACTTGATGGGTTTAAATCTCATAACATTGACTTCAATCAAACATGATTGATTGATGTTTGGTTGTTTAACGTCCAGTGTCAAATATTTCATGCATGTTCTGCACGAGAAGTTAACAAAAAAATAGGAAGGTCTTGTCATAATAGAGGCCATCCGAGATGAAGGATGGGGAAATTTGGACTGCCACTAGAAAAATACATGTCCCGATCTAATATATCCTCATTTCCCCGAATGGACTCTTTCACTATTCTATTAATGGGTTAAATTTTCCCCCTCCTCATGGGTTTTTTTGTTATGTGATTACTTTGCCGTTTTCATAGTGCTTGTTGATAATCTAAGACTATTTTTGATTATTTAATATTCTTGTTTAAAAAATATAATTAATGATTATGTGATTACTTGGACACCGCCCATGAGGGGTCACACACACAATATATATATATATATATATACACATATATATATATATATATATTCATTCAAATAAAAATGAGGCATGTTCACCTCAAAATCTGATTAATATATTTTGTATAACATTTGGTAAATGATATTATTAATATTATACTTTAGATCAATTTTTTATTTTGTTTTTACCCTTGGTTTTGGAACTGTCGGTTGAATCAACCAAAATACGTGACACTCTCTTTACACGAGGCATCGGATTTAACGTCCCCATTCTGACCTGACGTGACTGCGAACTTGATACATCCCGCATAGCCAAACGGACGCCCCACTTTGGCAAGCGTTTTACTGCCAGTCGGGAGAAAATTCTAGAAAAATCTTTCGTTATTCGTCATATTTTGACAAATGAGAGCTTACAACAATCAAACACAAACCATTATAGCTTGTTGTTCGGTGTGAGCCAAGGCTCCGTGTTGAAGGCTCGTACATTGACCTATAATGGTTTACTTTTATAAATTGTTATTTGGATGGAGAGTTGTCTCATTGGCACTCATACCACATCTTCCTATATCCATTAGACTAGGAGCCACTTACTTTTACCAACAAAAGCATGGACCATAGGAACGACTTTCTCTCACAAGTGGAAGTGAATAACTTGACATATATAAAAAAATAAGTTATTGTTTCATAATTACACACCCTATAATTGGGCATAAACTGGGAGTGAGTTGTGGCAGTTCATCTGAAAACAATATCTGACTTCAGGAGACTTCAGGAGAACTGCAAAGAATACACACACGTTTCTCGTTTTTATATAGACTAGACCGTTGGTTTTCCCGTTTGAATGGTTTTACACTAGTAATTTTGGGGCCCTTTATAGCTTGTTGTTCGGTGTGAGCCAAGGCTCCGTGTTGAAGGCCGTACATTGACCTATAATGGTTTACTTTTATAAATTGTTATTTGGATGAAGAGTTGTCTCATTGGCACTCACACCACATCTTCCTATATCTATTATGAACAATTGCCTAAACTTAAAAATAAATATATGTTACATAATGAAAATGTTGCAAGATCTTTCTCTCATATATTCAAGCAATTGTCAACAAATTATTTGTGACTTTATATCCTGTGACTTTTTGTCCAGTGACCTTCTGCCCGTTTACCGACGAATTTATTATCGCTTTTGACCGTTTAATAAAGATAATGTGCTTTGCTTTGAAGAGAGGAATCGTAACTCTATTTGCTCCGCGTTGTAGAAACAAATTTGCCACACAAATTATAAAGTATACTTGACGTTTGGGATATTATTTTTCAATGCGATAGAGCTCAATTTTCGTTTCAATCGTACACAGAACCTACAATTTATTTTATTGACGTCACACAGGTAGTTGAAAAATATCTTTGTCATACGTAGAATGAAATTTTTTAATCTTGCTAGAAATATCCAATCACTGTATTATTTAACGGTACTTTTTGAAAATAAGGGTGATGTTAGGGACGACATCAAAAAATTAATGAAGGATAAAAAACTTAATTCAAATAGTTTGGGGGTGGGGGTCAAAATTGCTGCAAGTTTTGTTTACTTGACATTGCATATATATATCCTTATTGGTCAATAAATTTTTCCAAAATTAAGTTAAGAGGGGGTAGGGGGGTCAGTGAAAAAACTAGATGAATTAAGTTTTTTATCCTACATTGAACTTTTGATGTTGTCCCTTAATACGTACTGAAAAAAAAAATACGTAGTCATGTGTGAATATAAATAAATCCTGGTCGGACGGTAAATAAATGTATGTCGTAAACAATGATCAAAGTCAAACAGGTAGACTGAAAAAAAAATGTCGTTGTTATTACTTGGTCTCGCATTTGGTTAATTAGAGCTATGGCAGTCGTGCGGCGTCGTTTGACTCTCAAATAGTCAAGGTCGTTAAAACCTTTCATAGTCTCCCTAAGGGTAGATCTAGATCACCAACTATCTTGGTAAGAAAACAAAACCAGCTACAACCAACTGAAAGAAGATGTCTTAAAACTTTTTGGTATACCAAGAAATGCTAGCATGTGGCCACAAATTGGTAAAGGGGTGGAATTTGTTAGATACAAATTAAAAGTGCTGTGTTTCAAAGGGTAACAAACACCATTTGGAATCTTTGTACAGTTCCAGTGAAGGGTCAAAAAAGGGGAAAGACAACTATGGACTTAATTGGCTTCAAAAACAGATGTAAAGTTGTCTGATTTTCAGTTAACTTTATCTTGTTATTTACCAAATCATGTAACAGACTTTGTTTATGCATATGATTTAAACTATATTAAATTTTGTTAAATATCATGTTATTTTGTTTTATGAAATGAATGCTTCTTTTAGTTAAGGAAGAGCTAAATTGTCGTGTGAAGAAGTAGAACACATACATCAAGATAGTATATAGTTCTTTCAAATGCATCAATTTCCTCATAAGGTTAAATATCCGACCCACCATGTTCAGATCCAATTTGAAATTTTCTCTCTTTATAGGTCGCTTCCACATCAGCAGCTGCTGCATTTTTGGTTGTTCAAGAATTTCTTGCTGATAAGATTTTCGAAATATTCTTTCTTTTCAACATAGTGTAGCTTTATTTTTTCAGATTCGGCTTTCGCTCTCAGATGTACAGGCCAATATGTAGAGTGTTAGTGGACTCATATATGTGAAAACAACTTTCCTTCACTATCATCAAAAGAATAGACATGTCGATTTTTACCTCTGTCCACAAATGGTTCTTCAGAGTAGTTGCCAAACAATATATTTTGAAGTAAGTTGTATATTAAATTATTTTTAAAGTTAATAACATAGGACAGAGTTCTGTCTGTACAGTCATCAATGTTATATAACTCACTTGATTTAATAAAGTCAAAATCCTCTGAAACACTTTTAAATCCAGAAAAGTCTCCAAGAAAAGATATAATGTTCTTAAAGAATGTTGATGTTAAATCCATATTTTTTTTAAATTAGCTTAAATCATTATTAATCCTTAATAAGATGGAGCTTGCAGAAACACATCTTATCACTTCAACTGCTACATTACTAAACATGTAAATAACATCAATTAGCTGCTACATTTTCATTGTTTTTTTATCACTTGGCGTCCGTCGTCCGTCGTCGTCTGTTAACTTTACAAAATCTCCTCTGAAACTACTGGGCCAAATTTAACCAAACTTGGCCACAATCATCAATTTTGCAGTTTTTGGTTAATATCTTGAATATTATTATAGATAGAGATCAACTGTAAACAGCAATAATGTTCAGCAAAGTAAGATCTCCAAATAAGTCAACATGATCAAAATTGTCAGTCGATCCCTTAAGGAGTTATTGCCCTTTATAGTGAATTTTAACAATTTTTCGTGAATTATTGTAATCTTTTACAAAAATCTTCATCTCTGAAACTACTGAGACAAATTTTACCAAACTTGGCCAAAATCATCACTAGGGTATCTAGTTTAAAAAATGTGTCCGATGACCCCGCCTGCCAACCAAGATGGCCACCATGGCTAAAAATAGAACATAGGGGTAAAATGCAGTTTTTGGCTTATATCTCTGAAACTAAAGCATTTAGAGTAAATCTAACGGGTGGCAAAAATGTTTTATCAAATTTAGATTTATCTGCCCTGAAATTTTCAGACGAGTCCTAGAACCCGTTGTTGGGTTGCTGCCCCTGAATTGGTGATTTTTAAGAAATTTTGCAGGTTTTTTATTATCTTAGATATCATTATAGTATCTAATAATATCTTGTATCTAATACTATTAATTATGAATTCAACCTTATTTTACATGATTTCCAAAGCATCAGTAAATACAGGTGAGCGACACAGGCTCTAGTTTCTTCTTTTCTGTATTTTTGTAGCAAAGTGTTGTTGCTACCAACACATACTTGTACTTTCATGTTTGTCAAACTGTGCTCAAGATTGGCCAGTGCCACTGAGACAGCAACAGTTGATATTATCATCTAAACATTTGTAAAATCCCAAAGTCATTATGATGCTTGCAATGCATAAACTATAGCTTTACAATAAACATACTTGTTTGAAAAGGATACATAGATAATTTATAATCATCTGTGAATATTCGTTATTGCCATGTTTTAAATATCTTATATACCCCGTATGGAGAATGAAAGAAGGGAGCCTAGAGTTCTGTCAGATTTACCGGAATGTGAATTTGACACACCTAGAAGTTCAAGAGGAGGTAAAAATAAATGAAAGTAAGAAGAATAGTTCAATATAAATTTGGCCATTATACATTGGTTAACAATTGGCCATCTGTTTATGGAAGTTTTACGATAAACAGGTGAACATCCATCAATATTTTGTTTCCATCACTTTCAAAGTAAGGGATTATACTGATTTATTGTACAATATTTGTGTATATAGGAAAGACACTAGGTAAGTTTGTTTTTCATTGCTTCCAGTGTTTCTGGTACAGAGTTATTTCACATTAAGGGTACTTTGATAGCATTTCATTTTTCAGTACAACATTTCTTTACTAAGGACATCGGAGGCTAAATAATTCCTCACTTTTGAGACAGGGGTAACAACAATATGCTCATGTGTTAAGTTTGTATGTATTGGAAAGCCATCTTGCACATTGTATTCATAGGCTTTTTCCTAGTAGGTCCAGACTATCGGTTTGAAATTTTTAACGACAAAACGACCTAGTTTTGATTTATTCTCGAGGCGACTAGCCAATACTCTATTTCTGATTTTCTCCAAAACATGTTTGATGGGTTGAATTAGGCGTATTTTGTGTTCATGTTGGTAAATATCGGAGACAATATATTTTTCATCACGTAAATTACCAGATGATAACATGTTCATGACGTATCAAAAAGTATAAATTTTACATACTTACAGTTTATTGAATAAATGAACATTTATACCCCAATGGGGTTGAAGGCATACTTAAATCAACATTATTCAAAAGGATTGTGCGTGAAGAATATTGTGGTGCTCCAATTTCCAGCTATATAAAAGGGGATGTTAAAACCTTAATTAATACGAAATCTTAACATCTTTCTTAATATGTAAATTTACAAAGTCTTGCTTTTTCCCCTCGCTCCCATCTATCAAAAACTTTGAAACTTTTGCCTCCTGAATTATGTCCAATGGTAGCCAGTAAAATTTTCGGTGGACTCTAATGTCATGGCCAAGAAACTGGGCAAGTAGATCTTGCATCGTGTTGTTCATTTCATATAGCTGCGTAAGGGTGGTAATGTGATTTTTAAGAGCTGTGAATGTGAATGCCTCTGGTTGTTTAAGACAAACAATTCCCTTTATCTCCCTTAAAACATCTGACCCTCTATATGTCTTTTGCGATGGAACTGGTCTTGAAAAATTATACTTTGAAGTTATGTGTTCCTTTACTCTTAACTCCATCAGTTTGTCTAGCTTGTTTATCATTGCTCTTGTTAATATAATTGGAACTGTTCTTTGAACGTCAGTGTTATTTGTACGTACTGGGTATAAATAAATTATTTTTTCAACATAAACTATAACGAAACATTTAAATATAACAACAAGATGACTGACAACAGTTTATTTATGTCCGTTTTTTTCCACATGCTTGTAAAGACCAGATCTGTTTGGTAGTATATACCTAATACAGAACACTGATATCTATCTGGGTTAAAGTCCGTAATGTGTCATTCCTATCCGTTATTCTAGATTGATTTCGAACCGTATTCTTTTTAGCGTTTTTAGTGAAGCCTTGCACTACTCTTCTATTAACTGTTTTGATTAAATTTTGCTCAGAACAGACATTTGACTTCTAATGGAAAACAACTGTCACAATCCTGACTCGGTACAGGCAGTTTCTTATACAGGAAAAGGTGTACTTAATCTTGTTATACAGTTTTTCAGTGATTGTAACAGGCATTGTTCTAGATGTCATTGCTATCAGATGTGTACAGCCTTTGGAGTACTTAACTTTGCCAACATTTGGCTTAAACAAATGGCAGCTCATACTTTGCTAAACGGACAGCTCGGAAATCATCACCCATGTCTACTGCTGTGATTGACTTTTTGTGTAATGCTGTAAGTTTAAATATCAGTAAAAGATAATCAAGAAGCTGGCCTTGTTGCTCTTTCTTTTTCTTCTTGTCTTTTTTAATAGCTGGTGTGTTATAATTAAGTTCTTTTTCCTTCTTTATGTTTCTGTAAGTTTCCCTCAAAAGCATATGTGTTTAAACAAAAGTGGTAGTGAAAACTTCCTTCATACATATTCTGCACATAGTAATATTCAAGATGGTCACGATCATTCTGGACATCCCTAGCCTCTTGTACAATATCAGTTGTATTTTCAAAGAACAATTTGTCTAAAACACTCTCAACAACACTGTTGATCCACTCTATTTTTTTCCAGATTTGTTTACAGTTTATTCTGCAAACATCATTTTACTATTATTATAAATAGTTAAAGAGGGGGCTGTATGGGAAATAAAATCATCAGTGTCAAATTTACTGGTAAATAATCAGGATTACAAAAATGTAATTTCTAAAGAACTAAAAGATATGGGGAAAACATTCAGTCAATCACTACTCACTTAACAAACAATATGCTTGAAAAACAACTGAATGGAAAAGATACTGAAGCGAAAAAAATGAACCAGAAAATTTGAAGACATGTCATAAATCCATGAAAACAGTGCATTAAGTTACAATGAGAGTTCGTTTCAATAGAAAAAAAATATTAGAAAAAGTAGAAGTAAACAAAATGAGAGATATAACAATAAGGGATAATGACACACTTGCTAATTTTATAAAAATGACGCAAGAACAAACATACCTGAAACAAGAAACTCGGAACACATTAGTTGAAAAGGAAAAAAAGGATAACCGCTCTTCAAGATCAGATTCAAAATTATTTGTATGATCTAAAAGGTGAAAAAAATTATATAATTACCACAAGTTTTAGAAAGCAGAAGTCTATTTGGTCCAGGCTTGTTAAAATGCTTAGACCGAAAATACAGGAATATATATTTTTTAAATTGTCTGTCTAGCCATGTTGATTGAAAAATAATTTACATTAACAAAAATTGAGCAGTTGATACTGCCATATATAAGATGTGTTTACCATTGATCTGAATAAATGATTTATTCAAAACTATCCAAAATACCATTTCATTCCTTATATTAATTATTAGAATTTATAGCTGAAGTGTCTGCAGTATCGAGAGATTTTTACCTTTTTAAAGATTGATAAATACAATCATACCTTGTACTTTAATCCACCTGCTTGGTGAGGTGCATGTCTCAGGAAATCTGACAAAGCCTCATCTATGTCAGATTCTTTCCCATTACTTTGTACTACAATACAGGACTCTGTAATAAAAATATTGTATTTTAGTTTTAAATTTGTTTTATATTAAATCCAACCAATCTAAAGTAAATTTAACTCGAGACGTATTTTTAATAAATATTTTTTTTCGTAAGAAATCACTTTCAGTTACCTTGTGCACTTATCAAGCTCCTTTCTTGTCCTTTGTACCCCAAGGGTGACTGGGAATAGAAGTATGGTCACCATTGGTCTTCCTCCGACCGGCGGTAAAACCCTCGCTAAAGTGGGGCGTCCGTTTGGCTGTGCGGGATGTACAAATTTGCAGCCACGTCCGGTTAGAATGGGGACGTTAAATCCAATGCCTCGTGTAAAGAGAGTGCCACGCTCTTTGCACGTTAAGAACCTTGCAACAACTCATTGAGGGGTCCGTAGGTGACCTGTTGCAAGGCTAAATTTCTCCGACCTTAATCCCGGACGCCTCTATTACAAAACCTACCTTGTATTTATGGTTAATTTGTTCTCGTCCTGAATATGCATGAAATATTTGCCACTGGACGTTAAGCAACCAACAATCAATCAATCTTGTCCTTTGTGCTAGCTATTTATACTTGCATAATTTTCGTAGTTTTGGTAAAGTCTCTTATCTCAAAAACATTTCAACAACAAAATATTAAGAATAATAACTGACGTGTTTATCATTTAAATCAGAGACATAGTCTCTGTTATATCATATTATAACTATTTAATAATTCACATACATGAGCTATCACATAGCCCTGATATAAAGTCAGTTCCAAACCGATACCGGTGATAACATCAAATCGTACATTATATCGCAATTTTTAATGAAATTAATTATTTATTTTTACTTTTTTATTTCAGGAATAATAATATTTTTATGCTTTAAAGGGAATTTCAGGTCCTTTGTGCTCTTATCAAACTTCTCTGTGGTCCTTTGTGCCCCAAGGAGGTCATTTGCGGTGTTTCAGAGACCGCACAGAAACGAACTATAATATAATAATGGCGTTTTCCTGACTTGGTACAGGACATTTTAAGAAAAAAATGGTAGGTTGAACCTGGAATGCCAAACCCCCGCTTTAATGACAATGTTAAATATAACATTAAAATGACAACATTACATGACAGGACTACAATACAAATAATTGGGAGAAAATATAGGACAGAGAAACACACGAATAATAGCTAACAAAAGGTACCAGGTTTACAATTTAATACGCCAGACGTGCGTTTCGTCCACACAAGACTAACAAAGTAAAAGCTTTTCTCAAATATAGGTGAACAGGAGCACCTTTCCATGGCTTACACTTTAAGGGGGCTCGCGGGTCTAAATCAATTTTTTTCCTTAATATAGGATTTCGCTATATTTTTCTATAAATGAACTTTATCTTATACTTAATAGAAAATAGAAAAAAAAATGGAGTCACCGTTCATTTACGCTCACAATCTGCGTTCTAAAGAAGCATACATTTTTGTAAAGATACTTTTTTCTGTTGAACTAATAGGAGAAATAGAGGTAATGTCGAAATAAAAAAAAGAACTAAATTACAGGAATCGCTCAAATTTTACAATAGTTTAGTTTAAGTACAGCTTATTTGAAAATAATAATAAAAAATATAGGTCCCGATGAGTTAGAGTAGATATTTCAATTTTAATGCCAACAAATGGCATTTTTGCACCAAAGGGAGATAATTTGGAGCTTTTGCAGTGATATATACATTTTTAAAGTCATCTGGGGCCAAAACGAATTGATTTTTTTGAATGATTTTTGTACCATATGATAAAGTAACAACTAATAAAGCTTTAAATAAAATTTGTAATGAAAATAAAATGTTTAATTTTTTATGAAATTTGTATACCCTCGAGCCTCCTTAAGCTTATCATGTACCGTCAGATCATATATTTTCATAAGCGGGACTGCAAGACGTGCTTCTCTAACTAACTGATACCTAAGATCTTGAAAGAAATAAGATAGATTGGCAAAATTACCTTTTCCCTTGTATTGAGAGGATGCACCATCTGAAAATCTGAAAAATGTATCAATTTTTCAATTTCAACACCTTTTGCAAGAAGATGATTAACAGCGGTTTTAAAGAAGTGTTGAACAACATTGTTATCATGTTTATGGTCGTCACTGATGAACACTATGCTCTCTTCAACTATATCACTACAGCCTTCTAAATGACAGTTGCAGTAAGACGCAACTGGATTGAGTGTGACCTGGTCATAGGACCAGTGTGCTGTCTGCGCCAAAGAAGGTGAAGTTCTCTGCAAAATTAATACCCATGACTGCCCATTTTTCTGGGACTTGTATAATATAAAATAAGCATAAAATGAATTATTAACCAATTACATTGTATACATGATAATAAGTCACAAAGTGTCTATCTTCTTCCTAATCATTATCTCAAAAACTTCCAGACGAAGGTCAACTGCAATTCGGGATAGTTCAAGTAGTTCTCCTTTGTTTTGTCGTAAAGTTTAAATGTCATAGCATCCTTCATGACGAAGAAACGAATGAATATGATGGAAATGTGTCTGATCGTGGTCAATGAAAATATCCTGCTCACCATTATAAGCGTATCTAGCGTTATAAAGAATAGCTAAAACGGAACTAGGTCGAAGTTTCAAAACATGTCTCCCCCTATATTAAAAGTAATCCTGTTGTCTGAGTATATAGTTATCAAAGGTACCAGGATACGTAGTGGCGATATCTACCAAATCACCACCAAAGAAAATCCATCTTTCTTCTAAGGTGTATTTTCTTCGAATTTATTGGGTCGGTTTTATTGTTTTTGTCTTCACTTAAGTGAACTAAATCATCGCTTTTCGATTTCTACCCAATCTGAAAAAGAAATACGTCTGTCATACTCCTTAAATTATGAAAACACGGCGATTTATTATATTTTCCAAGTATTCCAAAGACTAGCATATTGAATCATAAATGGACTAATGGATGGACAGATAAAGTAAAGTAAAAGTATCCAAAATCAATAACATCATTTTTGTTTTCTACCCATGGATAGTTTCCTTACATGTAGCATCCTACATAGAGGGCAATTAGTGACAACGTGATGGGAATAATACTCACTTTTGCTGTTCCAGACTCATTCCACTGAGTTACAGAACTTGTGTAAACAGGTGTAGCGCTTTCATTTGTAATACAAACTATAGATCCAGTGAAGTTGCTGCAGCCAAGGTTTGATTGTTGGTTGCTTAACGTCCAGTGGCAAATATTTCATGCATATTCAGGACGAGAACAAATTAACAATAAATACAATAGGTAGGTTCTGTAATAGGGGCGTCCGGGATTAAGGTCGGAGAAATTTAGACTGCCACGGGAAATGAGGGTATATTGGATAGGGACAGAAATTTAGCCTTGCAGCAGGTCACCTACGGACCCTCAAAGAGTTGTTGCAGGGTTCTTAACGTGCAAAGAGCGTGGCACTCTCTTTACACGAGGCATCGGATTTAACGTCCCCATTCTGACCGGACGTGGCTGCAAATTTGTACATCCCGCACAGCCAAACGGACGCCCCACTTTAGCAAGGGTTTTACTGCCGGTCGGAGGAAGACCAATGGTGACCATATTTATTCCCCAGTCGCCCTTGGGGATACCAAGGTTCGATGGTGATGAATAAATTGTTAAAGATGGTCTGTTCACAATGTATTGTCTACTTAAAACCGGTGTGGTGCTCAATGTAGAAAAGGAAACTTGCTGAGGTGGTTGGGTGTTCAACTGGAAATTATGAGCATTTGTTCTTTGAAATATTAGCGGATTATGCTGTGGAGTATAGCCTGTTGCAGATTCTGTTAAAGTTGTCAGTTGCTGATCCAATATTGATTAAAAGAATATACCTCAATGGCTTTATCTACACCTCTTGTTTCCTCTTTCATTTAGTGCCCATATGAAAAAGTACAGTATTTTAAAGATTAAGTGACATCCATGCAAAATGAATAACTAGTATGGGCCCATTTTTCTGCCATATCGGATACATCCTAATACAAACTCTAGTGAGACGGCGCAGTGATGCACCTAATGTTATTATACACCTGGATGTGGTGCCACCGTCATTTCGAGAACATTATTTTAGAAAGCACATTCCAGATGAAAAGCAACCAATTTGTCAGACGATGAGCTTGATATTAACTATGAAACTGAAAATGACAACAATCTTGCAAGGAAATCAATATATTCTTAAGCTTAAATCACATAATCAGCTATAACTGAAATTATCGATTCTACATAACTAAAAATATCACAA
>CM029605.1:57236977-57310145 GCA_017311375.1 Mytilus coruscus
GGTACATTGTCAGATAATTACTCGAAAATTAAAGTTTTTAATTCTTACATAATTCTGAGAAATAATTCTGCAATTTAGGATGTTCCCTGCTCTGTTTCATGTTTCTAAACTTTTCAAAAGACTGTTATGAATTGAAAATATATTATTAAAGGAACAAAACAGTTGAATAAAATGAAGGGTCCATGTGCTTTTTTGTCTCGCTTGTCGGAGTCGAAATGCGAGACTTAGGTATCTGTTGTCCGCGGAGCGAGTCAACAATGTATTAGGTCGTGATTAGTTTATAGTTTTTAAGCTATGATAGTACTAATGTTACAGATTAACCTGGTATCTGTAAATATGATATATTTAAAACTGTTATGTATTATTCAGGTAGTGAACACAATTACACGTGCGAGTTTAATTCAATTAAAAACAGCAAAAACTTTTCGTGAAAGAGTAATTAGAGCAGTGTGTAAATTTCCAGGACCAATAATAACACTTAGACATTTACAGAAACATATCAAGGAGCATTAATAGATTAATTTTAACAGCTCGAAGGAATCATTGTATTTGTCTTTGCAATTCTATGAGATATTTTAAAGTTTGAATGCTTGATTGAATAATCTACCTTTTAGACATGGATTGGCAGTTTTAGAGAGAAAGAAAAGGAGAATCATCCAAACCAAGGAAAAGGATAAATAAGCAGGACCCAAATGCCTACTTTGAGTATGTTAGTGCACAGAAAGAGGAAAGAATTCATGTCCAAATTTTCTAGAAGTTCCAATTTTAGGAACTTCCAGAAATCTGAATGAACATAATCATATAACATTCTGCATAATGGGTTACTGTAACTTCTCATTTGTTTTTGGTACTGTGCAGCAATTCATTTCTTAAATCATAGTAATTATTTTACATCGATTGCAACATGTAAACTATATATGCATGTAATCATCATTGGTCATCAATAATAATATTTCCTGGTTTAGATTGTTTCTAAAATATGCAATAGGTCATCAATATTAAAAGCAAATTTGGTGCTTAGAATGAATGAAAGTTGTACATATATTTCCAATTTGGTTATTTGACCATGACCTCATTTTCTTGAATCATGTTAAATAGATGTGATAGTTGTACTTAAACTTTATATGTAGGACAATCAACATGATAAACGTAATATCATTGGTAAGTAAACAGCCGACACATTTAAGCGTTTACACTCTACTTTTAGTCCCTAATGACGAAGTCCAAGGGACTTTATGTTTGCACTCTGTCTGTCCGTCTGTCCGACTGTCCATCCGTCAGTTAGGCAAATCAATTTTCCAGACTTTTTTTACTTCATGCTTGAAGATATTGATTTGATATTTGGTGTATTGTTTTATCATGACAAGTTACAGGTCAAGTTCGATTTTCACGATTTTAGCTTTTCTCCTTGTTCAGTTACAGCCCTTTCCTAAAAATAAATTTTTGATGAAATACTTATTAATTACAAAATTTCTGTTCAAAGGAAATAACTCTTTTTTAAAGATTTGTAAAAGAAATTGTATTAATTAAGATAAATGACATTTTGGATTTTTTCCCTTTTCTTCAGTAATTTGTTTGAAAAATTTAGTGTTAGGTTTGTTTGTTATTTTATGTAGTTTACACCATGACAAGTTATAGATCAAGTTAGAATTTCGTTCCATTACAATGATTTTTTAACCGTGCAATACTCACAGAATGCTTGATTTAAGTACAATTGGCAAATAAATATCATGATGTGACATAATAAATGCTTTTATTAATTTAAAAAAAAAATCTCATTTTAGATTACAATCATAGCATTCAGAACAATGACTTTGATAGCTGCTGCGGCAGCTATTAAAGTCATAAACACAGCTTATACAGCAACATTACCTGTAAGTATTAAACTAATTTACCATAGATATTCACTTTATTCATATTTTAAAAATCAGAAATGTGAGATGATTGCAAATGAGAAATATATATATATATAAAAAATAGGTCACCTAATTATGTTCAACCACGAGCAAACCAATACCTCATAGTCAACTGTAAGAGACCCCTAAATAACAATAAATGAAAATGGAAAACTATTTTAATTCTGACACAAAGCATTTACTTATGTATAAAATAGTGCATTAAACTCGGTTTTGCAGCTACCAATACAAACTAAAAAAAAACAACACAGAACTAAAAGGCTTTATAAAAAGAAAATATAAAGATTAAACGAATGGAAAACAACTGTGATATTCCTTACACGGTACAAAATTAACTTATGTAAAAATAGTGGACTAAACTTCGATATACAGCTACCAAAAACTCTCATGTGTATGACAATCACATTAATTTCATTATGTTGACAAAATGAATGCTGTTTTCCAATTTTCGACATTTTACATATTATATGTTTGCTTTTTCACACTTGTCACGATTGACGAAAATGACTTAATATTTGTTATAAAATTTAAACAATGAAAGTTAGTATTTTGTTCCAGTACAATCAATCATTAACCAAAAGTGCAATATGTACTAACATGGAATACTCTCAAAATGCTTGTAAATTTTGTTTATCTATTTACAGATTAACCTCAATATAAACATTGGGAATGGTAACACAATCTCAACCAAAGGTTATAACTATTATACAACTCCAAAATGTCTTATTTATCATGTCTTAATGATGCTAGTACCCGATACATGTCCATTCAATTGTCAAAACGACCAATATCTATTTTACAAAAGTATTCTATTTTCTAATTAATAGCTAAAAGTTTACATTATAATAAAATTGAAAATGAAAATGGGGAATGTCTCAAAGAAATAACAACCCGACCAAAGAGCAAACAACAGCAGAAGGCCAATAATGGGTCTTCAATACGGAGAGCAAATCCCGTACTCGGAGGCGTACTTAAGCTGACCCCTAAACAACTACTTCAGTGATAATGAACGTCATACTAACACCCAAATATACTAAAATTTAAAATCATACAAGACAAAAATGCCAGAGGTTGCATACTTGGGAAAGGAGAAACAATAAGACGATTTACACGTTTTTAAGATCTCAACCTCCCACTATACCACTACACATTGTAGAAAAAACAAACGCATAACAATACGCACAGTAACAGTTATTAAAACTACTACATTTTGGGAGCATTATTTTTATTATTAAATGGAGATAACTGTGAATTTTTTTATTTCAAATAGAAATTTAAAATATAAAACATTACATTTATACAAAAAATATATTTCCCATTTTGTATAGTTTCAACAATTGCAGCTCAATGAAATCAAACTTATGCTTTAATATTATATATAGATTATGATAAGTTTAGTTATACATAAAAATAAAGGCCAGAAGTCAACGAATATGTTACACTCATAAAAAAATATATATAACCAAAAATATAAACGACCGTCTGTTCAAAAGTTACATCAAGATAATTCTTAAGATTAAGGTCGGAGAAATTTAGACTGCCACGGAAATGAGGGTATATTGGATAGGAACAGAAATTTAGCCTTGCAACAGGTCACCTACGGACCCTCAAAGAGTTGTTGCAAGGGTTCTTAACGTGCAAAGAGCGTGGCACTTTCTTTACACGAGGACCCCCAAGGGTGACTGGGGAATAGAAGTATGGTCACCATTGGTCTTCCTCCGACCGGCAGTAAAACCCTTGCTAAAGTGGGGCGTCCGTTTGGCTGTGCGGGATGTACAAATTTGCAGCCACGTCCGGTCAGAATGGGGACGTTAAATCCGATGCCTCGTGTAAAGAGAGTGCCACGCTCTTTGCACGTTAAGAACCCTGCAACAACTCTTTGAGGGGTCCGTAGGTGACCTGTTGTAAGGCTAAATTTCTGTCCCTATCCAATATACCCTCATTTCCGTGGCAGTCTGAATTTCTCCGACCTTAATCCCGGAAGCCCTATTACAGAACCTACCTATTGTATTTATTGTTAACTTGTTCTCGTCCTGAATATGCATGAAATAATTGCCACTGGACGTTAAGCAACCAACAATCAATCAATCAATCTTTACACGAGGCATCGGATTTACGTCCCCATTCTGACCGGACGTGGCTGCAAATTTGTACATCCCGCACAGCCAAACGGACGCCCCACTTTGACGAGGGTTTTACCGCCGGTCGGAGGAAGACCAATGGTGACCATATTTCTATTCCCCAGTCACCCTTGGGGTTAAAAAAAATCTTCATAATATAATGTGATTATTTAGAAAGTATCAATCACAATCGAATTTTAAAAATGAATTGATACAATCCAATTTATTCCCTTTAGGGCGCCTCCTTGTACCGGCAACCGTTCACATTGATAAATCATTGATTTAATTCAATTAATACTTGGTTATGAAACATTACATAAACAAGTTTTAGCATTGAATAGTCAGCTACATGTATGTTGTCTTATTAATTGCTTTTTAAAGTCAAATAGCGAGTTTTTTTAGTCAGATTTACTCAAGGTCATAATCTCAGAACCTGACAGAAAAACATACCCTTTTCAGCTTGCGGCATGCAATAATCCGCTCGACATCATATGTTTGAGGTAAGACTTCTCTCCTTTTGACTGTCTCTGTACGGTCAGTGCCACTAAAGTTTCCGTCGGCAAGCCGCATATTATCAATTTGCCTTTTCCGTGTGTTTGGCATGTGGTTTTTTTTTAGAAAATAAAAGGGAGATAACTTGCTTAAAGGGGCGGATTTAGCATGTGTCACGTGATTTAGCTAATGAATAAAGTACCTGCAATTTTGCCGTATAGTTAATTGAATAGGATGATCTACTTAGAGGAAATTAGATTTACAATCTGCTACAGCAAGAACATAGATACAGTTTAGTTTTGTCAAACAATTTACACGAACTAGCAAAATGATCAGCTTGATTGTTACCACAAATGCATCCTTTATGTACACTAGACATTTTCTTATTAAACATCTTTTATTTACCGTGTAATTAAAGAAAATCTGCACTCTAATATTTCCATGGTAAAGTAAATACGGATGATTGTCAAAAGATCGGCAAGCTCTTTTGGTTCCTTTGATAGCTTTACAAGTATAGCTTCTTCGTCGCTAATATTACTTGACATGCGTGGTAGGCAATTACCATCAGCTATTTCTTAAAGAATATAAATCGTTAGTTGTCATGTCTTTTTTTAATATCTGGCATTTTCTTTAATGACAGAAGATCAATATTCCTTCCTGAGTCATATACCTTGGAATCTAGTTCTTCACTTCTTAAAAATGGAATTAAAGATGAACACTTTATCCACTAGTAGATGTTTTGATCAGACTATCCATTTTGGTTCCCTCAACGATGGACCATTTTCTTATTGATGAGCAATGTCTTGTGTAATTTACTCATCATCTTCAGTTTGGGTTTGTTTTCACTATTAGACTTAGAGACAGTATATCAGGCCAATCTGCTCAAAATAATTATATCTTTCATTTTCTTTTATAAAATCGTTTTATTTTCTTAACGATAAATAATCATATAATCATCGAGTTTTCCTTTTTTGACAGCTAAACATACATCCGGTACAGTGAAACCGCAGAATTCACTTGCAACATGTGCAACTACCTCAGCATGTTGAGATTTTGTCACTTACAACAATCAGACGACCATGTAGATCTAGACTATCTCCCGGTCATGTAATCATCAGAGTAATGCACGTGAGAGTAAAAAAGTACTTGATCTCCGTTCTCATTATTTAAGAGAATGAATGATTTGTTCGACGTAGTGATATTCCTTGGTGATCTCACAATTAAACACAGAAGAGAAGAACTGGGTGTAAACTTTCTGCTGGCTTTTCTATTTTAAACGCTGTAAAAATTGCCATGTAAATAAAGTCTAATCAGAATAGTACCAAGTTGATAGACAGGAAATACTATCATTCTGAAAATTGTGTTTTACGATTTTTTTATATTTTCCAAGTATTCCAAAGACTAGCATATTTAATCATAAATGGACTAATAGATGGACAGATAAAGTAAAGTAAAAGTATCCAAAATCAATAACATCATTTTTGTTTTCTACCCATGGATAGTTTTCTTACATGTAGCATCCTACAAAGAGGGCAATTAGTGACAACGTGATGGGAATAATACTCACTTCTGCTGTTCCAGACTCATTCCACTGAGTTACAGAACTTGTGTAAACAGATGTAGCGCTTTCATTTGTAATACAAACTATTGATCCAGTGAAGTTGCTGCAGCCAAGGTTCGATGGTGATGAATAAATTGTTAAAGATGGTCTGTTCACAATGTATTGTCTACTTAAAAGCGGTGTGGTGCTCAATGTAGAAAAGGAAACTTGCTGAGGTGGTTGGGTGTTCAACTGGAAATTTGGAGCATTTGTTCTTTGAAATATTAGCGGATTATGCTGTGGAGTATAGCCTGTTGCAGATTCTGTTAAAGTTGTCAATTGCTGATCCAATAATTGATTAAAAGAATATACCTCAATGGCTTTATCTACACCTCTTGTTTCCTCTTTCATTCAGTGCCCATATGAAAAAGTACAGTATTTTAAAGATTAAGTGACATCCATGCAAAATGAATAACTAGTATGGGCCCATTTTTCTGCCATATCGGATACATCCTAATACAAACTCTAGTGAGACGGCACAGTGATGCACCTAATGTTATTGTACACCTGGATGTGGTGCCACTGTCATTTCGAGAACATTGTTTTAGAAAGCACATTCCAGATGAAAAAGCAACCAATTTGTCAGACGATGAGCTTGATATTAACTATGAAACTGAAAATGACAACAATCTTGCAAGGGAAATCAATATATTCTTAAGCTTAAATCACATAATCAGCTATAACTGAAATGATCGATTCTACAAAACTAAAAAATATCACAATACCATAATACCATTATACAAACAAAGCTAACAGCATGCTTACTGGTTGATTCGTTAAAAGAAGTAAACTTTGAAGAAGTATTTTGTGATGACTGTTTTTTTTAATTTTAGCAGGAGAATTTTTTTAAGGAAAATCTTGGCTATGTCAAACCAGAAACTATTAAACTTGGTGAAATATCAGTGCTTAAAATTGTTAAAGGAAAAACAAGATGCACTAGGGTATAATGTTCCATTTACTATTCTATGGGTTTTACTCTCCCTCTGGTATCTTTCGTCCCTCTTTTATTGAAAAGTTTAACTTTTGAATATGCCTGAAGTACAATAATCTTGAAATGCAGGACCCGCTTCGGTTTGGAATGATAAACGAGCTTTTTGTGTGTGGAGGCTTCGTTATTGATGCTTTTTTTTCATTGCGACTTCTACGTCTCGTTTTCGAGAAATTGAACATCCCTGGCGTATTATCCATGTCATTAACAACATGAGCAGTTAACTGTTTGTTAGTCTCTTTAAATGGTGGAATGTTTATCGTAGCACCTTCGGGCAGAAAATTAGTTGTCTCAAAACCCCTGTCTGCCATAAGATTGTCTCATGGCTGAGGTAAATCAAGTAAGCAACTGTGTTTAGTGACTTCTTTGCCGGAAACTCATCCGACAGAAAATTCAGAATAAACGGTAACATTACTAGTCGGACATACACCCACTGTAACTGTATACGTATTATGGTGTTTATAGTTAAACCACGTCTGTGATTGTGCAAGCATTGAAGAAGGAATTTCCACAAACACTTCCGTACAGTCTATTATAACCCTTGTAAAAGGGTACAAGTAAAATGATATTGGCATTGTATCTAACACATTTTCCTGAATAGGGAATGGGAATATCATTGGCAATTCAACGTTCAATAAATCTATCCAAGTTGTGAATATTTTTGGAAAACTGACTGAAATTTTAAAATGCTCATAAAAGTCTCACAAATTATCCTACTTCAAGACGAATGAGCGTCATAAAAACAATCATCTCGTAGTTTCAGTTTTCTTGGACCAGGTCACACACCTTGGGTTTGATAATGTTTATAATCGTCAATTATGTCATTTTGTCCACTCCAATACTGGAGCCTTGGATTCGAAATATTCCAAAAAAAAAGCCTTAAATGTTCCATAGTTTTGAAACAAGTATAGAATGTAATTACATCATTGTCATCTTTTGTTTTGTCCAAACTGAATCTTTTTTTTTCTCAAAAAAGTAATCCAGTTGCTCTTGAAAATCATAAATATTTTTGGATGTAATTTCCAAGTTCTTAATAAGAGACTCATTTTTTGGTTTTCAATAGTTCAGCCGTTTCATGAATATCTAGACTAGTCAAACTTTTCTCCAATTCTGGTGATAAGTCATCAATGATATGGAGTATGGTACTGTGACTATGATCAATGGAACATACCCGTGATCATCTGTGACGGGGATATTCCGTAACGTTTGAGGTTGATATAGGGCAACTTTGGTTCACATTGAACTCACCATAGCTGTTGCTAATGGAAAGTTCATCAGCACGGTTTTCCAACGATGTAGTATTGTCTTCTCACCTCTCTGTAACGATAATGATGCTACATTCACGAATAATGCGTTTTAGACTGTAGCAATGATAGGAATTATATTTTCCAAGATTTAACCACTTTTTAAGATAATGTATTAGATATTTCAGATAATTTTATTAGATGTAACCTTAAATCGGTCACTTTCATTAATATAACTGTTTTACATTTTACAAGATTCAACCACTTTATAACCACAGGTTCAATCCATCATTTTCTACATTTGAAAATGCCTGTACAGGAATATGACAGTTGTTGTCCAATCGTTTGATGTGTTTTATCATTTGATTTTGTCATATGATTAGGGACTTTCAGTTTTGAATATCCTCAAAGTTCAGTATGTTTGTGAATTTTTTTTTTTTTATATATAGATAATGTATTAGATGATTCCTTAAATAGACAATATTTTTTATATAATTGTATTAGATGTAACAGCTAAACCTGTCGCTGCTTTATTGATGATTTTGCTACATTTTACAGTAAATTTGGCCACTTGTTTTTTAATTGTTTTAGTTGTTACTTTAAATCGGTCATTTTTTACAGATAACTTTATTAGATGAAACTAAACATCAGCCACATTCTTTATTGATAATTGCATTACAATTTACGAGATTCAACCACTTTTTCGATAATGTGTTAGATATTTTCTTAAATTTGCCATTTTTAAAATAATTTTAATAGATGTTACCTTAAATCGATCACTTGCATTATTGATAAATTGTATTACATTTTAAAAGATTCAACCACTTTTAGTATTGATAATGTTCTAGATAGATGTATTCTTCAATCTAAAACAATTTATATAGAATTGTATTAAATGAACTGCTTTTAGTACTTTTGCCCAATGAGATTACCTCCGAAGACTGCTGAAAATTATATAACCCTTTAATATAAATAAGTACACAAAAAAAAGTACAAGAAATAGTAAGCACGTGCATTTTTTTATCTAGGTCTGTTTGATATTATTTTTAACCTCAGTCAGACCATGAACAAATTTTTTTTTCGCTTCACGTCTTTGAACTTGAAAAGCTGGGAATTGATGTAGCTCTGATAGGCATTATATTTTACACGATTCGACCACTTTTTTAGATAATGTATAAGATATTTTCTTATAGCGGCCATTTTTTAGATAATTTTATTAGATGCAACCTTAAATCGGTCACTTTTATTATTGATAATTGTATTACATTTTACAAGAGTCATCCAATTTATTTAGATAATATATTAGATGCAACATTAAATCCACAGTAATTTACAGATACAGTCCTAAGACTAAGGTACAATTTTCCTCTCAAACTGAGATGTTTGTTATCAGCAGCTGTAAATGATACTAATGTGAATTTTAACAAAAGTTGACATATTTATGATATCAACACACGCTTGGTTTCAAAATCCAAATTCCTTTGTTTTTAATGTTTTACTATGAAGTACTTATGTGTGTAGATAAGTAATTATATATCTGATTACATATCTGAAATCTTATTGTATAAAATAAGACAATAAGTTTTAGTAAAGATTTCATTTTATTAAAAGGATATTTATATTTTATAAAGCATACAATTTTCTTTATGAAATTAGATAATAATAATTTTACAACACTAAAAAATGTTTTGAATTTATAATAAATTTATAACATACATTTGTTTTCTTGGCTTCTTGATTAGAATAATAAAATTCTTAATCTTATTCAGTTTTATAAGTGTTAAAGTTGAAATCGTCCTTAAATCTACACACACAAAGTATATTTCATATAAAATTCAACATCTGAAGAAAAAAAAAGAACATACTAATTGCAGAGAAGGCAATGATATAAATGTAATAAACGTGTCTAGTTATTACTGTTTGATTAAATATCTTCATATCATATGACCAGTTTTAACTCCGTAAACAAGACTTAGCAATACAAATGAATACTAAATAGATAAGGACAAGTTACATAATAAACCAAAAATGTAAATAAGAGTTGTTTTGATTGATATTAATTATTTATGTGTCTTGTTTGGTGTTGATGCCAAAGGTATTTTTCTTCTGCATCCTTTTTGTGGTGTTTCCTTGTGTTTTCTTTTTCTTGTTTGTTCCTTTCCGGTTGATGGCGAATTCAAGCATATTAGGTCATTTATGTCACCAATAAATGAATCAGGTCCCAAATCATATTCTATATCTCCTGATTCGGTTTTTCTCAGACACCCTCTTTCTAAGAAATTTGATAGAACAGCATTTGATTTCCCTACTGTCATTAGATAATCAACCTGATATCCTATTAGGAGAACCAGTTTGTCTAATACAGATGAAGGTGGCATCCAAAGTTGTAGACCTCTGGTATTTTTGGCAAGAGGATCGTTTTGTCTTTTTTGTCTAGGCTTGATGGTTAATCTCCTTACTTCTTCTAAAGACATTTTAGAAGAATCTAGTTTATTTGGACAGTACAGTTGTTTGACAAGATCTTTATATAAACTACTGTCAATTATTACTGAATTAACAGCTTCAAATTGTATATTGAACAAACTGCATCGTAGTCGGGGTGTTTTCAAGAAAATTTCAAGTATCTTTTTATGTGACATTCCATGAAATTTTGTTATGAGTTTACTTTTCTACATTGGCTTAGAGGTATAGAGGGAGGGTTGAGATCTCATAAACATGTTTAACCCCGCCGCATTTTTGCGCCTGTCCCCAGTCAGGAGCCTCTGGCCTTTGTTAGTCTTGTATTATTTTTAATTTTAGTTTCTTGTGTATAATTTGGAGTTTAGTATGGCGTTCATTATCACTGAACTAGTATATATATTTGTTTGGGGGCCAGCTGAAGGACGCTTCCGGGTGCGGGAATTTCTCGCTGCATTGAAGACCTATTGGTGACCTTTTGCTGTTGTCTGTTCTAGGGTCGGGTTGTTGTCTCTTTGACACATTCCCCATTTCCATTCTCAATTTTATATATCTTACTTCCTTAGTCACAAGGAATTTATAAAACTAAGGTTGTCTAGCCATCAGTGCTTCACAGAAGCCTTTGGCTGAGACCTGACACTCAAGTAAGAGACCGTTGAGCCATCTTAAAAGATCAATATGGAAAGCAAGACGTGGATGCTTTGGTGAAGATGGCCACAAATCATATTGTTACAATGTTACAGCATCATCTTCACATGCACATAACTCTAGTGTCCTCATGTGCTGTCTACGTATAAAAAAGGAGACTAAATTGAAGTTACTGAAATTTCCTATCTTGCAGCCTGTAATAAATAAGTTTAATTAATTGAAAATAAAATAAAGAAAGAACTGCTGGATTAGAATATATATGTATTGAATAAAAATCAGACTGACAGACATGATCATGATGTTAATTGCAATAAAATAATTTTGATAACCAAATTTAAACTTTCATGTATATGCTGAATATTCTATTTGTTTTCCATTCAATGTTTTGTACATAAACCAGACTGCTCGTTTTATCATTTAATTTGTTTTACATTTGTCAATTTGGGGCCTTTTATAGTTGACTGTGCAGTGTGGGGTTTGCTCATTGTTGAAGTTTGTATGGTGACCTGTTGTTGTTAACTTCTATGTTTTTTGGTCTCTGGTGGAGAGTTATAATAATTGGCTACCATTCCACATCTTCTTGTGTTCATATTTGCATCAAATATTTAAATAAGTATACTACTATTCTATATTTGTATTCCATCCATTTTTTGACAATTTTCACATACAAGAAAAGTAAGTGACAATTCTTTTCACATGTATTATACCTTTGTCATCAACAACAACTATGTCTTTCTGGTAATATGTTTGAACACTCCTGATGACTACCATCTTCCCAAACAGGAGTTGAACATGAAAATCCAATAAATGTACCATGCTTGAAAAATCATAAAATACAAATTAAATGGCAGCAGGTATTACATGGAGATGGCTTCCATCTCTAAGGATCCTGCTGATACAAATAACATCAAATGGGATCCAATGAAAAACTCTTGATTCAATGAAAACCTATCAGTTTAAGACCTTGATCTAAGAGGGACAAAATTTAATTATGTAAGCAGCATCTCCTAAAAGTGGTTAAAAGTTATGCAAAATATGTGCCTCATTTATGATGGTTTCTTGCTGCATTAAAGACTCATTGGTGACCTCCGGCTGTTGTCTCTTTGACACATCCTCTATTTTCATTCTTAATTTTACAAAGTTATGAAAAGCGACTGTGTTTCAAAAAGCAGTATGGAGACATGGAGCGGTCACTATGGAGACAGAGATTATTGAAAATTTAGAACCTGGTTGAAAATCGAATCATTTTCACTAACTTATACTCCTTTTTGGGGTCCGTAGGTGGCCTGTTGCAAGGCAAAATTTCTGTCCCATCCAATATACCCTTATGTTCCAGTGGCAGTCAAAATTTTCCCCGACCATCATCCCGGATGTCCTCTATTACAAGACCTACCTATTGTATTTATTGTTAACTTGTTCTCGTCCTGAACATGCACGAAACATTTGCCACTGGACGTTAAGCAACAATCAATCAATCTTTTTGGATGTACCTCGTAACCCCTCACAAAAGAACCACATTCTTCCTTCATTTTCTAGAACTTCTGCTTCTTGTTCATCCATGCCCATACAAGAAACATGGAACCACTTCTGTTGTAACACCTAACCATGCCTTCATCGATGTCAACTTTACAAACACAGTATTTATGTTTCTTTGTTTGTTATGTTTGCATCGATGACAGGTGCTGTGTTGGGCGGTTTTGCCAACCCTTGAAAGCCAAAGTAGTAGCAATCTTTTCAAACTTTTTTCATATAGAAAAAGTATTGGAGTTTGTTTGTGGCATTAATTTTCTCCACATTAAAAAGCCTAAAACAATCACCCGTACAAGTAAGTGTGTTTTCTGCAATTTAAGATTCATCTTTTTTGTCAGTTTCAGCTATGGTACTTATCTCCCACTAATGTTACAGATGGGTGCAGTCTTAACCAGTACAGCAAGTTAACTTGATAACCAGTCATTTGGACTGGTCAAAGTAAACCTGTGACCGGATTTAGGACTGCTCTGACCAGTCCTAGGACCAAAATCTAGTTAACTTGAAAAGCGGACTTGGTCCTAGGACTGCTTTTATGTCTGCCAAAAAGTTAACTTATCAATAGCGGACCTGTTTCAAAGTTAACTTCGAACCAGTCCTGTCATAAGTTAACATATGTTAACTTCGAAACCAGTCCTGCCATAAAGTTAACATAAGTTAACTTTGAAACCAGTCCTGCCACAAAGTTAACATGCGTTAACTTTTGCTTTGACAATTCCGATCGAGACCAGACCTGTTCCCAAGTTAACTTATGACTGGTCTGCTCAACACTAAGTTAACTTGTAACCAGGACCGCTCTACATCGATTTTTTAGAAATATTTTTTAATATCTTTGTTTGTTGGTATAAACATCGAAAATAAAGTGAAATCAATACTTCCGTGATATAAACAGGATTAAATACATATATTTGTAAATAAAGTACGCATAAAACGTAACTTGTTATACAAATTTATCCATGATCTGCCTTTCTTTAAATTAAAAAAACGATCTTGGTTATAATGCTAACGGGCATTGAATATATATTCCAATACCTATCAAATTCAACCATATTTGAACTTTATTATGAATATCTATATAGCCGCATACTATGTCTATATCAGCAATATTTTAATGTCAGGATAGAATTTATAATACAAAATGAAAGCAATATTGGAACTCATGACCACAAAATTTTGTCTGCAAAAATTTAAGGTGCCAGCATGTCCTCTTTTTGTTCAATATATTGATACGTAACCAAATTTTAGTAGTTTTAATACCTCAGGCTGACTTGTACAACAAAATTATTTGACCGCATCAACCAAAACTGACCATATTTGCACTTTATTTTGTAAATCTACATAGCCACATAGTAAATCAGCCATAATTTTTATGTCAGGATTCAATGTATAATACAAATGACAGCAATATTGGTATACAATAAATACAAATTTTTGTTCGCATAAATTTAGGATGCCAGCATGTCCTCCTTTTATTCAAAATATTAAAACGAAACAAAATTTCAGTAGTTTTGATACCTCATGCTGACTTGTACAACAAAATTATTTGACCGCATCAACCAAAACTGACCATATGTGCACTCTAATTTGTAAATCTATATACCAGCATAGTAAATTTAGCCATATTTTTTATGTCAGGATTCAATGTATAATACAAATGACATTAATTTTGGAATGCAATAAATACAAATTTTTGTTTGTATAAATTTAGGGTACCAGCATGTCCTCCTTTTATTCAAAATATTAATACGAAACAAAATTTTAGCAGTTTTGATACCTCATGCTGACTTGTACAACAAAATTATTTGACCGCATCAACCAAAACTGACCATATTTGCACTTTATTTTTTAAATCTATATACCCACATAGTAAATCAGCTATATTTTTTTATGTCAGGATTCAATGTATAATACAAATGACAGCAATATTGGTATACAATAAATACAAATTTTTGTTCGCATAAATTTAGGATGCCAGCATGTCCTCCTTTTATTCAAAATATTAATACGAAACAAAATTTCAGTAGTTTTGATACCTCATGCTGACTTGTACAACAAATTTATTTCACGCATCAACCAAAACTGACCATATGTGCACTATAATTTGTAAATCTATATACCAGCATAGTAAGTTTAGCCATATTTTTTATGTCAGGATCCAATGTATAATACAAATGACAGCAATTTTGGAATGCAATAAATACAAATTTTTGTTCGCATAAATTTAGGGTGCCAGCATGTCCTCCTTTTATTCAAAATATTAATACGAAACAAAATTTTAGCAGTTTTGATACCTCATGCTGACTTTTACAACAAAATAATTTGACCGCATCAACCAAAACTGACCATATTTGCACTTTATTTTGGAAATCTACACAGCCACATAGTAAATCAGCCATATTTTTATGTCGGGATTCAATGTATAATACAAATGACAGCAATATTGGAATACAATAACTACAAATTTTTTTGCATAAATTTAGGATGCCAGCATGTCCTCCTTTTATTCAAAATATTAATACGAAACAAAATTTCAGTAGTTTTGATACCTCATGCTGACTTGTACAACAAAATTATTTGACCGCATCAACCAAAACTGACCATATGTGCACTCTAATTTGTAAATCTATATACCAGCATAGTAAATTTAGCCATATTTTTTATGTCAGGATTCAATGTATAATACAAATGACAGCAATTTTGGAATACAATAAATACAAATTTTTGTTCACATAAATTTAGGGTGCCAGCATGTCCCCCTGTTATTCAAAATAATGATACGTAACAAAATTTCAGTAGTTTTGATACCGCATGCTGACTTGTACAACAAAATTATTTGACCGCATCAACCAAAACTGACTATATGTGTACTTTAATTTGTAAATCTATATACCCACATAGTAAATCAACCATATTTTTTATGTCAGGATTCAATGTATTGAAATATAATACAAATGACAGCAATATTGGAATACAATATTGACAAATTTATGGTCGCATAAATTTAGGGTGCCAATAAGTCCTCCTTTTATTCAAAATATTAATAAAAAACAAAATTTTAGCAGTTTTGATACCTCATGCTGACTTGTACAACAAAATTATTTGACCGCATCAACCAAAACTGACCATATTTCCACTTTATTTTGTAAATCTATATACCCACATAGAAAATCAGCCATATTTTTTTATATCAGGATTCAATGTATAATACAAATGACAGCAATATTGGAATACAATAACTACAAATTTTTGTTCACATAAATTTAGGGTGCCAGCACGTCCAATTTTTATTCAAAATATTGATATGCAACAAAATTTCAGTAGTTTTGATACCGCATGCTGACTTGTACAACAAAATCATTTGACCGCATCAACCAAAACTGACTATGTGTACTTTAATTTTTAAATCTATATACCCGCATAGTAAATCAGCCATATTTTTATGTCAGGATTAATTCAATGTATAATACAAATGACAGCAATATTGGAATAAAATAACTACAAATTTTTGTTTGCATAAATTTAGGGTGCCAGCATGTCCTCCTTTTATTCAAAATATTGATATGTAACAAAATTTCAGTAGTTTTGATACCTCATGCTGACTTGTACAACAGAATTATTTGACCGCATCAAGCTAAACTGACCATATTTGCACTTTATTATGTAAATCAATTTGATTAATTCAATGTATAATACAAATGACAGCAATATTGGAATACAATAACTACAAATTTTTGTTTGCATAAATTTAGGGTGCCAGCATGTCCTCCTTTTATTCAAAATATTGATATGTAACAAAATTTCAGTAGTTTTGATACCTCATGCTGACTTGTACAACAAAATTATTTGACCGCATCAATCTGAAGCAGAACTGACCATATTTGCACTTTAGTATACTAATCTATATATCTGCATAATAATTCAGTAATACTTATGTCAGGATGTATTGTATAAAACAAATGACAGCATTGAAACAAGTTGACTACTAAATTTTGTCCGCATAAATTCAGTGTGCCAGCATGTCCTTCTTTTATTCAAAATATTGATACGCAACAAAATTTTAGTGGTTTTGATACCTTAGGCTGACCATTGCTGACTCCTTTAACTTTAACAAAATTATTTGACCGTATCAATCAAAACTGACCATACTTGAACTTTAGTATGTAATTCTATATAACTGCATTATAAATCAGAAGTTTCTTTTAATGTTAGGATGGATTGTACCGTGCGCCTTTTAGTCTTCCCCAGGCGCTGCTGTCCGCATTTTAGTAGGACCACAAATGGAAGCAATAATATTGGAAAACAATGAATGCAAAATCTTTCCCGCAGTAATTTAGAGTGTCAGCATTTCATCTCTGTATTCATAATATTGAACAGTCACTACAGATAGTAGTTCAGGATGGTGTGTGAAACAAAACTATTTGACCGCATCATCCAAGTACCATCACCATGAACACTGACATGTCTGAATTCATTTGTACTTTATAATAAAAAGTATATTAGGTTCTCTTCTTGGAAGAGTATACTGTTGATATTTTATGTCGGTTGATTGATTTTGTTTGTAGCTATACGTCATGTCTTCTTCCGTTAAGGAGTTGACCTCGTATTTGAGTGTTTTAATAACTCCGCTCGGTAAAACAGGAGGCTTCTCCAATGAATAAAATTAAAAATTCCAAATATTTAAAACTATTTACACTGTACAATTTGGCAAACTGGTGTCTAGTTAGGCTGCATCTGGGTCCAGGGCACACTGGGTAATCTGGCCCTGAACTCTTAAAGTGTTGCTGCAGCTGCTACTGTGTCTGGCAGTAAGTTCCAGTCTCTTATAGAGCGTGGGAAAAGGAGTTGTTGTAAACTTCCTTTGTTGACCTGATTTGTCTAAGTCTATAGCCACCCCTTGTTCTGCTTTCCCCAGGTATGGCAACTATTTCATTCAAGTGCACAACGAGTATATTTTTTGGGACGTCCCATAATTATAATCGGCAAAGACAAATCTTTCCACAAATCTGACAAAATTGACGAGATTGTTGATAGTTATACCACGCCTTATGTATCCGGACACTGTACAATTTTCGTTAGAATATTTTGTGGAAAACAGAATAGTAAATCCAATGCAAACAAGGTGAATTACAATGAAATATCCATGCATGTAATGCATAAAGTAAAATTTAGGAAGAGACAGTCCTTTTTCTTTTCTTCTGTTTGTACTATCCTTCCATTTAGGAACACCAAGAATTTCTTGTAACACTAAACATATATACACCATATATACAGGTTCTCCATAGGTCCTCTCAAGGAAATATGTACATGTATACACGACCTATACTATTCTTTAAAATCTAAAACTGGTCTCAACACCATAAGTAAAGTTTATAGAATAAAAGGAGCAGACTACCTTGCCATCACCTCAATCACTGATATATATATATTAGGACGAATAATATATATATTTTAAAGTTGCTGATCACTTAGAAATACTACAGATTAGATGATCTTGTCCCTCTGGTAATCGTGGATGTTATTCTGAGTCCTTCCAACAATTTTAATCTTTTAATATATAGTTGATGACACAATTCAGTAGATATTTTTGTAATGACTGTTATTTGTTCGGTATTAAAATTTTCACTAAAAATTGAGCAGTTTAAAATCAGAAGCAAAATAGATTCTTAGTTTCCAAAAAGTTCAAGCCATTTCTTTTCACCAATTAGACAGTAAAAAATGGGGAACGAAGCAACGTCGACAATGATGTTGATATCCCATGATATAAGAATATTGTTCCGATGCATTGGATAACCTTTCTATCCGCCTTCTAATTAAAAAAAACACCAAAATTTCTTTTCTTTCATGCTAGCTCTGTGATTGTATAGCAATTGTTTAATGTATATAAGAATATATGAAATGAAAAAAAAAAGAATTTTGTTGATATGTATAATATCTAGTAGAGTCTAGCGAGTAAAAAAAATTGCTATATAGGCCTTCTGGGGAAAACAATGCGAATGTTGTTAACATATTTTTATAAAGCTCAGGTCTGATATGAAAAGTCTTAAACACGATAATATGTCATAAGCAGACCTGTCCTGGCCTGGGGCAGACCTGTCCTCAGGACTGGTCAAAAGCAGACTTGTCCACAGGTCTGGTCTGGAGCAGACCTGTCGATAGGTCTGGTCCACCAACGACAAAGTTAACTTGCTTGTCTGCTTAAAAATTCTCAAGTTAACTTAGAAAGCAGTCAACAAGTCTGGTCCAAGTTAACTTTTGTCAAGGTTAGGACCGCACCCATCTGTACCTCTTTGATCAGCTCCATTATACCATGCTGCAATTCAGTATTTAAACTTTGAATAACTTTCATGAAGTTTTCTCTCTGCACTGCACTGCACCTAAAATTCATAGAATAGTATTTTCAATTTCTGTTAAACTGGCTTCTGAAATTATACCATGCCGCAATTCAGTATTCAAACTTGTTATAATTTCAGTGAAGGTTTCTTTCTGATCACATTGGACTGCACATCCAAAAATAAACAGTAATATATTTTTTTTTAATTTCTGTGAAACTGGCTTCTGAAATTGCACTATCATTTTCTATGTTAAGTAGACCGTGATAGTGGGATCAAAACTCGAGCTGTGCTTGGTCAGTTGGCAAAACTGAGTATGTTGTGCATTTCAAATGTGATAAAGCACTATCAAGTTTCTACAATTCACTGTAAGTTTGACCACTTTTTTGATAATTTAACCACTTATTGGATATACATCGTTACCTTAAATTGGTCATTTGATCAAGATAATTTTCTTAGATGTACTGACAGTTGTATCAGATATAAACATGAACCAACCGCAGCTTTGTAGAAAATTTACATTTTTCAGTTAATTTAACAACTTTTTGGATAATTCTAATAGATGAAACCTTAAATTGACCCATATTCTTAAGATAATTGTATAGAATGTAACACAAAACCTGCCATCGGTTTAATAATAATTTTTCCTACATTTCACTGTAAATTTGACAATTGTTTTGATAATTGTATAAATCGACCATATTTTATAGATATTTGTATAGTATGTAACACCAAACCTGCCATCGTTTAATAATAATTTTTCTACATTTCACTGTAAATTTGACCACTGTTTGATAATTGTAGTTTACAACTTTTTTGATAATTGTATTTGATGTTACCTTAAATCGGTCATTTGTTCCTGCTCATTTTCTTAGATGTATTGACAGTTGTATCAGATATAAATATGAACCAACCACAGCTTTGTTAAAAGTTTTACATTTTTTAGTTAATTTAACATATTTTTGGATAATTGTATTAGATGAAACCTTAAATCGACCATATCTTATAGATGTTTGTATAGAATGTACTTAAACCTGACATCAGTGTATTGATAATTTTCCCACATTTTACTGTTAATTTGACAACTTTTTTCATAATTGTAGTTGACAACTTTTTTGATAATTGTAGTTGACAACTTTTTTGATAATTGTATTTGATGTTACCTTAAATCTGTAATTTGATCAACATAATTTTCTTATATGTATTGACAATTGTATTATAAGTAAACTTGAACCAACCACAGCTTTATTAAAGAATTGCAACATTTTTCAGCAAATTTTACCACTTTTTGGATAATTCATTCAGATGTTACCTAAAATCGACCATATTCTAAAGATAATTGTATAGATTATTACACCAAACCTGCCATCGGTTTAATTGTATTTTTTTTCTACATTTGACTGTAAATTTGACAACTTTTTTTATTATTTTATAAATCGACCATATTTTATAGATATTTGTATAGAAATTACACTAGACCTGCCATCGATGTAATGATAATTTTTCCACATTTTACTGTAAATTTCACCACTTTTTTGATAATTGTATTTGATGATACTTTAAATCTGTCATTTATTCCAGATCATTTTCTTAGATGTACTGACAGTTGTAGTAGATGTAAACATGAACCAACCACAGTTTTGTTGAAAATTTAACATTTTTCAGCTAATTTAACCACTTTTTGGATAATTATATTAGATGAAACCTTAAATCGACCATATTTTATAGATATTTGTAAAGCATGTACACCAACACTGCCATCGGTTTAATAATAATTTTCTACATTTCACTGTAAATTTCACCACTTTTTTGCTAAATGTATTTGATGTTACCTTAAATCGGTCGTTTGATCAAGATAAAATCTTTGTTGAAAATTTTACATTTTTCAGTTGAATTAACCCTTTTTTTGGATAATTCATTTAGATGTGACCTTAAATCTACAATATCTTAAAGATAATTGTATAGAATGTAACACCAAACCTGACATCGGTTTATTGATAATTTTTCTACATTTCACTGTAAACTTTACCATTTGTTTGATAATTGTATTTGATATAACCTTAAATCGGTCATTTGTTCCATATAATTTTCGTAGATGAACTGACATTTGTATTAGATGTAAACATGAACCAACCACAGCTTTGTTGAAAATTTTACATTTATCAGTTAATTTGACCCTTTTTTTGGATAATTGTATTAGATGAAACCTTAAATCGACCATATTTTAAAGATAATTGTATAGAATGTAACACCAAACCTGCCATTGGTTTTTGAATAATTTTTCTACATTTCACTGTAAATTTAACAAGCTTTTTGATAAATGTATTCGATGTTACCTTAAATCGGTCGTTTGATCAAGATAATTTTCCTAAATGTACTGACAATGGTATTAGATGTAAACATGAACTTTTTGGATAATTGTATGAGATGAAACCTTAAATTGACAATATTTTATAAATAATTGTATATAATGTTACACCAAACCTCCCATCAGTATATTGATATTTTTTCTACATTTCGCTGTAAATTTGACCAATTTTTGATAATTGTATTTGATGTAACCTTAAATCGGTCATTCGTTTCAGATAATTTTCTTAGATGTACTGACAGTTGTATTATATATAAACTTGGACAAATCCGAGCTTTAATGAAAATTTTACATCTTTTTTCAGTAATTTTGACCACTTTTTGGATAATTATTTTAGATATAACCTTAAATTGACCATATTTTATAGATAATTGTATATCTTGTAACACCAAACCTGCCGTCGGTTTGCTGATAATTTTTCTACATTTTACTGTAAATTTAACAAGTTTTTTGATAAATGTATTTGATGTTACCTTAAATCGGTCGTATGATCATGATAATTTGCCTAGACGTACTGACATTTGTGTTAAATGTAAACATGAACCAACCACAGCTTTGTTGAAAATTTTACATATTTCAGTTAATTTAATCACTTTTTGGATGATTGTGTTTGATGAAAACGTTACATCGACCATATTTTATAGACAATTGTATAGAATGTCACACTAAACCCGCCATCGGTGTATTGATAATTTTTCTACATTTAACTGTAAATTTAGCAAGCTTTTGATAAAGGTATTCGATGTTACCTTAAATCGGTCAATTGATCAAGATAATTTTCCTAAATGTACTGACAATTGTTTTGGAAGTAAACATGAACTTTTTGGATAATTGTATTAGATGAAACCTTAAATCGACCATATTTATATAGATAATTATATAGAATGGAACATCAAACCTGCCATCGGTTTACAAATATTTTTTCTACATTCCACTGTAAATTTTATCGAATTTTAGATAATTGTATTTGATGTTACCTTAAATCGGGCATTTGTTCAAGATAAATTTCTTAGATGTACTGACAGTTAAATTAGATGTAGACTTGGACCAACCAGAGCTTTAATGAAAATTGTACAGCATTTTTCAGTAAATTTGACCACTTTTTGGATAATTGTTTCAGATGTAACCTTAAATTGACCATATTTTATAGATAATTGTATATAATGTAACACCAAACCTGCCATCGCTTTATTGATTTTTTTTCATTTTACTGTAAATTTAACAAGTTTTCTGATGCATGTATTTGATGTTACCTTAAATCGGTCGTTTGATCAAGATAATTTTCCTAAATGTACTGACAGTTGTATTAGATGTAAACATGAACCAACCAGAGCTTTATTGAAAATTTTACATTTTTCAGTTAAATTTAATTATATCTTGGATAAATGTATTAGGTGAAACCTTAAATCGACCATATTTTATAGATAATTGTATAGAATTGAACATCAAATGCCATCGGTTTATTGATATTTTTTTACATTTCACTGTAAACTTGACTACTTTTTTGATAATTGTATTTGATATTACATTAATTCGGTCGTTTGTTCCAGATAATTTTCTTAGATATACTGACATTTGTATTAGATATTAACATGAACCAACCACAGCTTTGTTGAAAATTTTACATTTATCGGTTGATTTAACCACTTTTTGGATAATTGTATTAGATGAAACCTTAAATCGACCACATTTTAATGTATAGAATGGAACAACAAACCTGCCATCGGTTTATTGATAATGTTTGTACATTTCACTGTAAACTTGACCACTTTTTTAATAATTGTATTTGATGTTACCTTAAATCGGTCATATGTTCAAGATAGTTTTCTTAGATGTACTGACAGTTGTATTAGATGTATCCTTGGACCAAACAGAGCTTTAATGTAAATTAATCAGTAAATTTGTCGACTTTTTGGATCGACCATATTTTAAAGATTATTGTATATAATAGAACACCAAACCTGCCATCGGTTTATTAGTAATTTTTCTACATTTTATTGAAAATTTAAAAAGTTTTTTGATAAATGTATTTGATGTTACCTTAAATCGGTCGTTTGATCAAGATAATTTGCCTAGACGTACTGACATTTTTATTAGATGTAAACATTAACCAACCACAGCTTAGTTGAGAATTTTACATTTTTCAGTTAATTTAACCACTTTTCGGATAATTGTTTTAGATGTAACCTTAAATTGACAATATTTTATAGATAAATGTATATAATGTAACACCAAACCTGCCATCGGTTTATTGATAATTTTTCTGCATTTTACTGTAACTTTAAAAAGTTTTTTGATAAATATATTTGATGTAACCTTAAATCGGTCGTTTGATCAAGATAATTTGCCTACACGTAGTGACATTTGTTTTAAATGTACACTTGAACCATCCACAGCTTTGTTGAAAATTTTACATTTTTCAGTTGATTTAACAACTTTTCGAATGATTGTATTAGATGAAAACCTTAAATCGACCATAATTTAAAGATAACTGTATAGAATGGAGGAAAAAACCTGCCATCGGTTTATTGGTATTTTTTCTTCATTTTACTGTAAATTTAAAAAGTTTTTTGCTAAATGTATTTGATGTTACTTAAATCGGTCGTTTGATCAAGATAATTCTCCTAGACGTACTTACATTTGTAATAGATGTTAACATGAACCAACCACATCTTTGTTGAAAATTTTACATTTTCAGTTGATTTAACCATTTTTGGATAATTCATTTAGATGTGACCTTAAATCTACAATATCTTAAAGATAATTGTATAGAATGTAACACCAAACCTGACATCGGTTTATTGATAATTTTCTACATTTCACTGTAAACTTTACCATTTGTTTGATAATTGTATTTGATATAACCTTAAATCGGTCATTTGTTCCAGATAATTTTCGTATATGAACTGACATTTGTATCAGATGTAAACATGAACCAACCACAGCTTTGTTGAAAATTTTACATTTATCAGTTAATTTGACCACTTTTTGGATAATTGTATTAGATGAAACCTTAAATCGACCATATTTTAAAGATAATTGTATAGAATGTAACACCAAACCTGCCATTGTTTTATGGATAATTTTTCTACATTTCACTGTAAATTTAACAAGCTTTTTGATAAATGTATTCGATGTTACCTTAAATCGGTCGTTTGATCAAGATAATTTTCCTAAATGTACTGACAATTGTATTAGATGTAAACATGAACTTTTTGGATAATTGTATGAGATGAAACCTTACATCGACCATATGTTATAGATAATTGTATAGAATGGAACACCAAACCTGCCATCGGGTTATAAATATTTTTCTACATTCCACTTTAAATTTGACCACTTTTTTGATAATTGTATTTGATGTTACCTGAAATCGGTCATTTGTTCCAGATAATTTGCTTAGATGTACTCACAGTTGTTTTAGATGTAAACTTGGACCAACCAGAGTTTTAGTGAAAATTTTACATATTTTCAGTAAATTTGGCCACCCTTTTTGGATAATTGTTTTAGATGTAACCTTAAATTGGCCATATTTTTAGATAATTGTATATAATGTAACACCGCACCTGCCATCGGTTTATTGATATTTTTTCTACATTCCACTGTAAATATGACCACTTTTTTGATAATTGTATTTGATATTACCTTAAATCGGTCATTTGTTCTAGATAATTTTGTTAGATGTACTGACATTTGTATTAGATGTAAACATGAAACAACCACAGCTTTGTTGAAAATTTTACATTATCAGTTAATTTAACCACTTTTTGGATAATTGTATTAGATGAAACCTTAAATCGACCATATTTTAAAGATAATTGAATAGAATCAAATACCAAACCTGCCACCGGTTTATTGATATTTTTTTACATTTCACTATAAATTTGACCTCTCTTTGGATAATTATATTTGATGTTACCTTAAATCGGTCATATGTTCCAGATAACTTTCTTAGATGTACTGAACGTTGTATTAGAGATATCCTTGGACCAACCAGAGCTTTAATGAAAATTTTACATTTTAAGTAAATTTGACCACTTTTTGGATAATTGTAATAGCAAAACTGCCATCGGTTTATTGATAATTTTTCTACATTTTACTGTACAGGAGTAGGTCCAGTAAGACCCCTTTTTGGCCCCAAAATATTGCAGTTTTACAAAATTGTTAAAATGTTAAATTTTAGCTATTTATTGGAAAGTAGAATGCTTCTGCTACATAAATATGGGCTGTTTTGACAATACAATGCACATTTATCCGGTAGTAGCATCATTAAGTCATGCTAAATTACTGAAATCTTTACAATTTTAGCATTTGATTTAAATTTTAGACGGTTTCCGTCTTAAATAAAAGTGGCCGCATTTGTGTTCATTCTTAATATTGAAATGTAAGTTGTATTTGATGATAATACATAACATATATAAAGGTTGATGATGAACACGGATTCGGCAACTTTCATTTTCGACAAAAACATCTGAAAAGTGACTTTTTGGCATATTTGATAGATTTTCATATTTGAGTTTGAATCAGAGCGTTTTAATGACTAAATCAGTTAAAATCATTCACATAAACTAATTGAATCAACTGAAATAGACACTTAAGTGTTTAAAAGTGTACAAAATCTTTCGTCAGATGAATCTGAAATTTGACGCCAAAATCGGCCCTTACCGGACATACTTCTTTAAAAGTTTTTGATAAATGTATTTGATGTTACCTTAAATCGGTCGTTTGATCAAGATAATTTGCCTAGACGTACTGACATTTGTAATAGATGTAAACATGAAACAACCACATCTTTGTTGAACATTTTACACTTTCCAGTTAATTTAACCATTTTTGGATTATTCATTTAGATGTGACCTTAAATCGACAATATTTTAAAGATAATTGTTAAGAATGTAACACAAAACCTAACATCGGTTTATTGATAATTTTTGTACATTTCACTGTAAACTTGACCATTTTTTTATAATTGTATTTGATATAACATTTAATCGGTTATTTGTTCCAGATAATTTTCCTACATGTACTGACAATTGTATTAGATGTAATCTTGAACCAACCACAGCTTTGTTGAAAATTCTACAATTATCAGTTAATCGAACCTTTTTTTTTGGATAATTGTACTAGATACAACCTTAAATCGACCATATTTTAAAGATAATCGTATAAAATGGAGCACCAAACCTGCCATAGGTTTATTGGTAATTTTTCTACATTTCACTGTAAACTTATATAGGAGGATGTGGTATGAGTGCCAATGAGACATCTCTCCATCCAAATAACAATTCATAAAAGTAAACCGTTATAGGTCAAGGTACGGCCTTCAACACGGAGCCTTGGGTCACACCGAACAACAAGCTATAAAGGGCCTAAAAATAACTAGTGCAAAACCATTCAAACGGGAAAACCAACGGTCTAATCTGAATAAAAAAACGAGAAACACGTATAATTTACGCAAACAAACGACAACTACTGTACATCAGATTCCTGACTTAGGAGAGGTACACACATTTGCAGCGGGATTAAACGTGTTAATGGTACCAAACCTTCTCCCTTTTTCCGAGACAATAGTATAACATCAGAACATAGAAAAACAAACGATAAAAACTTGACCTCTTTTGTGATAATTGTATTTGATATTACCTAAAATCGGTCATTTGTTCCTGATAATTTTCTTAATTGTACTGACATTTGTAATAGATGTAAACATAAACCAACCACAGTTTTGTTGAAAGTTTTACATTTATCAGTTAATTTAACCACTTTTTGGATAAATGTATTAGATGAAAACTTAAATCGACCATATTTTAAAGATAATTGTAAACAATGTAACACCAAACCTGCTATCGGTTTATTGATAATTTTTCTACATTAACTGTAAATTTAACAAGTTTTTTGATAAATAAATTTGATGTTACCTTAAATCGGTCGTTTGATCAAGATAATTTGCCTAGGCGTACTGACATTTGTATTAAATGTAAACATGAACCAACCACAGCTTTGTTGAAAATTTTACATATTTCGGTTAATTTAACCACTTTTTTGATGATTGTATTTGATGAAACGTTACATCGACCATATTTTATAGACAATTGTATAGAATGTAACTTCAAAGCTGCCATCGGTGTATTGATAATTTTTCTACATTTTTCTGTAAATTCAACAAGGTTTTAATAAAGGTATTCGATGTTACCTTAAATCGGTCGTTTGATCAAGATAATTTTCCTAAATGTACTGACAATTGTTTTAGATGTAAACATGAACTTTTTGGATAATTGTATTAGAGGAGACCTTAAATCGACCATATTCTATAGATAATTGTATAGAATGGAACACCAAACCTGCCATCGGTTTATAAATATTTTTTCTACATTCCACTGTAAATTTGATCGAATTACTGATAATTGTATCTGATGTTTCCTTAAATCGGTCATTTGTTCCAGATAAATTTCTTAGATGTACTGACAGTTAAATTATATGTAGACTTGGACCAACCAAAGCTTTAATGAAAATTGTACAGCATTTTTCAGTACATTTGACCACTTTTTGGATAATTGTTTTAGATGTAACCTTAAATTGACCATATTTCATAGATAATTGTATACATGTATAACATAACACCAAACCTGCCATCGGTTTATTGATATTTTTTTTTATATTTTACTGTAAATTTAACAAGTTTTCTAATACATGTATTTGATGTGACTTTGATTCGGTCGTTTAATCAAGATAATTTTCCTAGATGTACTGACAGTTGTATTAGATTTAAACATGAAACAACCAGAGCTTTATTGAAAATTTTACATTTTGCAGTTAAATTTAATTATATCTTGGATAAGTGTATTAGATGAAACCTTAAATCGACCATATTTTATAGATAATTGTATAGAATGTAACACCAAACCTGCCATCGGTTTATTGATAATTTTTCTACATTTCACTGTAAACTTGACCATTTTTTGATAATTGTATTTGATGTTACCTTAAATCCGTCATTTGTTCCAGATAATTTTCTTAGATGAAATGACATTTGTATTAGATGTAAACATGAACCAACCACAGCTTTGTTGACAATTTTACATTTATCAGTTAATTTGACCACTTTTGGATAATTGTATTAGATGAAACCTTAAATCAACCATATTTTAAAGATAATTGTTTAGAATGTAAAACAAACCTGCCATTGGTTTATGGATAATTTTTCTACATTTGACTGTAAATTTAACAAGCTTTTGATAAATATATTTGATGTAACCTTAAATCGGTCGTTTGATCAAGATAATTTGCCTACACGTAGTGACATTTGTTTTAAATGTACACTTGAACCATCCACAGCTTTGTTGAAAATTTTACATTTTCAGTTGATTTAACAACTTTTCGAATGATTGTATTAGATGAAAATATATTTGATGTAACCTTAAATCGGTCGTTTGATCAAGATAATTTGCCTAGGCGTACTGACATTTGTATTAAATGTAAACATGAACCAACCACAGCTTTGTTGAAAATTTTACATATTTCGGTTAATTTAACCACTTTTTTGATGATTGTATTTGATGAAACGTTACATCGACCATATTTTATAGACAATTGTATAGAATGTAACTTCAAAGCTGCCATCGGTGTATTGATAATTTTTCTACATTTTTCTGTAAATTCAACAAGGTTTTAATAAAGGTATTCGATGTTACCTTAAATCGGTCGTTTGATCAAGATAATTTTCCTAAATGTACTGACAATTGTTTTAGATGTAAACATGAACTTTTTGGATAATTGTATTAGAGGAGACCTTAAATCGACCATATTCTATAGATAATTGTATAGAATGGAACACCAAACCTGCCATCGGTTTATAAATATTTTTTCTACATTCCACTGTAAATTTGATCGAATTAGAGATAATTGTATCTGATGTTTCCTTAAATCGGTCATTTGTTCCAGATAAATTTCTTAGATGTACTGACAGTTAAATTATATGTAGACTTGGACCAACCAAAGCTTTAATGAAAATTGTACAGCATTTTTCAGTAAATTTGACCACTTTTTGGATAATTGTTTCAGATGTAACCTTAAATTGACCATATTTTATAGATAATTGTATATAATGTAACACCAAACCTGCCATCGCTTTATTGATTTTTTTTCATTTTACTGTAAATTTAACAAGTTTTCTGATGCATGTATTTGATGTTACCTTAAATCGGTCGTTTGATCAAGATAATTTTCCTAAATGTACTGACAGTTGTATTAGATGTAAACATGAACCAACCAGAGCTTTATTGAAAATTTTACATTTTTCAGTTAAATTTAATTATATCTTGGATAAATGTATTAGGTGAAACCTTAAATCGACCATATTTTATAGATAATTGTATAGAATTGAACATCAAATGCCATCGGTTTATTGATATTTTTTTACATTTCACTGTAAACTTGACTACTTTTTTGATAATTGTATTTGATATTACCTTAATTCGGTCGTTTGTTCCAGATAATTTTCTTAGATATACTGACATTTGTATTAGATATTAACATGAACCAACCACAGCTTTGTTGAAAATTTTACATTTATCGGTTGATTTAACCACTTTTTGGATAATTGTATTAGATGAAACCTTAAATCGACCACATTTTAATGTATAGAATGGAACAACAAACCTGCCATCGGTTTATTGATAATGTTTGTACATTTCACTGTAAACTTGACCACTTTTTTAATAATTGTATTTGATGTTACCTTAAATCGGTCATATATTCAAGATATTTTTTTTAGATGTACTGACAGTTGTATTAGATGTATCCTTGGACCAAACAGAGCTTTAATGTAAATTAATCAGTAAATTTGTCGACTTTTTGGATCGACCATATTTTAAAGATTATTGTATATAATAGAACACCAAACCTGCCGTCGGTTTATTAGTAATTTTCTACATTTTATTGAAAATTTAAAAGTTTTTGATAAATGTATTTGATGTTACCTTAAATCGGTCGTTTGATCAAGATAATTTGCCTAGACGTACTGACATTTTTATTAGATGTAAACATTAACCAACCACAGCTTAGTTGAGAATTTTACATTTTTCAGTTAATTTAACCACTTTTCGGATAATTGTTTTAGATGTAACCTTAAATTGACAATATTTTATAGATAAATGTATATAATGTAACACCAAACCTGCCATCGGTTTATTGATAATTTTTCTGCATTTTACTGTAACTTTAAAAAGTTTTTTGATAAATATATTTGATGTAACCTTAAATCGGTCGTTTGATCAAGATAATTTGCCTACACGTAGTGACATTTGTTTTAAATGTACACTTGAACCATCCACAGCTTTGTTGAAAATTTTACATTTTTCAGTTGATTTAACAACTTTTCGAATGATTGTATTAGATGAAAACCTTAAATCGACCATAATTTAAAGATAACTGTATAGAATGGAGGAAAAAACCTGCCATCGGTTTATTGGTATTTTTTCTTCATTTTACTGTAAATTTAAAAAGTTTTTTGCTAAATGTATTTGATGTTACTTAAATCGGTCGTTTGATCAAGATAATTCGCCTAGACGTACTTACATTTGTAATAGATGTTAACATGAACCAACCACATCTTTGTTGAAAATTTTACATTTTTCAGTTGATTTAACCATTTTTTGGATAATTCATTTAGATGTGACCTTAAATCTACAATATCTTAAAGATAATTGTATAGAATGTAACACCAAACCTGACATCGGTTTATTGATAATTTTTCTACATTTCACTGTAAACTTTACCATTTGTTTGATAATTGTATTTGATATAACCTTAAATCGGTCATTTGTTCCAGATAATTTTCGTATATGAACTGACATTTGTATCAGATGTAAACATGAACCAACCACAGCTTTGTTGAAAATTTTACATTTATCAGTTAATTTGACCACTTTTTGGATAATTGTATTAGATGAAACCTTAAATCGACCATATTTTAAAGATAATTGTATAGAATGTAACACCAAACCTGCCATTGTTTTATGGATAATTTTTCTACATTTCACTGTAAATTTAACAAGCTTTTTGATAAATGTATTCGATGTTACCTTAAATCGGTCGTTTGATCAAGATAATTTTCCTAAATGTACTGACAATTGTATTAGATGTAAACATGAACTTTTTGGATAATTGTATGAGATGAAACCTTACATCGACCATATGTTATAGATAATTGTATAGAATGGAACACCAAACCTGCCATCGGGTTATAAATATTTTTCTACATTCCACTTTAAATTTGACCACTTTTTTGATAATTGTATTTGATGTTACCTGAAATCGGTCATTTGTTCCAGATAATTTGCTTAGATGTACTCACAGTTGTTTTAGATGTAAACTTGGACCAACCAGAGTTTTAGTGAAAATTTTACATATTTTCAGTAAATTTGGCCACCCTTTTTGGATAATTGTTTTAGATGTAACCTTAAATTGACCATATTTTTAGATAATTGTATATAATGTAACACCGCACCTGCCATCGGTTTATTGATATTTTTTCTACATTCCACTGTAAATATGACCACTTTTTTGATAATTGTATTTGATATTACCTTAAATCGGTCATTTGTTCTAGATAATTTTGTTAGATGTACTGACATTTGTATTAGATGTAAACATGAAACAACCACAGCTTTGTTGAAAATTTTACATTATCAGTTAATTTAACCACTTTTTGGATAATTGTATTAGATGAAACCTTAAATCGACCATATTTTAAAGATAATTGAATAGAATCAAATACCAAACCTGCCACCGGTTTATTGATATTTTTTTACATTTCACTATAAATTTGACCTCTCTTTGGATAATTATATTTGATGTTACCTTAAATCGGTCATTTGTTCCAGATAACTTTCTTAGATGTACTGACAGTTGTATTAGAGATATCCTTGGACCAACCAGAGCTTTAATGAAAATTTTACATTTTAAGTAAATTTGACCACTTTTTGGATAATTGTAATAGCAAAACTGCCATCGGTTTATTGATAATTTTTCTACATTTTACTGTACAGGAGTAGGTCCAGTAAGACCCTTTTAGCCCCAAAATATTGCAGTTTTACAAAATTGTTAAAATGTTAAATTTTAGCTATTTATTGAAAGTAGAATGCTTCTGCTACATAAATATGGGCTGTTTTGACAATACAATGCACATTTATCCGGTAGTAGCATCATTAAGTCATGCTAAATTACTGAAATCTTTACAATTTTAGCATTTGATTTAAATTTTAGACGGTTTCCGTCTTAAATAAAAGTGGCCGCATTTGTGTTCATTCTTAATATTGAAATGTAAGTTGTATTTGATGATAATACATAACATATATAAAGGTTGATGATGAACACGGATTCGGCAACTTTCATTTTCGACAAAAAACATCTGAAAAGTGACTTTTTTGGCATATTTGATAGATTTTTCATATTTGAGTTTGAATCAGAGCGTTTTTAATGACTAAATCAGTTAAAATCATTCACATAAACTAATTGAATCAACTGAAATAGACACTTAAGTGTTTAAAAAGTGTACAAAATCTTTCGTCAGATGAATCTGAAATTTGACGCCAAAATCGGCCCTTACCGGACATACTTCTTTAAAAAGTTTTTTGATAAATGTATTTGATGTTACCTTAAATCGGTCGTTTGATCAAGATAATTTGCCTAGACGTACTGACATTTGTAATAGATGTAAACATGAAACAACCACATCTTTGTTGAACATTTTACACTTTCCAGTTAATTTAACCATTTTTTGGATAATTCATTTAGATGTGACCTTAAATCGACAATATTTTAAAGATAATTGTTAAGAATCTAACAGAAAACCTAACATCGGTTTATTGATAATTTTTGTACATTTCACTGTAAACTTGACCACTTTTTTGATAATTGTATTTGATATAACATTTAATCGGTTATTTGTTCCAGATAATTTTCCTACATGTACTGACAATTGTTTTAGATGTAAACATGAACTTTTGGATAATTGTATTAGAGGAGACCTTAAATCGACCATATTCTATAGATAATTGTATAGAATGGAACACCAAACCTGCCATCGGTTTATAAATATTTTTTCTACATTCCACTGTAAATTTGATCGAATTAGAGATAATTGTATCTGATGTTTCCTTAAATCGGTCATTTGTTCCAGATAAATTTCTTAGATGTACTGACAGTTAAATTATATGTAGACTTGGACCAACCAAAGCTTTAATGAAAATTGTACAGCATTTTTCAGTACATTTGACCACTTTTTGGATAATTGTTTTAGATGTAACCTTAAATTGACCATATTTCATAGATAATTGTATACATGTATAACATAACACCAAACCTGCCATCGGTTTATTGATATTTTTTTTTATATTTTACTGTAAATTTAACAAGTTTTCTAATACATGTATTTGATGTGACTTTGATTCGGTCGTTTAATCAAGATAATTTTCCTAGATGTACTGACAGTTGTATTAGATTTAAACATGAAACAACCAGAGCTTTATTGAAAATTTTACATTTTGCAGTTAAATTTAATTATATCTTGGATAAGTGTATTAGATGAAACCTTAAATCGACCATATTTTATAGATAATTGTATAGAATTGAACACCAAACCTGCCATCGGTTTATTGATAATTTTTCTACATTTCACTGTAAACTTGACCATTTTTTTGATAATTGTATTTGATATTACCTTAAATCGGTCATTTGTTCCAGATAATTTTCTTAGATGAACTGACATTTGTATTAGATGTAAACATGAACCAACCACAGCTTTGTTGAAAATTTTACATTTATCAGTTAATTTGACCACTTTTTGGATAATTGTATTAGATGAAACCTTAAATCGACCATATTTTAAAGATAATTGTTTAGAATGTAAAAACAAACCTGCCATTGGTTTATGGATAATTTTTCTACATTTGACTGTAAATTTAACAAGCTTTTTGATAAATATATTCGATGTTACCTTAAATCGGTCGTTTGATCAAGATAATTTTCCTAAATGTACTGACAATTGTATTAGATGTAAACATTAACTTTTGGATAATTGTATGAGATGAAACCTTAAATCGACCATATTTAATAGATAATTGTATACAATGGAACACCAAACCTGCCATCGGTTTATTGATAATTTTTCTACATTTCACCGTAAAATTGACCACCTTTTTGATAATTGTATTTGATATTACCTTAAATCGGTCATTTGTTCCAGGTAATTTTGTTAGATGTACTGACATTTATATTAGATGTAAACATGAAACAACCACAGCTTTGTTGAAAATTTTACATTATCAGTTAATTTAACCACTTTTTGGATAATTGTATTAGATGAAACCTTAAATCGACCATATTTTAAAGATAATTGAATAGAATCAAATACCAAACCTGCCACCGGTTTATTGATATTTTTTTACATTTCACTATAAATTTGACCTCTCTTTGGATAATTATATTTGATGTTACCTTAAATCGGTCATTTGTTCCAGATAACTTTCTTAGATGTACTGACAGTTGTATTAGAGATATCCTTGGACCAACCAGAGCTTTAATGAAAATTTTACATTTTAAGTAAATTTGACCACTTTTTGGATAATTGGTTTAGATGTAACCTTAAATTGACCATATTTTATAAATAATTGTATATAATGTAATACCAAAACTGCCATCGGTTTATTGATAATTTTTCTACATTTTACTGTACAGGAGTAGGTCCAGTAAGACCCTTTTTTGGCCCCAAAATATTGCAGTTTTACAAAATTGTTAAAATGTTAAATCTTAGCTATTTATTGGAAAGTAGAATGCTTCTGCTACATAAATATGGGCTGTTTTGACAATACAATGCACATTTATCCGGTAGTAGCATCATTAAGTCATGCTAAAATACTGAAATCTTCACAATTTTAGCATTTGATTTAAATTTTAGACGGTTTCCGTCTTAAATAAAAGTGGCCGCATTTGTGTTCATTCTTAATATTGAAATGTAAGTTGTATTTGATGATAATACATAACATATATAAAGGTTGATGATGAACACGGATTCGGCAACTTTCATTTTCGACAAAAAACATTTGAAAAGTGACTTTTTTGGCATATTTGATAGATTTTTCATATTTGAGTTTGAATCAGAGCGTTTTTAATGACTAAATCAGTTAAAATCATTCACATAAACTAATTGAATCAACTGAAATAGACACTTAAGTGTTTAAAAAGTGTACAAAATCTTTCGTCAGATGAATCTGAAATTTGACGCCAAAATCGGCCCTTACCGGACATACTTCTTAAAAAAGTTTTTTGATAAATGTATTTGATGTTACCTTAAATCGGTCGTTTGATCAAGATAATTTGCCTAGACGTACTGACATTTGTAATAGATGTAAACATGAAACAACCACATCTTTGTTGAACATTTTACACTTTCCAGTTAATTTAACCATTTTTTGGATAATTCATTTAGATGTGACCTTAAATCGACAATATTTTAAAGATAATTGTTAAGAATGTAACACAAAACCTAACATAGGTTTATTGATAATTTTTGTACATTTCACTGTAAACTTGACCACTTTTTTGATAATTGTATTTGATATAACATTTAATCGGTTATTTGTTCCAGATAATTTTCCTACATGTACTGACAATTGTATTAGATGTAATCTTGAACCAACCACAGCTTTGTTGAAAATTCTACAATTATCAGTTAATCTAACCACTTTTTGGATAATTGTACTAGATACAACCTTAAATCGACCATATTTTAAAGATAATCGTATAAAATGGAGCACCAAACCTGCCATAGTTTATTGGTAATTTTTCTACATTTCACTGTAAACTTATATAGGAGGATGTGGTATGAGTGCCAATGAGACATCTCTCCATCCAAATAACAATTCATAAAAGTAAACCGTTATAGGTCAAGGTACGGCCTTCAACACGGAGCCTTGGGTCACACCGAACAACAAGCTATAAAGGGCCTAAAGGGCCTAAAAATAACTAGTGCAAAACCATTCAAACGGGAAAACCAACGGTCTAATCTGAATAAACGAGAAACACGTATAATTTACGTAAACAAACGACAACTACTGTACATCAGATTCCTGACTTAGGAGAGGTACAAACATTTGCAGCGGGATTAAACGTGTTAATGGTACCAAACTTCTCCCTTTTTCCGAGACAATAGTATAACATCAGAACATAGAAAAACAAACGATAAAAACTTGACCTCTTTTGTGATAATTGTATTTGATATTACCTAAAATCGGTCATTTGTTCCTGATAATTTTCTTAAATGTACTGACATTTGTATTAGATGTAAACATAAACCAACCACAGTTTTGTTGAAAGTTTTACATTTATCAGTTAATTTAACCACTTTTTGGATAAATGTATTAGATGAAAACTTAAATCGACCATATTTTAAAGATAATTGTAAACAATGCAACACCAAACCTGCTATCGGTTTATTGATAATTTTTCTACATTTACTGTAAATTTAACAAGTTTTTTGATAAATAAATTTGATGTTACCTTAAATCGGTCGTTTGATCAAGATAATTTGCCTAGGCGTACTGACATTTGTATTAAATGTAAACATGAACCAACCACAGCTTTGTTGAAAATTTTACATATTTCGGTTAATTTAACCACTTTTTTGATGATTGCATTTGATGAAACGTTACATCGACCATATTTTATAGACAATTGTATAGAATGTAACACCAAAGCTGCCATCGGTGTATTGATAATTTTTCTACATTTTTCTGTAAATTTAACAAGGTTTTAATAAAGGTATTCGATGTTACTTTAAATCGGTCGTTTGATCAAGATAATTTTCCTAAATGTACTGACAATTGTTTTAGATGTAAACATGAACTTTTTGGATAATTGTATTAGAGGAGACCTTAAATCGACCATATTCTATAGATAATTGTATAGAATGGAACACCAAACCTGCCATCGGTTTATAAATAATTTTTCTACATTCCACTGTAAATTTGATCGAATTAGAGATAATTGTATTTGATGTTTCCTTAAATCGGTCATTTGTTCCAGATAAATTTCTTAGATGTACTGACAGTTAAATTAGATGTAGACCAACCAAAGCTTTAATGAAAATTGTACAGCATTTTTCAGTACATTTGACCACTTTTTGGATAATTGTTTTAGATGTAACCTTTTATTGACCATATTTTATAGATAATTGTATACATGTATAATATAACACCAAACCTGCCATCGGTTTATTGATATTTTTTTTTATATTTTACTGTAAATTTAACAAGTTTTCTAATACATGTATTTGATGTGACTTTGATTCGGTCGTTTAATCAAGATAATTTTCCTAGATGTACTGACAGTTTTATTAGATGTAAACATGAAACAACCAGAGCTTTATTGAAAATTTTACATTTTGCAGTTAAATTTAATTATATCTTGGATAAGTGTATTAGATGAAACCTTAAATCGACCATATTTTATAGATAATTGTATAGAATTGAACACCAAACCTGCCATCGGTTTATTGATAATTTTTCTACATTTCACTGTAAACTTGACCATTTTTTTGATAATTGTATTTGATATTACCTTAAATCGGTCATTTGTTCCAGATAATTTTCTTAGATGAACTGACATATGTATCAGATGTAAACATGAACCAACCACAGCTTTGTTGAAAATTTTACATTGATCAGTTAATTTGACCACTTTTTGGATAATTGTATTAGATGAAACCTTAAATCGACCATATTTTAAAGATAATTGTTTAGAATGTAAAAACAAACCTGCCATTGTATTAGATGTAAACATTAACTTTTTGGATAATTGTATGAGATGAAACCTTAAATCGACCATATTTTATAGATAATTGTATACAATGGAACACCAAACCTGCCATCGATTTATAAATATTTTTCTATATTCCACTGTAAATTTGACCACTTTTTTGATAATTGTATTTGATGTTACCCTAAATCGGTCATGTTTTCCAGATAATTTTCTCGTATCGACTTTTATACATTCAAATGCGACTGAAAAATGCTTTTTTTGTTATGATAAATATGAAATAGCCCATGACCCATTCAAATAAGCTGCACAACCAAATGAATGACTACCTGCACTGTCAAGATACCATACTCATCAGCATTTAATGAGATTTCATTTACAGTAACCAGTGATGTTCCTAGAGCCAAAACATTAAACTTGCCAGGATGTAGTTCCGAAAATATTTAAATTATCTGTTGTTGAAACCTCCGTTTGTGTTTCTATTCGCAGAGCTATTTGGCAAAGGTGCAATGTTGTTCCGCTGAAACCTAAATGGACCAGTATCAAGTTCTTTTTCAATAAATCGACGACATATTGAAGCAGAATGATCAAAACCACATTTGAGACATGCATGCCTGTATTCGCATTTTCGTTTATTGCAAAAACTTTAAAATTTTAATCGTTGCATGTATAATGTTCACTTGCCTTTCTTTGATGCCTTTCAATAAGGACATTGGCATTAGCTACAGTAAAAGATTCAAGTTTAATCTTGGAACAGAATTAATGGTATGTCTTTTATGGCACCCTCAACACCTATTTTCCGGATTAGTTCTCGGAGATGGCTTGACATACATTGATAAATCTGCTCCATACAGGCAATCCTAATGTGCTCTCGGGGTTTGCAATTTTCAAGATGGCCGCCGTTACCATGGAAACGGCAAATTGTAAAAAAAAAACCCGAGAAATTGTCCAAATTAAGTGAAACTTTCAGACTCATCATTCAAAAGCGTGCTATCCATCTAAAGAACTTTCAAAATGGCTACCGTTGCCATGGAACTCGCCCAAACGTGAAAAAAAAAAAAAACGAAAATACGTCCTTAATAAATTCATAGTTAATGAAAAGTTAAAACGACCTCCAAACCTATACCTGCCTAACACTAGTATGAATTGTAGAATTGACTGCCATTGGAATTTTAAAAATTGCTGCTGTTACCAGGTAGATAAAGCTTAAAGTGTATTATTGACCCATATGGAAAAAGTCAAAGTAACGTTTGCAAACAAATGTTCAGCTCATTCCCGGATAAATGCTGTTGAAATGTCATCTGTTTTTGAAATTTTCTTTGAAAAAAAAAACTTTCTTCCAAAATGTCACCCAAAAAATTACACCACAACTAACGAATACATTTCATTCATTTTTTCAACCTTTCCCGTTAGCCTCAAATGTTATCTTTGTTTTAATAGATTGCACAAGTGTCAAAAATCAAACACTACAACGGACATTGAATTTGAAACAAATCATGAACAAATTTAAAGTATTTTGATAGGTATATTGATCACATTATCTACGATTCTGATGATTGTCAACTTATTGATCCACAAAGTATCACCAATCACATGGAAAAATGGCATAAAATCAATGAGCAATGGACAACTACTCCTCCACTGTGAAGAACTTTTCCTAGTAGATCAACCGATAAATCAAAAGTCTCCCTCTTAAATCTGTATCTTTCTCTCATTTTTCTTTGTCAATTTTGTGAGATTAATTTCTCGCCAAAATGCTTGCGGTTTTCCCACAATATGATTTGAAATATTGAAAAGAAGTTGTCGTTTGCTGCCATTTGGAAACTTTTAATATTTTGTTATTTATTATAACCAAGCCCCTACAGGTGGGTAAAACTATCTTCTTCAACCAAGGATTTAACAGAGGGTTACATTTAACCACATGATGAACAACAATATTGTTAAAATTATAATTTTTTTTTACCAAAATCTCGCACATGAAGTACTGGTATTTGTGAGAATCAAACAAGCAGTGGCACATGAGAGATTTCAGATATAGCTCATTCTCAGCTTTTGAATTTTATAAGTTGTCAATAACATTTTTTTAATTTGGGCCATTATCCATCTGGTTGCCATGATCACAATTAGGAACTTTGGTTACGATATAAATTCTGCTGCCAGACAAGATGGGGCCGTGGGACGTCAGAGCTCGTCCTATATCTAAAAGTGGATGTTTGCCCGTCCAAAATAGATGCGCTGCTTCGTTGCTTCTACAGCCGACTGACGGTCCTGGAATAATCGGACATCAATTTGTTCATTTTTCATTATCTCTTCATTTATGTAAGCTTCATACCTACCTGCCATCCTTTATTTCAGAATCAAACAAATTCCGAATTTCAGCAAAATGTTGCAACAACAAGATTCAAAACATGCGCTCTGCAATGATGATAATAAGCTTTTGGTTGAATTTAATGTATGCGGGCTTTAACACCAGAAATATTACCAGACATCACGCTAGCACCATCATATCCTTGACCACGTAAATTGTCCATATTTAGCTCCCATTCATGAATATTATTTACTATTGCTGTTGCAATTGACTCTGCGTCGACCATTTCCATTTCGGTAAATCCTATAAAATCGTCAAACACAGTAGCAGTTCTATCGACATATCTAAAGCAGAGTGTCATCTGCCCTTATGTACCTACATCCGTGGATTCATCAGCCATGATGGAAAACCATTTTGCCTCTTGTACCTTTTTTACTAATTTTATTTTACTTTGCATTCTGCACAATCTTATCAGTTCATTTTGAATTGGAAGTCATTTTCAACTATATTGTAAAACTCATTTGTAATGGGAACATTAAGAAAGTTGTGAAACACTTATTACTTAACCAAAATACGGAGATCAGACAAAAAACAATAGACAGTTTGATAGCTGTGATAAAAGAAAAGGCTATTGGTTATGCCAAAATACCTGAAACTCATATAAGAACTATAAATGATCTTGAGATTTTTCATCTAAAAACACGAGCACACGAACGTGTTGGTGTCACTGATGTCTGCTGCATCATAAAATGGACCAAATGTAAAAAGTTAGAACAGGGTTGTTACCGCCATGTCAATTATCTTTAAGAGCTGATTGCCAACCATGAATGCTCTAAAACGCAATCTTGGAATCATTTGCTAAAAGATGCATTTCATATTCTTACGAAAATTGGAATAACAACATCATATTCCACTATGAATAAAGACGTTCATAGGATTAAAAATTTTGCTGATCAAGGTATGAAAATGGCACTTCAGCACCCAATTTTGCCATGTTTTATTTGCCGACAGGTGAAATTGTGACAGAAGGTATGACTGATAATTAATATGAAAAATAACGGATATAGATTAATGACACAAAGACATACCGACTCACTAAATGTAATACAATAAAAAATTGGGAAACACATGAACTTTAACTGAGCAGAAACTAAAAAGCAGACATCCCTAGATGGGCGTAAACAATTGATTGATTGATTGTTGTTTGCTTTACGCCGCATTAGCACAGAAAGGCTATATCGCGGCGAGAGCTAATTCGAATATTATAACAGTTTAAGGTATATTTTAAAATCAGACAAAAGGTCTTTCAATAAACTAAAACTCTAGACTAAAGCAAATAGATTATTTACAAATAAAATCAACACTAAGATAATGTGATAAAAATTAAAATCGTTTTAAATATAACAACATTTTTATATTTTATAATATATTCCAATTTCTTTTAAGAATGAAACAATATTTGTAAATGGAACATTATTAAATAAATCATACATATTATTGACATTGAAATGGTTCTTACGAATATCAGCAAAGTCAATACAATTAATTAAAACATGTTTAATAGTATACTTGCAGTTGCAAGGTACACATTGTGGTTCTTCTTCATTTTTTAAAAGATACTCGTGTGTCACTCTAGTATGACCAATTCGGCATCTAGAAATAACACACTGATCTTTTCTGCACATTAAATTATTAAAAGGTTTACCTAAATTAGGTTTAATTTCATGTAATTTGTTACCATCTCTCTTACTCCATTCATTTTTCAAAATATTAGATTTAAAATCGGTATATGGTATATCACAGTTAGATAAAATGTCACCCAGGGCATTCTTTGCCTCAAGGTCTACAGCTGTGTTTCCATGGATTCCAACATGACTCGGCACCCAAAGAAATATTTCTTTAAGAAGAATTTTTAAATTCCTCATTACATATAAAATTTTGAGAATTATTGGGTTTTTAATTTTAGTATTTTGTATAGCTTGTAAGCATGAAAGTGAATAAGAACATATAATAAATTTGGATTTATCTGAAGAAGCAATAAATTTCAAAGCCAAAATTATTGCTTCTGCTTCAGCAGTAAAGATGGATGCAGCAGATGGCAAACGGAGAGTTGCAGCTCTGTCCCTGAAGACAGCAGCAGATGCAACTCTGTCACCATCTTTTGATCCATCAGTATAGACAGTTGAAAAATCTGAATAATTGGCTTTAATTTCAGCATAGTGTTGCTGAATTAAAGAGGATTTGTTTCACTTTTATTGTGTTTACGGAGATCAAATATCATTTTGGTTTGGGAAGTTCCATGGAGGACATTTGCAAGTTTCAACTTGAGCAACAGATTTTAAATCAAAAGTAGCTAAATGTGGTTTTAAACGTATACCTAACGGAGGAATTTTATTTTCATGTTTTGCAAAAATATCTTCATAAATTGGATTAAAAACACAGCTGTAGGCAGGATTATCTGAATATGCTTTTAGTTTGACAGCATATTGAAGTCCAAGCTTCAAACGTCTGTCAAAAAGTGAATGCTCATCAGCCTCTACATACAGACTCTCAACTGGTGAGGTTTTAAAGGCGCCAAGACAGAGACGCAAACCCTGGTGATGAACAGCATCGAGAATCTGTATGTAGGACTTCCGTGCAGAGCCATACACTATAGAGCCATAATCTAGTTTGGATCTAACTAGAGATCTATATAAATTAAGTAAAATGTTGCGATCAGCACCCCAATCGGTACTGCCGACAACTTTTAAAATATCTAATGCTTTTAAACATCTTGATTTTAACATTTTGATATGGGGGAGAAAGGTTAATTTTTTATCAAAAAGTAACCCTAGAAATTTGGTTTCATCAACCATTTTAATTGGGTTTCCATATAAAGTGAGTTCTGGATCAAGATGTAATTTCCTTTTGTTACAGAAATGCATCCCAACCGTTTTAGATGAGGAAAATTTAAAACCATTTTCCGAGGCCCATTTTTCAATTCTTCCAAGACATAATTGTAATTGTCGTTCAATGTTATTCATATTTTTGCCTCTGTAACATATTAAAAAATCATCAACATACAATGAACCTTCAATATTACTTTTCAAAACTTCAACAAGACTGTTAATTTTAAGACTAAATAATGTCACAGATAAAATACTCCCCTGAGGGACACCCATCTCTTGATCATACAGATCAGACATGGTTGAATTAACTCTAACATTAAATTGTCTGTTAGAGAGAAAATTAGAAATAAAATTTGGCATATTGCCTTTCAACCCCATATCAAAAAGATCTTTCAAAATACCATACTTCCATGTAGTGTCATAGGCCTTTTCAAGATCGAAAAGACCGACACCACATGTTCATTTTCGCAAAACCATTACGGACAAATGATTCGAATCGGACAAGATGATCAAGAGTACTGCGGCCCTGTCGGAATCCACACTGGATATTGGCTAATAGCCCATTTGATTCCAAGAACCAAACAAGGCGATCATTGACCATCCGTTCGAGTGTTTTACAGACACAACTGGTAAGAGCAATTGGTCGATAATTGATAGGATCCGTGTGATCTTTACTTGGTTTTGGAATAGGCACGACGGTTGCAAGCTTCCAGATTGATGGTAAATCACCAGATTCCCAGATGTTATTCATGAGCTGCAAAAGAGCTTCCAGCGGGGAATCTGGCAAGTGTTTTAAGAGTTGGTAGTGAATATTATCAGGCCCACAAGCTGTATCATGGGCTTTTGACAGAGATGTTTTAAGTTCTTCAAGAGAAAAGAGTTTATTATAATTTTCACCATTTTTGATTTGAAGTTCAACTTTATTTTTCTTTTGTTTTTAACTTTTTAAAATCTTCCTGTAGTTGTTAGAAGAAGAAGATTTCGCAAAAGTTTCACCAAGCTTGTTGGCAATATCCTTTTCAGATGTTAATAAATCATTGCCATTTTTTAAATGTTTTACTGTGGCTTTAGAATTTTTACCGTTGATCTTTCGTATCATGTTCCATACTTTTGTCATCGGAGTGCGAGAAGTTATCCCTGAGACAAATTTCTTCCAAGACGTTCGTCGTGCTTGCCTACACGTCCGCCGTGCCTTAGCGCGAAAAATACGGAAATTACTCAAGTTTTCCGTCGTTGGTTGTTGATTGAACCGTCTTTCAGATTTTTTACGGTCATCTATTGCTTGATCACAAGCGTCATCAAACCATGGTTTGCTGGGATGTTTTGGATTTGCCGAGGTCTTAGGAATAGTTCTGTCAGCAATTGACGTTAAAACTGTGTTAAAAGTTAAAATTGGATCGTGTTCAATCTCAAACATCTTTGACTGAAGTTCCGCTTTACAGAGATTCTCAAACAAGGGCCAGTCCGCCTTGTCAAGTTTCCAACGTGGTACTCTCTGTTGGGCAGAAGTAAAAAGATGTTCAAGTACTATTGGAAAGTGATCACTTCCACATAGATCATCATGAACACGCCATGAATAATCCAGAAGAAGAGAGGGATCGCAGATAGTGATATCAATAGCAGAATAAGACCCGTTTCAGGATGAAGATAAGTATTAGATCCATCATTAAAATGCATAATCCTTCTTGAGATACAAAGTCCTCAATGATCTTACCTTTGGCATTATGAGACTTGCTTCCCACAAGGGATTGTGGGCATTGAAGTCGCCCATAAGTATAAATGGTGAGGGTAATTGATCAGTGAGGTTTTGAGTTTAGCTTTATCTATAATTGAATTGGGTGGAATATATATAGAACATAATGTAATTGTTTTATCTAATGATAAACGAATTGCAACTGCCTGCAGATCCGTGGTGAGTTGGACTGTGCTATGAATGACGTTGTCCTTCACAAAATGGATGATCCGCCTGCAGCACGTTCATCTACCTTAGAAAATGTGCTATACATGTTGTATCCTTTTAAAGATACATTATCATTTTCTTTTAGATGAGTTTCTTGAAGACAAAATGCAATAGGTAAATAAGACTGAACTAGAAGCGTTAACTCGAGAAGATTTATTTTAAGACCTCGGCAATTCCATTGGATGATATTAGTCATGATTTGTTAATAGACGGGCGAATGCTATCGAGTTTGCCAGCATTCTTATTTCGCTCACCCTGAGATTGTGATCTTTCGGGTGGCGCAACACTTTCGATTTCCATTTCTGATTCGTCGTTAAGTGTTGAAAATCTGTTGTGTGAGGAGAGTCGTCGATCTCCAGGACCACACGCAGCTGGTTTTACTCCGCCTCGACCCCTACCCGCGACCTCGAATCAGAAGACTTCTGAGAGGATGTATTTGCTGGCTTCTTTGGGACATCCGTCTGTTTTGGAGAACGAAGAGGAGATGGGGCTTTAGTAGACTTTGTACTGGATGCAGAAGATAAACTAGTTTTATTTGATGCAGATGAAGGAGGACTATTGGAGATGGAAGAATCATCTATGTCACTGGGAAGATCCCAGACAGATTCACCGCCCCAACTGTCTGATTTAACTGTATCTTTTTATTTGATTTCTTTTTTCATTTTTTCCGATGATGACATTGAGCTCTGTAAGGAAGATTGTGTTGACTGAGTACTGGTTTTAGAAGGTGTTGGTTTTCTTGGAATTAATATTTTATCGTTAGGTTCTGTTTCAACAGGCAGCATTGTAAATGTCTCAGCATCAATTGGCCAGGTCATTCGAGTTTGTGTATGCTCGTGACTGAATGAGCGGACAACTTTGCTGGCGTACGATGGTCTGTTCGAAACAAGGAGATCATTCGAAACAGAAGCTATCTGTTTAGCTTCTGGGTAACTGATGTTTCTTTCTGTTTTAATTTTGATAATATTTTTTCTTTAACGTAAACAGGGCAGTCCCTAGATGATGAAAATGGGACTCACCACAGTTTACGCATTTAGAAGATTCAGAGCTACAGGTTGTTCCTCGTGTCCTTCGTCAGAACACTTGAAGCATCTCTGCGTACCACGACATTGTTTGGTTCCATGACCAAACTTTTGACAAGTGAAGCATCGAATTGGGTTAGGATAAACCTGTCAACTCTGATTCCGAAGCAACCTAAAGTAATCGATGAAGGAGGAGTTGGAGTTCTAAAGGTCAAAAGATATGTATTTAATTTGGTTATAGTTCCATTCTTTTTTATTTGAAATCTAACAACATCAGTTACACCTTGGCTGGAAAGTTCCTCACAGATTTCTTCCACGGTAAGGTCACCAAGGTATTGACTTCTGTCTCGAATGATCCCCTTACAGCTGTTCAAACTGTTGTGAGGAGAGGCAGAAACAGGAAAGTTTGTAATTGTTTTCATTGTAAGCAAATTTGTTGATTGAGATTTGTTGGAACATTCAACCAACAAATTCCTGATCTCATTTTGAAACTTTTTAACAGTACCAGCAACGCTTTGTATTTGTTTGTGAATCACAAAGGGAGATATTTTGAAATTGGTTTTCATCTGTACCTTTTATTACAATAAATCTGGGCCAACTGTCATCTTCCCGACAGGGCACTGTATCATCACATTTTCTTTTTTATGTATTAAAGCTGATTTAGAGGGTTGGTTTTGATGTGCCATAAGAAAAGAAAGGTTCACCATTCTTGTCATCCACCCACCTCGGAGTGCCTACAAGGGCGATGCTGTGTTTCCGTGGCGAGCCGGGGTCAAGTGCTAATGCTGAAAAGAGCTCCAAGTATAATGTAGCTCTTCCCAAAATTAGCACCCAAGATCCACTGCGGAAAGCACCAGATGTTCCAAGAATAGTATACTCAAGCAGAGCGTATCCATCAAGCGAAATAGAAAGCGTACCACTTGATTGACCCATGAGCCATCGCCTTCGTCAGTTATCCGAAATATAAATAGCTTAATTTAAATACATGTGTATATGATAATTGTTACAAGAAAGCTTATTGTTGAGGATTAACTGAAGGGCTCGGCATGACCAGCCGATTGATCGGACCGGGTCCATCCGACCTCCCGTTTAGATGATATCAGAGCCAAAGCAGCTTATTGAACTGTAGTCTCGTCCGTCCGGGTATTTTCTGACCGTAAGGAGTCTGGCTACAGCCCTCATCCGCAAGGATCTCGTCAACCACCGACACGGGTAGCAACCCACGGCTAACGGGTTGGAGAGCCTATTTTATTTAAAACATCGGGCAACTCGTACGATGTTCGGATCACTTAGTCTGGCCTCTACCCTTCGACCTGTCCAGCATGGGTAACCCTACCAGGAGACGAAGCTCCAGCTGGCATAGCTCTCAGGGTCACAGAGACACGCAAGCCCCCGACCACGGCAAGGATAGCGATCCACCAGGGGTGGGCGTAAACAAAACAAGAGAAATAAAACAATAGCTATATTGCACGAATTTTTCGGCAAATTAAATTTTCATAATTATTCTGTATTCTGTTAAATTCAAATGCAGGCGCATATACCAGTTGCATTGGTTAAAAACTTCACGCATAAAATATGTAAATAGGTTGTTAAATACGTACCGTGTAAAAAAACGATTGTTAAATAATTATAAGAAAACACGAACAATATATAATCGGATTTAATGCCATAAAATATATTATATGATTCATATATGCAACGTTAAGAAAATGTCTTGTAGTTAATAGCACGAATACGACATTCAATCGAAAGAAGACAAACATTGTATTAATGCTTTCGAGCTTAATTCGTTTTGTTTGTTAAAAACCATAAGATTGTAAATAAGGCACACTGTTAAAAAAGCAAAGTATGATCCAGAATAACGTCTGATACAGACAAATTTAAAGACAAAAAGACGGTATACACGATCTGTTTATCACTGACCTTCTTTAAAATAATGCTCGATATCACACCATTAATTAAAATTCTGCATTAAAACTGCAACAACAACCAAGTTTGTTTTCATTGACTCCAACAATAACAACCACTGACAGTGAAACAGGAGACTCAGATTACGACAGTAATGGGGAGTTTGGAGCAACCAAAGATGATCTTGGTGATGATCATTTATTTGATGGTTGCAAGTTTTCACCGAAATCCTCTTATACAATGGTCACGTTGTTTGTGTCTAAATATTTAAACTACCTAATGATGGTTTTTCACAACTTCTAAAAATTATATCATCACATCTGTCTGTAGGTTCTTATTATCCTACATCCATATACAAAGTCATAGGCGGATCAAGGGGGCCCCTTTCGTGGGATAAATGTGGTTGATCATATAGGGAATCACTGAAGCATGACTCGAGCGGGCCTTAGATCAGTCAGCGGACCCCCTTTTTTATGAAAAGTTCTGGATCCGCCACTGAAAGTGAAGGAAAATCTTAAGGAATATATGGACTTTGAAGAACCAAAACTGCATGCATTTTGTGAAAAAATGTCAGGAGAAGTACATCTAGATGTAAACCTTGTCATTTTGCACTGAGACACAGCTTTATTTGTCTATCAGTCTACAGGCTTCAATAAAAATGATAAATGTCCAATGAAAATGAACAATTAATTATTTTAATTTTCGGGCTGCTGAGAAAAGTTTTTCAAAATCTCAATATATCTATCATCACAGGCATTTACATGTAATTTCTATTATTTGTGCCTAGCTAGTCAATGCCAGAGTAAAATTGCTACACATGTTTTACTGGATATATATATATAGAGAGAGATGTACAGAAAATAATGTACATGTACCATTCCGTCTGCGTAACCTACATTTGTACATTTAAAATGTCAACAAAATTCCAAATAATTATGTATATAACTCTTGGTCATATAGACATTGCATTTCTATTTCATATTTTCATTTTCTCAGGGCCATTGAAAAGCAAAAGGAGAGGTTACAAACTGTGAATACCATTTCTTACATTACTAAAGGGCTAAGGTACAAGCAGATAATGAATGAAGTTTAACAACATAGTGTAGTTATTAACCTGACTTTTACACTGAATACAGCGTGGCACTCTCTTTACACGAGGCATCGGATTAAACGTCCCCATTCTGACCGGACATTGCTGGAAACTTGATACATCCCGCGCAGCCGAACGAACGCCCCACTTTGGCAAGCGTTTTACTGCCGGTCAGGGGAAGGCTTATATTTCGTTTCCCCAGTCAGCCTTGGAGGGGAGCAAAATATGTATGTGATGTTTGTAGTAAAGGTTACCGATCCAAATAAGGGATGTTGAACCATATGAAACGAGAGCCCTGTCATATTTTCCACAGCTTCTTCATCTTGGCACTGAAGTTTGGAAAAAAGGGCTTTTTCTAAGTTCTTTAGACTTTTACAGCTTAAGTCTTCTGTTGATTCATTTCTCGACAGCATCTTAAAAATAATTCAACCATCATGATAGGATCACATGTAAGCAAATTATATTTCCTTTATACGTGTAGTATCAGAGGTACAATAGTATTCAGCAGGTCTCTTAAAAGTTCTATATCCTTATTACAGGCCTAAACAAATCTGATGATACAGATTAAAAAACAAAACAAGAAACATGTTGATAAATAAATGTTATGCAGCAGTCCCTCAAGTGTTGTTATAAGACACAGGAGCGTTCCTACTTGCAAACGCTATGTAGATTTTATTGATAAAATAATTGATTTATAAGACCTCGGAGAAATCTACAAAATCAAAATGAAATAAAACTCGAGAAAGGCCATAAATGCTTTTGGTGCACATCAGTCAATTTAAAACATGACGTCATACACATGAAAACGCTAAAGCTGAAGGTTTTTCCGTTACATGAGCAATCAGAATTCGTATATTGTATGAAAATTACAATTTCAGGTTGTCGGATATTTGTTTTCGATGATGTGCCGTTGGTACAATTATTTGTCTGGTTGTCCTTTTTTAGCCATTGTGTTGCCAGTTTATTGCTAATCGATGAGTTGGGATTTCTCTCTGGTATCTTTTGAAAAACGACAAAAAGAGCGTTTTAAAATCCTTCCATTGAGCATACAATTTTGACAATTCTAGAACACATTTATTGTGATTTATAATATTTTGTTATTTCATTGTTATAACCCAAATCATTGTATAAAATTTAAAATCCACAAGAATCCATAATTGGATTATTAAAGTATTCTTATTTTTATACGATTCCTTGAAGATCGACAAAATGCACTGGTGTCAATCTTGCATCATAAGATATGATTCTGTAGAAGAGGGGCAAATAAACTCATCATTCAAGGAGGGGCAAAAGATACCAGTACTATGACTATCATCAATCAGTGTTTATTTGAATGAAAAGAGACATTTTTTTCTGATCAATCGTGTAAAATGTTGATTTAAAATTGTTTAACGATGTCTGTTATGTCTGTTAACTTTAAATATATTTTTTGAAACTGCTGAAGTTATTTATTTTGATCAATCTACGTGTGTCCCTGACATCAATTTGACCGACTTGCCATATAGCTGATCGAAGCACCGATGAAAGAAACAGATAACCAGGGTATTCCCCACTTTTTAAAACAGTTGCTCTGATCTTTCTCATATCTTTCGGGCATTCTGTAAAGGGTATCAGAGCAGGGGAAATTCAAGTTAGGAAATTGACTTGTTCTTGTGATTTTTGCCTTGCCACTGAAGGCACAAGTTCAAGTTTAAAATGCCCAATGGCGACAGTTGTTGGAGAATGGAGAAGTGTTTACTTGAATGGTTTATCAGAAATGATCATGCTGAGCGAGAAAATTAAATCATGTAAGCCTCTCAGTCACGAGCACCAAGGGCGAACATGGAGAAGTGTTTACTTAAATGGTTTTAACCAAAATGATAATGCAGAATAAGAAAATGATGCAAAGAGAACAGAGGTAGAAAAAAAAAACAATCTAAACAGGAATGATCACGAGAGCAAGACAGTACGCAGAATCTAGACTATCATGTATTATTTGTAAACTCGTCATTTAAAAAAAGGCAAAAATACCAGTACTATGGCTTTTATCAATCAGTGTTTATTTGAATGAGAACAGGCATTGTAAAACGATGCCTGTTAACTAAAAATAATTTCTTTTGAAACTATAAAAATATTTCAAATGTATCAATCTACGTATGTCCTTGACATCTATTAAGCGATTGGACCGACATGCCATTTAGCTGTTTGAATCCTCAATGAAAGAAACATAATCAAGATTTCCCCGACTTTTCAAAACATTTGCTCTGATCTTTCCCATATCTTTCGGGCATTCTGTGAGGGGAAGTTTTCTTGTTTTTTTTAAATTTTGCATTGCCACTGAATGTACAAGTTCGAAAGGCCATAAGGAGACAGATGTCGGAGAATGGAGAAATGTTTACTTGAATGGTTTATCAGAAATGATAATGCTGAGCAAGAAAATTAAATAATGCTAGAGAAACAGAGGGACAAAAAATGGTACCATAAGATAAACCCAATGAATGAGCATGAGAGCAAGACAATAAAAACGAATCAGATTATACAGATGGTGATGAACGAGTATGTTTATATTATCCTCACACAAGTTTGACATGCTAATTTTAGATTTAAAAAGTTAGAAATTAAATTCTATCGTATTCATCAGCCAGGTGTGCCTCAGGGTTTTGTTTCGGGTCCATTGTTAACCTTTATAAAACACAATAGAGGTATACACTAAAAAAAACATGCAAATTTCTGACAATTTCAGGGTTTTCTATTTGCTGTATATAATATATGTATTACTGTACACGAATAAGGCTGTTATTTTTCTTGTATGGAATGTTTTATTTCTGTCACTTTGTGGTTTCAATATAGATATTTTTATTTCTCAATAAACCAAATTACATTAGTATAGAGATTGTTCTATACTGTGTTACTTTTGCTCATTGTCAAAAGCTGTACAGTGACATAAACTTAAGATCTAAGTAGATTGGTATCTGGTTGATGATTGTCTCATTGGCAATCATACCACGGTATCTGGTTGATGATTGTCTCAGTGGCAATCATACCACATTTTTTTTAATTTGAGCTAAAGTAATTTTATGGAAATTTTGCAGTTTTTTGCTATTATCTTAGATATTATTATAGTATCTAATGATATCTTATACAATAAATTATGATTTTAACCTTATTTTACATGATTTCCAAAGCATCAGTAAATACAGGTGAGCGACACAGGCTCTTTAGAGCCTCTAGTTTTAATTTGAGCTAAAATGTTGTAAAGGAAAAGCACTTTTTCAGACACTTGGTTAATTGGAATTAATCCTACATGATGAACTTTTAACTCCGTTCTCATAACAGAAACTTTAATTATGGTACATACTTAATATTTATATTTAATTTATGATACTGTTCACATTGTATAATGGATCAATTGACATACATTTGTAAAAAAAAAATCAGTAATTAGGGAGCCCATATTTTGTGCTTTTTGTTTACAATATGTTGGTTTAAGTCATGTACTGCGTTTATTGCAATTTAATATGCAATTTAGTTTGCTGCATAAACACAGAGAACATAAATTTGGTGGTCATCGCTTTATTGAAAAAGTTAATACTAGGTTTCGTAAAAGTTAATAAAATTAACGTAATAATTCAGAAGTTTAGATATGTTCTTTTCTTTTCCTTAACCTTCTTCGTCACCACCCCCTTTTCTGTTAAAAAGTGAAACCTCGCAAAGGGTAAACTTTGCGAGGTCCACATAGCAGTTCTCTTTTCTCACCCTTTCTCCCTCTTCCTTCACAAACCTGGACATCACTACACAAAGGAAGTAGCTTTTGAAAGTTGCATTTATTTATTTGGGAAGTCTGTCTCGCTACGCTTGACATGCGACTGTTCCAGTCTGCATCGTAAAGGCTAAGGAAATTTTTTGCATTTGTTATTTTGGACTTGTCATTTGCCGAAATGCCATCACTTTTATTAATTTCTGTGCATCGGCGCAAGCAGTACCCTATTTTTACAGGCAGAGTTGGGATGTCGTACGATCTTCAATGGGGTTGTAACCTGCAAGTTTCTTAACTGTGGACAAGAGAACTTTGAAGTTTGACGGTGTTATAAGTTCAGAAATGGAATGAAAAGCTATTCCCTGCTGCTTTGCAAAATCAACCAACTTCCCAAATGTCTCAATTTGTGCCTGATGGTATTCGGCGTATGTACCTTTACATCCATTCTCTCATACAATCTTTTATACCAAATTTCATTATTAAATCATCATTCATCAGGCATTTCCTTACTGCATCATCTTTCATGTCCAATATAATAACTTTGTAAAAACTTGTACAGATGTCTTTTGGAACAGGAAGAAGATCTTTTCCAGTTCGTACAACGGTTGCAGGTGCAATAATCTTTTTGTTATGTTGACATTTTTTTTCTATGGGAATTTAGGTTTGTTATGAAGATTCCTTTGCAAAACTCGCAAGAGAGATAGTTGCTTGTGGATGAAGAGTTGGTTAGCCTGTATCGGGGAATTATTGTACATTTCTAGTTTTTTATTACTTCAACATTAAGTTTGAAATTTGCCTCGTTTCTCATTTGTCCTTTCTTTGATTCGAATTTTTCGGAAGAAGGAGGATTTCTGCAACTCGTTGTTCTTTATTGTGCTTATCCTCGTAGTGTCTTGTTATTTTGTAATATAGGTTTTCACTAAATAAACAAGCATGCTTCTTGTTCCATATTTGTTTTTTTATCTTTATCTGTGTTAGTGATTTGTTTATTTGATTTTTTTTTACCTTTTTGGGGCTAAAAACATAAAATAATAGTGAAATGCACTAATGTAACAGTTCCTGACTTGGAGCATGTATATTTTATAGTTAAAGTATCAGGGTTTGATATTTTTTATGTCGAATTCCCTCCATTAATTGTCTACGGTATATTAAAATGATTAGATCTTAACAGCAGTAGACCAATAACTTCTATGGTATTAAGCGTTACCGTTTACATTTCAATAGTCCTAGGCCAGGATTTTAGGAACGGAAGGCGTTATTCCGGTTGCCCTGGTATAGGGTCTATTGAGAAGCTCCTGGATTTCAACAATTTAGCATCAAATTATGAAGTATTATAACAGACTCCATGAGAGACAAATTGGTGAAAATAAGTCTGCCTTCGGATCATTCAAATAATGTATTGATTAACATGTGGATATCAAATCTTTGGAAGAAGTTGTAAATTCAGTTAAAAGGTTATATGAAATGGGCATGAAAAATGAAAAATAAATCGTTAACGATAGCTTTTTCTGAACTTTTGATATACCCGTTTTGTTAAAACATACCTTTTCACTGTGTTGGTCTTTTGGAAAATGTTGTTTGTGCTGTATTTAGACCCCTTTACCAAGAAATTTGTTTTGCATGCATACGTTTAAAAATTGCGGTTTTTTATCAAACGCAATCACAAGTTTGAACGTTTATCACACAGGAAGATTGCTCTTGAAGAAAGATAGACCTAATAAGAGAGTATGGATGGGGTCCATCATTTATTTATTCTTATATTTTAAATCATTATTCTCTATTCTTTATCTGTTTTGCTCATTATTCTCTTCTTTATGTTTTAGTACCATTGTATTCATTTAATGCGAAGTCATATCGAATTTGATCATTTTCCTTTAGCATTTTCCGCCCTGGTTTGACGGCGGAAAAATATTGTCAAAATCTAAAATAGCGTACACGGTACACTACAAAAATGAACTTACATTGTTGGGAAAGACTAAATTCCTTAATAAATTATGCACGTTCATACCGAACTGATCGTAAGTTGTATTCCGCCATATTTTAAATTTTGCTGAGTGTATAAATCTAATCGTGACGTCAGAATCCTACAAACCGAACTTTTTCGACACATTGATTTTTTACAAGTAATGTTAGGCCTATTTAAAAATACATATAAAAGTTATTAAGCGTATGAATGATAGTTGATGTCCATGTTTATCGGAAAATCAGTATGTTTTACATCTGTCCACTTTCAATAAAGTCGGCGAACCAGGCAATCCTCATTCACTATGTTTAACGGAAAATTTGTATGTTTTACATCTGTCCACTTTTGTTAAAAACGGAGAGCGAGGCAATCCTCATTCACCATGTTTAACGGAAAATCTGTATGTTTTACATCTGTCCACTTTTGATGAAGTCGGCGAGCGAGGGAATCCACATTCACCATGTTTAACGGAAAATCTGTATGTTTTACATCTGTCCACTTTTGTTAAAAACGGCGAGCGAGGCAATCCTCATTCACCATGCTTAACGAAAAATCTGTATGTTTTACATCTGTCCACTTTTGATAAAGTCGGCGAGCGAGGGAATCCACATTCACCATGTTTAACGGAAAATCTGTATGTTTTACATCCGTCCACTTTCGATAAAGTCGGCGAGCGAGGCAATCCTCATTCACCATGTTTAACGGAAAATCTGTATGTTTTACATCTGTCCACTTTTGATAAAGACGTCGAGCGAAGAAGAATTTTCGGACTATTTTTAATTTGCATTTATTCTATACAAAAAGTTGCCAAATCTGGATCTAATGATGGTACACGCCTCTTAACTCTTTGAAATCCGAGGAAGTATAACGAAACATCGGATCCGTTAGTTTGTCCACTTTGATTTTTAGCTCACCGTTCCGAAGGAACTGTGAGCTTTAGCCATCACTTCGCGTCCGTCTGGTGTAAACTATTTCAAACATCTGAAACTACTGAACCAATTCCAACCAAACTTAAGCTGAATGATCCTTAGGGTATCTAGAATAAAGTTTGTGTTTTATTTTCTGTTTCGTCAAAAAACATGGCCGCAATGGCTAAAATACAACATAAGGGTTAAATGCAGTTTTTGGCTTATGTCTCAAAAACCAAAGCATTTAGAGCAAATCTGAAATGGGATAAAAGTGTTCATTAGGTCAAGTTCTATCAGCACTGAAATATTCAGATGAATCTAATAACCCATTGTTCGCTTGCTGCCACTTAATTGGTAATTTTAAGGAAATTTAGCAGTTTTTGGTTATCTTCTGCAAGGTGAGCGATTCAGGCTCTTGAGAACCTCTTGTTTTTTTTTAACATTTGTCATTTCGGAACCTTTTAAAACGGACTATGCGGTTTGGGTTTTACTCGTTGTTGAAGGCTAAACGATATTTGCTTACATACTATTTATTTACACTTTGATGGATAGTTGTCTCGTTGGCAACCACACCCCTATTTTTTTTAAATATTAGTGAAATAAATGTCGCCCATTTAGCGATTTTGCAGAAGATGCCATGCGAAAAAGATCGTTTCCGGACTTTCCGTAATGTCCGTAACGTATTGTGTCCGTATCCAACAGAAACCCTATTAATCATTTAAACAAATAATTAGCGTTTATACTAAAATTTGGGGTATATAGGGTTCACTTTGTCTGTCTGTCTGTCTGTCTGAACTTACTGTGTCCTTTGTCTAAACTTATTACATTTACTGAAAACAGAGACTTGCTGGTCCACGAATTCTCGTAAAAACGTGCGGCCATCAAGACTTCGATTGAAAATTTAATTTTCTTAATAAATCGCTCATATATCTCGAAAAAGAGAGGCAAAAGTTACCAGAGGGACATTCAAACTCATAAGTAAAAAATGGTTAAAAGGAAGCAGACCAAAAGAAAAACAATAGTACACAGACACAACATAGAAAACTTTATGAATTATAATTTAATAGAAATGTCATTGTTTGCTGTTTGGATGACGTCCCTTTTTATTCCAATACGTACAAAACCTACCTGAGGGCTATTGTTCAACCGGACCTGAAATATGAACGATGCTGATGTCAAGATGTAGTGACGTTACGCATGATATTGGTGTTACTTTCGGTAACGTCGTATGTTAACGTCAAACAAGTCGTGTACTATATTGACGTTTTCATTGTATACATTATTGCTTTCCAGTAAAGTCTATAAACACATTGTTTTCTGTGATTAAAAGGAGATAAGGGTTTACACTGTAGGACAAAATAAATTGTGAGGTATATATATATACGTATTGTGTTCTATGAACGAAACAAGATGTTGGATATTCAGTAAATGGTCATAAGGATTTGACACCTACGATTTGTTGTTATATATTTCATGTAAATCTACGGTTTTTTTATAAAAAATATTCAGGGACTATTTCATGATGGGGTTTAAAGGAGACGTGACACGATTTAAAAAAAATTTTTTTTTATTATTAAATTAATAAATATTAGTCTTAAAACATGTTTTGTGCAATTTTGCTGGTCAAAACCTGATCAGTCGGCATTTTTTAGGTCAAAGAATCCAGCGCTTGTCATAATGAATGATTTTTAATTAGATAACGATCACGTGATCGTGCTTACGTCAGTGGTTACAAGCTGGGAAAATGTCTCGAACTTGACGATGTCGATACACTATGAACGTATTGACAGCACTTTTCTCGATTACTGACAAACTACAAAGACAATTGATATCATCAATTTGAGCCATTGTGTGTGGAAAATAACCAAGAAAAAGATATTACTTCTTCATGCGAAGAGTCCAACAACGACGATTTTTCAGACAAAACCGATCGGACTGTTACCATACCTATGGGTTTGCCTGATGAATAAATTAAATAAACCGCTTTCTGCATTTATTTTAATTTAAATCAAACTACTTTTAATCATGATTGAAAATATAAATTTCTAATTTGATGATCAAATTGTTCTTTTTTCTCTCTGTTACGGTAACGTTATAATTATGTATGCGCCAGAAGCAGAAAGAAAAAAAAAACGATATTTTTTGGTTGGAAATCATACATCACACCAATGATTTGTGTAGTGACAAATCCTTTATCACACTATTTCTACATTAGGATATTCAATTAACAATTTTATTACCCCCTTTCATGTAAACATTTATTGAGGCTGTTGTTTAAGTAATTAAATTTTGACACCTATAGCATACTTGACCAGGTGAAAGGTAAGAAGGCACCTGTAGTGTGATTTAGTCACGTGTTCTGTTATATACCTTTTAAAACCATACATGTTTAAGAAAAAATATCTTATGTTGAAACAATTAATATAGTTACACTACATTTCTAAAGTATGGAATTCCATTCAGACCCTTATAAATCTAACTCAAATTTAATGAATTACAAAGTAAATTCAAATTCACATATATTTCCGACCCTCTCTTCCAAATATCATTTAGAAATCAATTTGTTTATTGCTACCAGCAAAATGCATGAGTCCAGGAAAATATTCACAACACATAATGTTCTTTTTCAAAACATTTCAACAAAAAAGAGTAATTTGAATGAATGAATAGGCGCTCACACAAACATATACCCGCGACACATTTTGAATGTGCCTGTCTTAAATCAGGAGCATGAAGATCAGTGGTTGTCGTTGGTTCATGTCTGTCATATTTTTTCTTCGGAAATTATTTTGTTATAAATAAGGTCGTTAGTTTTCTCGTTAAAATTGTTTCACATTTTCATGTTGAGACCTTTTATAGCCGAATATACGGTATGGGGTTTTCTCATTGTTGGAGGCCGTACGGTTATACCAAATAATTGGTTCAAACGGCACTTTCTTATTAAGTTTCCATGTTAAAAAGAAATGTTTTTCATCATGATCTGAATCTTTACCAACTTGATAGTTGTCAACAATTATATTCGATGTTCAATATAAGAATCACGGTAAAAAAATTGATTCACATTCTCGTATCATTTCCTTGTTTGCTTTTATGCTTTTTGCCTAACAATTTCTTATGAAGTTATAGACTTGCAAGCATACATAAATATTACTTATCCATTTCAAGAAGTCAATTAAAACAATGCATCTGTTATAAACCTTTTTTACATCTGCATATTTTAAAAGCAATAAAAATAAGATCTATATACAGGTTGTCTATTAGTTATCAACACTGGTTAGGGTATTTAATTGGTAGTGCATAGGGTATTGCATGGTCGTAGTACAGGTGTTCATTAAACATCAGGTAGTTGTACCGTTATTACTGTAACAATAATATATTCCAATCTCACCTGTGCCCTCGGCAAAACCAACATCCAGGATATACACAAAGAACTAATGAAGTAATATTGCGAAATAACTATGTCTTATCAATCCCCCATGTGGCGTGACAACTGAAGCTTACAACTTCAAACGAGACCTGAAATTGCGAAAATCAATCACCTAGCTGTACCGCACACCTGTGACCTATGATGAACTCATATGGCAACGCACCCGAGACCCCAACTCTGGATTCCTTATGAAAGTGGGAGGAAAGAAGTGTAGTTTGGGCTTGTTAAAATGTCACATATTTACACCTTCTAAGTCTACGTGTCATTTGAAAAACAGAAAACATCATGTCAATATTCTTTTTTTATTATATTGTTGAATCCATCGGCATCACACAAAATTATTGTTTATCACTGTCATGCGTTTTGTTGGATAATAATCGAAACTAAATTTGCGCTGTACCCATATGTCAATATGAATGAAAGTAACCACTGACGTAGTAGCCTCGTTCTGAGTGACTTCCGGGATGGAAATATGCATATTTGACAGGTCATAAATCGTTGCATTAAAATCTCATTAAAATACATATTTTACCAAATATTTGACACTTATATTGCTATCGATGTATTTTTGGGGAAGATTAAGTATAAATAAACATTTTGGAACACAAATTGAAAATCGTGTCATGTCTCCTTTAATCAAAATTAGTACCAATAGAAGCAGAACTCTCATAGGTTTGTTTGTTTATTGGGTAATATATTTGTTGTGAAGCGTTAATTATTAATTTTTGATGATATAAGTACAAAATTTACTTTTTATTCTAAATTTTGCTTTATATTCCGACTAAGTTAATTTGTAAAAAAAAAATCACAAGTAAGTAAAGTAAAATAAACACAAATATATTCAGACAATTCTGCGTCTTTCAGCACTTGGTTTGTAAATGCCGTCAAAATGTAGCTTTGCATGAAATTCTGGTGATTTTTATATTCACTGACCGATTTATTTGCATGTTGAGAAAGCCAGAACTAATAAAAATACATGTATATGAGCATTAGAACGGATGGGTATATACCAAAGGCAGTAGAAACGTTTTTCTTGCATTGAGCCCGAACACCAACAATTGTGGAACTATCATGTAGCCCTAATGATTGGTAAAATGTACATCAAAGTTCATGGTTTCGCATAAAGAGTTAATTTACTTTCTTAATTCTTTTTTTTCCGATGCCTCATGTAAGGAGAGTGCCACGTTCATTGCACGTTAAGAACCCTTGCAACAACTCTTTGAGGGGTCCGTAGGTGGCCTGTTGCAAGGCTAAATTTCTGTCCTTGTCCAATATACCCTCATTTTCCCGTGGCAGTCCAAATTTCCCCGACATTCATCCCGGACGGCCTCTATTACAGGACCTACCTATTGTATTTATTGTTAACTTGTTCTCGTCCTGAACATGCATGAAATATTTGCCACTGGACGTTAAGCAACCGACAATCAATCAATCAATCTGAAACTAAAACCGAAAAGTATAATGGTTGCATTATTTCAGGCATCAATTGTAAATAAAAATGTCAGGTGAGCGACACAGGTTCATTGCAGCCTCTAGTTCATCTATATTAATTGTGGTTGCCTAGCTTTGACAGTTGACGTCCTTATATAGTTTGCATTTTTTTTTTTCTATGCATTGAAATTTTGTGCGATTAATTCCCGTGCACGTATCCATATTCCTTTATGTTCTATTAAAAGGTCTGAACACGACTTAATGCACGTTTAGCCCTTCAATGTTAAAGGCCATACGGCAATACATTGTAGTTTTTTTTTTCAACTGATTTGAAGCCGGAAGATTGGTGGGTGGTCTTACTTTGATTTTAATGGGAAATCTTAAAACATGTGGTCTGAAATCTGGGATCAGTTAGTTCAAATTTACTTGGATTTATGATATTTTATCATATATTTTTAAGTCAATTCATTAAAACATAATTGTAGGTAAATATTTGTTTTCTTTATTTTGTAATTATATCTACTACAAACCAGAACTATTTTTACCACAGTGGATAAGATAATTAAATCGTCTGCTACAAATTCCTTAAGCATGAGCATTTGTTTTGTTTACATTTATCAGCTGCTGTTTATATACAACTTGTACCTCCTACATCACCTTATCAGTCAAAGCTTAATTGCGCATGTCTTACCGATCAGGCTGATCGGATGTTGCTGGTTTAATATTGATAAATAATAGATCGAACATGCCACTAAATCAATTCAGGACAATTCATTGTCAAACGTCTTTTAAAAATATTTGTCACACATTTGAAGAATGCATGTATTATGTACTTTATCAGCCAGCACTTTCCGTCCTAGTACCATTGAGTTATCCCCAGAGTACAGGAGTCCTCTGACTTTTGTATATTTCCATGTAAAATGTTGAGGTAAACCCCAACCACTACCTTGCTGAAATTGGTATTGTCAGTAACGCTGGATATGATCCCATTTCCTTCCTACCGTCTGGATCAATGCTGCAGATTAGGCATAGCATTTGTCTACTGTCCACCCATCTTAGTTTGGGCATCTTTTCTAATTCTTGCTCCATAGTGAGATCCATTTTAATTTTGATTAAATGCGATCTGTTTATTTGAGAGGTAGGGTATTTATACTAAAATCAAGCTCGGTGAACAGTCATCGAATAATTGTTAACCAACTCGTGATGGCGTCCATTTGGAACTCTTGACTTAATAGCTTCCTTGTGAGCAGCAACCCTCTATCAAGAAAATCATGCCCCAAGGGTGACTGGGAAACGAAATATGGTCACTTGTTCTTCTCCCGACCGGCAGCAAAACGCTTGCCGAAGTGGGGCGTCCGTTTGGCTGTGCGGGATTTAGCAAGTTCGTAGTCACGTCCGGTCAGAATGGGGACGTTAAATCCGATGCCTCATGTGAGGAGAGTGCCACGCTCTTAGCACGTTAAGAACCCTTGCAACAACTCTTTGAGGGGTCCGTAGGTGGCCTGTTGCAAGGCTAAATTCTGTCCTTGTCCAATATACCCTCATTTTCCCGTGGCAGTCCAAATTTCCCGACATTCATCCCGGACGGCCTCTATTACAGGACCTACCTATTGTATTTATTGTTAACTTGTTCTCGTCCTGAACATGCATGAAATATTTGCCACTGGACGTTAAGCAACCGACAATCAATCAATCAATCTGAAACTAAAACCGAAAAGTATAATGGTTGCATTATTTCAGGCATCAATTGTAAATAAAAATGTCAGGTGAGCGACACAGGTTCATTGCAGCCTCTAGTTCATCTATATTAATTGTGGTTGCCTAGCTTTGACAGTTGACGTCCTTATATAGTTTGCATTTTTTTTTTTCTATGCATTGAAATTTTGTGCGATTAATTCCCGTGCACGTATCCATATTCCTTTATGTTCTATTAAAAGGTCTGAACACGACTTAATGCACGTTTAGCCCTTCAATGTTAAAGGCCATACGGCAATACATTGTAGTTTTTTTTTCAACTGATTTGAAGCCGGAAGATTGGTGGGTGGTCTTACTTTGATTTTAATGGAAATCTTAAAACATGTGGTCTGAAATCTGGGATCAGTTAGTTCAAATTTACTTGGATTTATGATATTTTATCACATATTTTTTAAGTCAATTCATTAAAACATAATTGTAGGTAAATATTTGTTTTCTTTATTTTTGTAATTATATCTACTACAAACCAGAACTATTTTTACCACAGTGGATAAGATAATTAAATCGTCTGCTACAAATTCCTTAAGCATGAGCATTTGTTTTGTTTACATTTATCAGCTGCTGTTTATATACAACTTGTACCTCCTACATCACCTTATCAGTCAAAGCTTAATTGCGCATGTCTTACCGATCAGGCTGATCGGATGTTGCTGGTTTAATATTGATAAATAATAGATCGAACATGCCACTAAATCAATTCAGGACAATTCATTGTCAAACGTCTTTTTAAAATATTTGTCACACATTTGAAGAATGCATGTATTATGTACTTTATCAGCCAGCACTTTCAGTCCTAGTACCATTGAGTTATCCCCAGAGTACAGGAGTCCTCTGACTTTGTATATTTCCATGTAAAATGTTGAGGTAAACCCCAACCACTACCTTGCTGAAATTGGTATTGTCAGTAACGCTGGATATGATCCCATTTCCTTCCTACCGTCTGGATCAATGCTGCAGATTAGGCATAGCATTTGTCTACTGTCCACCCATCTTAGTTTGGGCATCTTTTCTAATTCTTGCTCCATAGTGAGATCCATTTTTAATTTTGATTAAATGCGATCTGTTTATTTGAGAGGTAGGGTATTTATACTAAAATCAAGCTCGGTGAACAGTCATCGAATAATTGTTAACCAACTCGTGATGGCGTCCATTTGGAACTCTTGACTTAATAGCTTCCTTGTGAGCAGCAACCCTCTATCAAGAAAATCATGCCCCAAGGGTGACTGGGAAACGAAATATGGTCACTTGTTCTTCTCCCGACCGGCAGCAAAACGCTTGCCGAAGTGGGGCGTCCGTTTGGCTGTGCGGGATTTAGCAAGTTCGTAGTCACGTCCGGTCAGAATGGGACGTTAAATCCGATGCCTCGTGTGAGGAGAGTGCCACGCTCTTAGCACGTTAAGAACCCTTGCAACAACTCTTTGAGGGGTCCGTAGGTGGCCTGTTGCAAGGCTAAATTTCTGTCCTTGTCCAATATACCCTCATTTTCCCGTGGCAGTCCAAATTTCCCGACATTCATCCCGGACGGCCTCTATTACAGGACCTACCTATTGTATTTATTGTTAACTTGTTCTCGTCCTGAACATGCATGAAATATTTGCCACTGGACGTTAAGCAACCGACAATCAATCAATCAATCTGAAACTAAAACCGAAAAGTATAATGGTTGCATTATTTCAGGCATCAATTGTAAATAAAATGTCAGGTGAGCGACACAGGTTCGTTGCAGCCTCTAGTTCATCTATATTAATTGTGGTTGCCTAGCTTTGACAGTTGACGTCCTTATATAGTTTGCATTTTTTTTTTCTATGCATTGAAATTTTGTGCGATTAATTCCCGTGCACGTATCCATATTCCTTTATGTTCTATTAAAAGGTCTGAACACGACTTAATGCACGTTTAGCCCTTCAATGTTAAAGGCCATACGGCAATACATTGTAGTTTTTTTTTCTACTGATTTGAAGCCGGAAGATTGGTGGGTGGTCTTACTTTGATTTTAATGGAAATCTTAAAACATGTGGTCTGAAATCTGGGATCAGTTAGTTCAAATTTACTTGGATTTATGATATTTTATCACATATTTTTAAGTCAATTCATTAAAACATAATTGTAGGTAAATATTTGTTTTCTTTATTTTTGTAATTATATCTACTACAAACCAGAACTATTTTTACCACAGTGGATAAGATAATTAAATCGTCTGCTACAAATTCCTTAAGCATGAGCATTTGTTTTGTTTACATTTATCAGCTGCTGTTTATATACAACTTGTACCTCCTACATCACCTTATCAGTCAAAGCTTAATTGCGCATGTCTTACCGATCAGGCTGATCGGATGTTGCTGGTTTAATATTGATAAATAATAGATCGAACATGCCACTAAATCAATTCAGGACAATTAATTGTCAAACGTCTTTTTTAAAAATATTTGTCACACATTTGAAGAATGCATGTATTATGTACTTTATCAGCCAGCACTTTCAGTCCTAGTACCATTGAGTTATCCCCAGAGTACAGGGAGTCCTCTGACTTTTGTATATTTCCATGTAAAATGTTGAGGTAAACCCCAACCACTACCTTGCTGAAATTGGTATTGTCAGTAACGCTGGATATGATCCCCATTTCCTTCCTACCGTCTGGATCAATGCTGCAGATTAGGCATAGCATTTGTCTACTGTCCACCCATCTTAGTTTGGGCATCTTTTCTAATTCTTGCTCCATAGTGAGATCCATTTTTAATTTTGATTAAATGCGATCTGTTTATTTGAGAGGTAGGGTATTTATACTAAAATCAAGCTCGGTGAACAGTCATCGAATAATTGTTAACCAACTCGTGATGGCGTCCATTTGGAACTCTTGACTTAATAGCTTCCTTGTGAGCAGCAACCTCTATCAAGAAAATCATGCCCCAAGGGTGACTGGGAAACGAAATATGGTCACTTGTTCTTCTCCCGACCGGCAGCAAAACGCTTGCCGAAGTGGGGCGTCCGTTTGGCTGTGCGGGATTTAGCAAGTTCGTAGTCACGTCCGGTCAGAATGGGGACGTTAAATCCGATGCCTCGTGTGAGGAGAGTGCCACGCTCTTAGCACGTTAAGAACCCTTGCAACAACTCTTTGAGGGGTCCGTAGGTGGCCTGTTGCAAGGCTAAATTTCTGTCCTTGTCCAATATACCCTCATTTTCCCGTGGCAGTCCAAATTTCCCGACATTCATCCCGGACGGCCTCTATTACAGGACCTACCTATTGTATTTATTATTAACTTGTTCTCGTCCTGAACATGCATGAAATATTTGCCACTGGACGTTAAGCAACCGACAATCAATCAATCAATCTGAAACTAAAACCGAAAAGTATAATGGTTGCATTATTTCAGGCATCAATTGTAAATAAAAATGTCAGGTGAGCGACACAGGTTCGTTGCAGCCTCTAGTTCATCTATATTAATTGTGGTTGCCTAGCTTTGACAGTTGACGTCCTTATATAGTTTGCATTTTTTTTCTATGCATTGAAATTTTGTGCGATTAATTCTCGTGCACGTATCCATATTCCTTTATGTTCTATTAAAAGGTCTGAACACGACTTAATGCACGTTTAGCCCTTCAATGTTAAAGGCCATACGGCAATACATTGTAGTTTTTTTTTCTACTGATTTGAAGCCGGAAGATTGGTGGGTGGTCTTACTTTGATTTTAATGGAAATCTTAAAACATGTGGTCTGAAATCTGGGATCAGTTAGTTCAAATTTACTTGGATTTATGATATTTTATCACATATTTTTAAGTCAATTCATTAAAACATAATTGTAGGTAAATATTTGTTTTCTTTATTTTGTAATTATATCTACTACAAACCAGAACTATTTTTTACCACAGTGGATAAGATAATTAAATCGTCTGCTACAAATTCCCCAAGCTTTTGTTTACATTTATCAGCTGCTGTTTATATACATCTTGTACCTCCTACATCACCTTATCAGTCAAAGCTTAATTGCGCATGTCTTACCGATCAGGCTGATCGGATGTTGCTGGTTTAATATTGATAAATAATAGATCGAACATGCCACTAAATCAATTCAGGACAATTAATTGTCAAACGTCTTTTTTAAAAATATTTGTCACACATTTGAAGAATGCATGTATTATGTACTTTATCAGCCAGCACTTTCAGTCCTAGTACCATTGAGTTATCCCCAGAGTACAGGGAGTCCTCTGACTTTGTATATTTCCATGTAAAATGTTGAGGTAAACCCCAACCACTACCTTGCTGAAATTGGTATTGTCAGTAACGCTGGATATGATCCCATTTCCTTCCTACCGTCTGGATCAATGCTGCAGATTAGGCATAGCATTTGTCTACTGTCCACCATCTTAGTTTGGGCATCTTTTCTAATTCTTGCTCCATAGTGAGATCCATTTTAATTTTGATTAAATGCGATCTGTTTATTTGAGAGGTAGGGTATTTATACTAAAATCCAGCTCGGTGAACAGTCATCGAATAATTGTTAACCAACTCGTGATGGCGTCCATTTGGAACTCTTGACTTAATAGCTTCCTTGTGAGCAGCAACCTCTATCAAGAAAATCATGCCCCAAGGGTGACTGGGGAAACGAAATATGGTCACTTGTTCTTCTCCGACCGGCAGCAAAACGCTTGCCGAAGTGGGGCGTCCGTTTGGCTGTGCGGGATTTAGCAAGTTCGTAGTCACGTCCGGTCAGAATGGGACGTTAAATCCGATGCCTCGTGTGAGGAGAGTGCCACGCTCTTAGCACGTTAAGAACCCTTGCAACAACTCTTTGAGGGTCCGTAGGTGGCCTGTTGCATGGCAAAATTTCTGTCCTTGTCCAATATATTTACCCTCATTTTTCCTTGGCAGTCCAAATTCCCCCAACCTTTATCCCGGACGACCTCTATTTCAACACCTACCTATTGTAATAACTGTCAATTTGTTCTCGTCCTAAACATGCATGAAGTATTGGCCACTGGACGTTAAGCAACCGACAATCAATCAATCAATCTGAAACTAAAACCGAAAAGTATAATGGTTGCATTATTTCAGGCATCAATTGTAAATAAAATGTCAGGTGAGCGACACAGGTTCGTTGCAGCCTCTAGTTCATCTATATTAATTGTGGTTGCCTAGCTTTGACAGTTGACGTCCTTATATAGTTTGCATTTTTTTTCTATGCATTGAAATTTTGTGCGATTAATTCTCGTGCACGTATCCATATTCCTTTATGTTCTATTAAAAGGTCTGAACACGACTTAATGCACGTTTAGCCCTTCAATGTTAAAGGCCATACGGCAATACATTGTAGTTTTTTTTTTTCAACTGATTTGAAGCCGGAAGATTGGTGGGTGGTCTTACTTTGATTTTAATGGGAAATCTTAAAACATGTGGTCTGAAATCTGGGATCAGTTAGTTCAAATTTACTTGGATTTATGATATTTTATCACATATTTTTTAAGTCAATTCATTAAAACATAATTGTAGGTAAATATTTGTTTTCTTTATTTTTGTAATTATATCTACTACAAACCAGAACTATTTTTTACCACAGTGGATAAGATAATTAAATCGTCTGCTACAAATTCCTCAAGCATGAGCATTTGTTTTGTTTACATTTATCAGCTGCTGTTTATATACAACTTGTACCTCCTACATCACCTTATCAGTCAAAGCTTAATTGCGCATGTCTTACCGATCAGGCTGATCGGATGTTGCTGGTTTAATATTGATAAATAATAGATCGAACATGCCACTAAATCAATTCAGGACAATTAATTGTCAAACGTCTTTTTTAAAAATATTTGTCACACATTTGAAGAATGCATGTATTATGTACTTTATCAGCCAGCACTTTCAGTCCTAGTACCATTGAGTTATCCCCAGAGTACAGGGAGTCCTCTGACTTTTGTATATTTCCATGTAAAATGTTGAGGTAAACCCCAACCACTACCTTGCTGAAATTGGTATTGTCAGTAACGCTGGATATGATCCCCATTTCCTTCCTACCGTCTGGATCAATGCTGCAGATTAGGCATAGCATTTGTCTACTGTCCACCCATCTTAGTTTGGGCATCTTTTCTAATTCTTGCTCCATAGTGAGATCCATTTTTAATTTTGATTAAATGCGATCTGTTTATTTGAGAGGTAGGGTATTTATACTAAAATCAAGCTCGGTGAACAGTCATCGAATAATTGTTAACCAACTCGTGATGGCGTCCATTTGGAACTCTTGACTTAATAGCTTCCTTGTGAGCAGCAACCTCTATCAAGAAAATCATGCCCCAAGGGTGACTGGGAAACGAAATATGGTCACTTGTTCTTCTCCCGACCGGCAGCAAAACGCTTGCCGAAGTGGGGCGTCCGTTTGGCTGTGCGGGATTTAGCAAGTTCGTAGTCACGTCCGGTCAGAATGGGGACGTTAAATCCGATGCCTCGTGTGAGGAGAGTGCCACGCTCTTAGCACGTTAAGAACCCTTGCAACAACTCTTTGAGGGGTCCGTAGGTGGCCTGTTGCAAGGCTAAATTTCTGTCCTTGTCCAATATACCCTCATTTTCCCGTGGCAGTCCAAATTTCCCCGACATTCATCCCGGACGGCCTCTATTACAGGACCTACCTATTGTATTTATTGTTAACTTGTTCTCGTCCTGAACATGCATGAAATATTTGCCACTGGACGTTAAGCAACCGACAATCAATCAATCAATCTGAAACTAAAACCGAAAAGTATAATGGTTGCATTATTTCAGGCATCAATTGTAAATAAAAATGTCAGGTGAGCGACACAGGTTCATTGCAGCCTCTAGTTCATCTATATTAATTGTGGTTGCCTAGCTTTGACAGTTGACGTCCTTATATAGTTTGCATTTTTTTTTTTCTATGCATTGAAATTTTGTGCGATTAATTCCCGTGCACGTATCCATATTCCTTTATGTTCTATTAAAAGGTCTGAACACGACTTAATGCACGTTTAGCCCTTCAATGTTAAAGGCCATACGGCAATACATTGTAGTTTTTTTTCTACTGATTTGAAGCCGGAAGATTGGTGGGTGGTCTTACTTTGATTTTAATGGAAATCTTAAAACATGTGGTCTGAAATCTGGGATCAGTTAGTTCAAATTTACTTGGATTTATGATATTTTATCACATATTTTTAAGTCAATTCATTAAAACATAATTGTAGGTAAATATTTGTTTTCTTTATTTTGTAATTATATCTACTACAAACCAGAACTATTTTTACCACAGTGGATAAGATAATTAAATCGTCTGCTACAAATTCCTTAAGCATGAGCATTTGTTTTGTTTACATTTATCAGCTGCTGTTTATATACATCTTGTACCTCCTACATCACCTTATCAGTCAAAGCTTAATTGCGCATGTCTTACCGATCAGGCTGATCGGATGTTGCTGGTTTAATATTGATAAATAATAGATCGAACATGCCACTAAATCAATTCAGGACAATTAATTGTCAAACGTCTTTTTTAAAAATATTTGTCACACATTTGAAGAATGCATGTATTATGTACTTTATCAGCCAGCACTTTCAGTCCTAGTACCATTGAGTTATCCCCAGAGTACAGGGAGTCCTCTGACTTTTGTATATTTCCATGTAAAATGTTGAGGTAAACCCCAACCACTACCTTGCTGAAATTGGTATTGTCAGTAACGCTGGATATGATCCCCATTTCCTTCCTACCGTCTGGATCAATGCTGCAGATTAGGCATAGCATTTGTCTACTGTCCACCCATCTTAGTTTGGGCATCTTTTCTAATTCTTGCTCCATAGTGAGATCCATTTTTAATTTTGATTAAATGCGATCTGTTTATTTGAGAGGTAGGGTATTTATACTAAAATCAAGCTCGGTGAACAGTCATCGAATAATTGTTAACCAACTCGTGATGGCGTCCATTTGGAACTCTTGACTTAATAGCTTCCTTGTGAGCAGCAACCCTCTATCAAGAAAATCATGCCCCAAGGGTGACTGGGGAAACGAAATATGGTCACTTGTTCTTCTCCCGACCGGCAGCAAAACGCTTGCCGAAGTGGGGCGTCCGTTTGGCTGTGCGGGATTTAGCAAGTTCGTAGTCACGTCCGGTCAGAATGGGACGTTAAATCCGATGCCTCGTGTGAGAGAGTGCCACGCTCTTAGCACGTTAAGAACCCTTGCAACAACTCTTTGAGGGGTCCGTAGGTGGCCTGTTGCAAGGCTAAATTTCTGTCCTTGTCCAATATACCCTCATTTTCCCGTGGCAGTCCAAATTTACCCGACATTCATCCCGGACGGCCTCTATTACAGGACCTACCTATTGTATTTATTGTTAACTTGTTCTCGTCCTGAACATGCATGAAATATTTGCCACTGGACGTTAAGCAACCGACAATCAATCAATCAATCTGAAACTAAAACCGAAAAGTATAATGGTTGCATTATTTCAGGCATCAATTGTAAATAAAAATGTCAGGTGAGCGACACAGGTTCATTGCAGCCTCTAGTTCATCTATATTAATTGTGGTTGCCTAGCTTTGACAGTTGACGTCCTTATATAGTTTGCATTTTTTTTTTCTATGCATTGAAATTTTGTGCGATTAATTCCCGTGCACGTATCCATATTCCTTTATGTTCTATTAAAAGGTCTGAACACGACTTAATGCACGTTTAGCCCTTCAATGTTAAAGGCCATACGGCAATACATTGTAGTTTTTTTTCTACTGATTTGAAGCCGGAAGATTGGTGGGTGGTCTTACTTTGATTTTAATGGAAATCTTAAAACATGTGGTCTGAAATCTGGGATCAGTTAGTTCAAATTTACTTGGATTTATGATATTTTATCACATATTTTTAAGTCAATTCATTAAAACATAATTGTAGGTAAATATTTGTTTTCTTTATTTTTGTAATTATATCTACTACAAACCAGAACTATTTTTACCACAGTGGATAAGATAATTAAATCGTCTGCTACAAATTCCTTAAGCATGAGCATTTGTTTTGTTTACATTTATCAGCTGCTGTTTATATACAACTTGCCTCCTACATCACCTTATCAGTCAAAGCTTAATTGCGCATGTCTTACCGATCAGGCTGATCGGATGTTGCTGGTTTAATATTGATAAATAATAGATCGAACATGCCACTAAATCAATTCAGGACAATTCATTGTCAAACGTCTTTTAAAATATTTGTCACACATTTGAAGAATGCATGTATTATGTACTTTATCAGCCAGCACTTTCAGTCCTAGTACCATTGAGTTATCCCCAGAGTACAGGAGTCCTCTGACTTTTGTATATTTCCATGTAAAATGTTGAGGTAAACCCCAACCACTACCTTGCTGAAATTGGTATTGTCAGTAACGCTGGATATGATCCCATTTCCTTCCTACCGTCTGGATCAATGCTGCAGATTAGGCATAGCATTTGTCTACTGTCCACCATCTTAGTTTGGGCATCTTTTCTAATTCTTGCTCCATAGTGAGATCCATTTTAATTTTGATTAAATGCGATCTGTTTATTTGAGAGGTAGGGTATTTATACTAAAATCAAGCTCGGTGAACAGTCATCGAATAATTGTTAACCAACTCGTGATGGCGTCCATTTGGAACTCTTGACTTAATAGCTTCCTTGTGAGCAGCAACCCTCTATCAAGAAAATCATGCCCCAAGGGTGACTGGGGAAACGAAATATGGTCACTTGTTCTTCTCCCGACCGGCAGCAAAACGCTTGCCGAAGTGGGGCGTCCGTTTGGCTGTGCGGGATTTAGCAAGTTCGTAGTCACGTCCGGTCAGAATGGGGACGTTAAATCCGATGCCTCGTGTGAGGAGAGTGCCACGCTCTTAGCACGTTAAGAACCCTTGCAACAACTCTTTGAGGGGTCCGTAGGTCGCCTGTTGCAACAAATGTTCATATGTACAGGCCTGGGACCTGTATTTTCGTGTCTTGTGGTGCTTTTTTGAAGCCAATACTTCCTAATGTAGAACATCATGTCAGCCAACAATAATTGCTTTGAATATTGTTTTGGCTCCTGTAGCTTTCCTCCGACTCTTAGAAATAAATGAAATGAGAACAATTTTAAATTATAAAAGTAGACCTTTTATCTTGCTCATCTTTCTCTATTTAGATCAAATAAACATGTAAAATCTCCTTCTGATATTTTGTGCAAAGGTAATATATCTATATAAATTACCATTTAATTTTGTTGTGTTGCCTTTCCAGCAAGTCCAAAGGTGCATACAATTTTACCCTTGTACGTTTTGTGTCTC
>CM029605.1:57310245-57376967 GCA_017311375.1 Mytilus coruscus
ACATTGCCCCACTTCCCCGTGAGTGGGCTATTCGGCTGCCTAAGTTATTCTCGTGTACAAGACTTCCCTGATATCCTCACTCCAGGATACCTTTATTCTCCCTTAATTTCCAAATTTTTACAGCAAGTTTTTTTTCCTTATCCACTGGCATATACTTAACATTGCCCCAAATCGAAGGCAATGGCTTTAAAGGCACAGCACATGTTTAAACTATGGAAATATTGTATAATGCTCAAATGACCAGACATTTATATATTTAACATTAAATATATCATAGTCAAACTTGACTTCCTAGAAGGAAGTATGATAAATTTTATGATTCCCGCTAAAAAGTAGTTTAGCCAAACAGACTAGAATAATATTATGTAAAAAAAAGCTTGATTCTTGGTAGTAATTAGGAATTACAATCGAACAATTGATGATTTGTAAATAACTGACGATATGTAAGGAATCTTATTTTATCTTATTTTAGTAACTTCCTTATGTCAGTCAAAACATTATGTGTATAGCAGTGTATAGTAAGAGCACAATCTCTGAGTTCTTTTTACAATTTGGAGTTTAAATGTGCAATTGGTATAACTAAACACCTAATAAACCTTTAAAATATATTTATATTGACATATGTTCTGTCTATCTAGTACACATTTGCAATTAAAAGGTCCGAAGATATTGCGTCATTACTAAATAATTGTAAGTCTATAATGACAATAGACTTGCACCATCACTATTTTGTGGGTTTGAAGTATATTCTATTGTATCTGGTTGGAAATTTCCCAAGAATTTTCAGTTCACGCTCGATAGTATATTAGCCTACGAAACATATCTTATGCTAGATAATCATGGAGGGAAAACAAATAGACATATTGAACGTTGCCCTTGAAATTAGACAAAGAGAAATGTATGGATCCATTTAATTTCCAAGGGTTGAACGTTTTAGCTTAAACCGAGTTGTGAAAGTGCGTTGCTATGGATTATCTGAAAAGAGAAGTTTAGAACATTGCAAGTCACGAATCGATTTGTTAAAGAGTTGGAGAGAACCGTGACATACTGTGAAATACCCCACCTTGATGAGAAGGATACATGTTAGGTACGTTGACTTTAATGTAAATAAATATGCAAGGTCTTACAATCTACCAAATGAGATGTAAGATATCTTATAAACTTTTTTTTATATACTTCAGAAGATATCTTATAGAATATATATGATATTTTATACAAACTAAACTGTATAAGATATTGTTTATATTATGAGATATATCTAATATTTAAAATAATATATCTGAGGTACCTTTAGCAATTTATTTAGAATCGTTTTTCTCATGAAAAACCTTCACATGCATGCTATCTTAAACATTATTTGATTCTGAATGATATTTATACTGGATCCATTTTTTTAATAGTTTCATTACAATTTGATATACCGGTACTCTATCTACCTTCCTGCTTTCTTGCAATGTAAATTTAAAAAAAAATCAGGAGTGGATTGGCAACAGAAATGCCAAAGAAAGGAGAAACAATGGAAAAGCCAAACCTACTCAGAAGAAGGCTGTGATTGCTGGAGGTACAAATGCCTATGCCTTGTTTGAGAAGACTATCAAACAAGGTTTGTTCATAGTTTTTCTGTTTTTGTATATTGTGAATTTTTATACTGTTATACATAAGTTTTTAAAGAATTTTATTGATTATATAGCATTTATAATTAGTATTACTTCATATATTTTATAAACTGCAACATAAGCTTGATCATGATGTAGAATACCTTATATAAAGTTTTTGAAATAAACATGTTGTTTAGGTTTTTATTGTGACTTATTTTTGCACAGAACATTCCCATACAGTTTGTAGTCGATTATTTTAGACATTCACAACTACAATGTTTTGTAAAATCATAGAATTTTATATAACTGAGACAGAAGCTTATGCATGCATGAGGAACACATAACATCTGAAAAATATTTAGAGTTATGATTTGATAATAACTGATTGAATAACAGCAAAGTGCAATAATTAAATGCAAGACAAGCATTCCCCACTTACATTTTAAGACTTATATACATGCTATGCATATTCAAAGAAGATAAAAATGACAGACAGATGTTTTAAAAAAACATAACTTGTTTGTACATAATTTAATGTGTCTAAGGCATCTTCTGGAACCTTTTGTTAATTAATTATTCTAGGCACAATGGATGGACCTACCTATATGAAGCATTTGTCTAGTGAGTGGGGAAAACTGGAGGATGGGGACAAGATTGTCTTCGTGGAAGGCGCACAAAAGATTATACAGGATCCCTATAAAGGAAAGCCTGGGGATGCTGTGATATCATAACAATTAAATATTATCATCAGGCTGTGTGATTGTTTATTTAGACATATTATAACAATATGCTAGACTATTCAAAATCAGAATGTTTTCTAACATATATTTTTTTAATTCATAAGAAATCTTTTAACCTAACTTATTGTGATAAATATATATGAATAAAATGTCCCTGTTATCGATCTAGGTATATTGGATTAACCTTGTTGACAATTTTAAGTAGCCAGCCTGAAATCAAACATGTATCCAAATAGAATTTAAAAATTACATACAAAACAATCTTATTTTAGTTGAAAGTATTAGGACAGGACAAACGTTCAGATCCATTGAATCAGAAATGTAAAACTGAAAGAAAAACTAAGACTCAGTTTCACTTATGGGTTGATATTGAGTCAGAGTATTTTCTCCTTGTGCATCTTTGTTTATTACACGAGGCTTATTACTATTATCTTGGGCAATTGTAGATACAGGTGCAACAAATTTTTTAGGTGCAAGTAATTTCAGCTTTAGTTTGTTATCATCCTTCGCAACAATGGTTTCATTTAGATCACTTTTCAAATGGAACATTGCTTGGTTGCAAGATGAGCAGAAGTGTTAGATCATCCTATATTTTAGCTTATTGGTGCAATAACGAAGGAACTGAAAATTTCGATTTATCTCCTCATCCAGGACAAATTGTACAAATGTATAAGCATAGTATTATTGAAAATAGAGAGGCAATGACACGTATTTTAGCAAAAGTCAATTGGTATAAGAATTACCTGCTCCTGTACAGCACTATTTTGATAAACCGATTGAAATATGGTCGTCAGAATTATTTGTTCAAGAAGGGCTTGCATTATTTATACCAGTCCACGGAATTAAATGTAGGTGTGTTCATGCGAAAGCAAAATTTAACAGCAGAAACAATTACAATAGTTTCCTTTATTTAATTTCATTAATGTATCTTTTTTAAAGGAAGTACTTTTTATGGAGTGTATTTAATTATTGTAGATATTTATGATGTTAGGAATATTCTTTTTGTATTGGGTATTAAGATGTGTCTTAATGAGTGTGTTGTACTAATCTTACATGCCAGTAATTGCTTTGAAACAGTAAAATGTAAACAGAAAACGGCAAATTATTTACGTTTGTTTGTATAACAAAAGCAAAAAAGCTTGAGTTCATGCATGGTTTTTATAACCAAGTTCATGAATGTATGAACAAGATATCATTGATTGATTGATTGTTGGTTGCTTAACGTCCAGTGGCAAATATTTCATGCATATTCAGGACGAGAACAAATTAACAATAAATACCATAGGTAGGTTCTGTAATCGAGGCGGAGAAATTTAGACTGCCACGGGAAATGAGGGTATATTGGACAGGGACAGAAATTTAGCCTTGCAACAGGTCACCTACGGACCCCTCAAAGAGTTGTTGCAAGGGTTCTTAACGTGCAAAGAGCGTGGCACTCTCTTTACACGAGGCATCGGATTTAACGTCCCCATTCTGACCGGACGTGGCTGCAAATTTGTACATCCCGCACAGCCAAACGGACGCCCCACTTTAGCAAGGGTTTTACTGCCGGTCGGAGGAAGATCAATGGTGACCATATTTCTATTCCCCAGTCACCCTTGGGGGGTGAACAAGATATCATGAATCACGAGTAGTCAGGTTAACTACAAGCTAGCATTGAGACAGCGTTATTAGTTAGTGCTACACATATGTAGTATGTATTCAAAAAAACACCATTTTGGTTCTGATCAAAAAGAAATTATTTTCTAATCGAATGTTATAGTAAATAATTTTAATTAGGGTAGTGTAACTGATCAGGATATACGGCTTTAAATTGGATCGAATACGACCTAAATGATTTCAAGAACACCAGGTGTAATACAAGTATCATCAATTCATATAATGTTTTTTATTAACTATTTGATCACTACATATCATTACTTTAGGAAAATCCTTTCAAATATATAAAGATGTGTAAAGTATCGGAGAAAGGTCAACTGATATCTCAACAAGTTTAAGACTGTTAAGTGAATATATACACTTTCAGCGAAACATCCTGTAGACAATGGTATTAGCGAGCTTTGCTGAGATTGGTTCATAGACACGACTATATACAAAAGTTTAATATGCACATCTTTTAACGTACAGTTCAGGACGAGATGGACCTATTAAATCGCTATGAAAACATATTTGAATTTGAATGGTCTTTTTGTTCTCATGTGCTCAAACATTGAATGTAATTGTCTTTTGTTAAATTTGTAAAATACAGAGTGAATCTTAGATGTTCCTTATTATATATTTCAACATGCACAAAATGCCACGTTGGTATGTCATCGCATATAAATGTAGACAAAAAGTGGGGTATTATGCTTTTGTAGTCTTTATTTACATGTACAGAAGGTCACAGATGACTTTTCGCTCAAATTTTAACATGTTACATTCGGTCTTTAAAATAAAAAGTTTATCTTTACCTTTGACGTGCATAAAATGTCACAGATAGTCTCTACTTTACCTTTTGACATGCATACATTGTCACAGAAAGTCTGTCCTATACCTTTTGACAGATAGTATGTCCTATACCTTTTGACATGTACAAAATGTCATAGGTTGTCTGTCCTTTACCTCTTGACAATCACAAAATGTCAAGGTTGTCTGTCCTATACCTCTTGACAATCACAAAATGTCAAGGTTGTCTGTCCTATACCTTTTGACATGCACAAAATGTCAAAAATTGTCTGTCCTATACCTTTTGACATGCATAACATGTAAAAGGTTGTCTGTACTATACATTTTGACATGCACAAAATGTCAAAGGTTGTCTGTCGATTACATTTCAAGGTTCACAAAATGTCTAAGGTGGTCTTTTGTTTATATTTCAACTTACCAAAATGTCAAAGATGGTATTTTGTCCAATTGTGGGATTCAATTCAATTTCATTATCTGTCAGGCATCTACATGATGTTTAACGAAATTCTGTCTTTTCTGTCTTTGGCTCATTTTTATACGACCGCAAATTAATTTATGATAAAGGGTAACTCTTATTAGCATTAAAACAACAACAACTATAATGTATTTTAAAAGTAGACTTGTGAGAGTCTACTTATTTTACACTTGTGCTAGTGTTTGATTTTCCAAAGAAACATGTATGATAAAAAATAGAGTAACTATCGTTGTGATGGAAGATAACATGATATTAACTCCAACTGATTACTCATTTTTATGAATATTTTGTAGATGTTAAATCGTGATGGAAACCAGTTGGAATGGATTTGTCGACACTTGGGACACTTTCGCCAGATGTCTGGTTTTAATGAAAGAGTTCATGCTCATAAGTTGATGTTGTTGAATGACATGAAACTGACAAAGAAATATACTGGGTTGAAACTGGAAGACATTGACATAACAGGGTTAGGTAGTTGCTGCTTCTTATATTCACAATAGGTATAGAACTTAAGGGAGCGACCATTAGATTCGAACAGGGGCAGATATTGGATATTTGACTAAATATTCTGGCCTTAATAAAACTTAAATCAAATAATCTGAAATCCATCACCCAGAAAAGAATAATTTTCTATCCTTCAGATTATATTAAACATTGATATGGAAATACATTTTCCGACTGCAGAATATATAATTTGGCCAAAATTAATTCTCTTACCCAACAAAATTTGCCAGCCCACCCCTTAAGATTAAAATAGTCTTGTCCTAAGATGCCATTAGTTGTGGCCAATTCGAATCGTTAGTTCTCCAATTTTGTGCAATTTAAGTTATTTTTTACAAGGACAATTAAAGTACTCCTTCTCCAAGTCACTTATTGTTAAAAAGAGTAAAATCATGTTAAATGACAGTCAATGTTCAAAAGTTAGGTTTAATATATTCTTTTTTTCCTACTGATATTGAGAATTACCATCTTTTGACTAAAAATCTCTGTAAATGACCATCATATTTCCAATATATTTCAGTTGATAATTGACACATGTGCTTAACAATTATTTGCAAGCTTAATAAAGGAAACAATTTCATTTTTGTAAGCAACAAAAAGCCCTCAGCACATATCCTCCTTTCATAATTCCAGAAATAGACAAATCAAGTTTAAGTCAAGAGTACTGTCTCTTATTGAATGAGTTTACATGAACTTGATTCTTTTATATGGCTGCTTGGAAGTGAAAAGAGGCAAATCAACAAAGTCAAAACCTTACAAACCATGTCCATTATGAGGTCTTCTTAGCTAGATTGTCGAATCACATCATTCGCAAACAAATTTCTGAAGTCAAAGTTCCAAATATACTGCCCCATCTAATCAAGTTAACCAAAGGGCTAGCCTGAGGAAAGAAGGTATTTGGACAGCTAATTTAAACTTTTTTAAAGAGAGTTAGCATTGAGCAGGTCAACGTGTTTTCTGTTCGTAATGTTAAGTTTTGTTTTTAACGCAAGTCGCACTATAAGAGACAGAATCTTCAACAGCTGTAGCAGATGGCTTAGATCCAGTTAGTATTATATTCCCATAATTTACCTCTTCAACTTTATTAACTTTATTAATATACCAAAATTCCACATAAAATTCTGAAGTAGGAAATTTATGTAGAACAGACAATCTTACAACTTCCTTTGGGCTGCAGATGTATAGAAATGTGGAGGCAAAGAAAAAAGAACATCAGCACCTTGTTCTTTCTTCGACATGATTTCCTGTTCGGCAAAAATCAATTTAGTCTTTGCCACATCGGCTTTTGCTCGTTTTCAGACAGTTTAGACGACGCATTAGAATCTTTGAAATTTTGTGCTGAGCGCTGGGTTCGTTTTCCAGCAACTGCCTATGCCCTTTTGCGTGCAACGTCTACCTGTTTCATTGCCTCTTCTTCTTATATACATATCAATCTTATTAAATAGCAAAAGACAGATTAAAATCCCCAAACAAAGATGTAGATAGTTTCCAATATTTAAATCAGACTCCTTTCTAAAAGGTTAATTTTAATTTCTGTTAATATATTCTAGGTACAAAAAAAAACATATGCTGTTTAAGGGGGTTAAAGCTAAACTAGGTAGACATCCATTATAACACTATAAAGAACAAGCAATTCTTTATTTGGCTAGATTAAATGCTGAAAACATGTTTGTCGGACCCATATGAACACCTTATTTCAACAATACCACATCTACAAATTTCACAGGATGCAAACACATCTATACTTGCTCCTAGATACGGATTCGTTGGATTTAAATACATTCCTCTATTTTCAATGGTGACATTTTGACACTTTTTGTAATTGATAGAGGCCAAATTGTATAGCTTCTGAATGCATCTATATCTTTAGGACGACCCAATTCCAACTCTCAAATTTTGATGTCCACTGTCGTTTTACCAAATCGTCGGATTGGTCAGTTACTCTTTTGAAAACAACTCCAAATATGGAAGCCGTTATTAACTTTGATCATGCTTTTTTGCAGTCCAGTTAAATCGTTTCAGTAAATAATTTTGACGTTGTATGTATCTCAAGTTGTAAATAAATTCATCATAGATAGTATTACATTTTTGTATTTGAAATACTATTGATTGATTGATTGTTGGTTGCTTAACGTCCAGTGGCAAATATTTCATGCATATTCAGGACGAGAACAAATTAACAATAAATACAATAGGTAGGTTCTGTAATAGAGGCGTCTGGGATTGAGGTCGGAGAAATTTAGACTGCCACAGGAAATGAGGGTATATTGGATAGGGACAGAAATTTAGCCTTGCAACAGGTCACCTACGGACCCCTCAAAGAGTTGTTGCAAGGGTTCTTAACGTGCAAAGAGCGTGGCACTCTCTTTACACGAGGCATCGGATTTAACGTCCCCATTCTGACCGGACGTGGCTGCAAATTTGTACATCCCGCACAGCCAAACGGACGCCCCACTTTGACGAGGGTTTTACCGCCGGTCGGAGGAAGACCAATGGTGACCATACTTCTATTCCCCAGTCACCCTTGGGGGGTTTGAAATACTAAACCAGTTACATAAGAGAGTAGTTTAGTAATGCATTCACTAGTAGTATTCAATTTTAATATAAAATCCTTATATCTGCACTTCAAATTATAAATAAACATATTAAGCAATTTCTTCCGAATAATGGGTCGATCTCTTTCGACTAATGGGAGAACAGTTTCCCAGCCTCGAGAGCAAAATCAGAAACTGATTATGATTATTTGTCCGTTGTGAGCAAACAACAAATGGAAGTTTTTAACGATATTGACTGGCTATACAGCCCTTGCACAGTCGGTCCGTTGTGAGGAAATACCGTTCGGAGAGTTATACAGGTATTTGTAAAGTAATTTTGTCGTTGGTTGTGTATCAGCGAAGATTTATTACTTAAATACCTGGACAACATGCCATGTCGTGCTTTATGTTGAATCATGTATTAGTTTTTGAAGTGAATACAATAATTATTGTGTCAAATTTTTGAACGTGTTACCTAAAAGGACTATTTTGATCAATATTTGGAGTCGGCGACTGTCGACTGATAAAAATGCTTTCGATGAATCAATTGTAGCAGGAACAATTCTGCTGGAGATTCGGGGATCCGGACCACAGCTTGTTCTGGTTTGTGAACTGATTTATACGGAGACGATGGATGCCAAATGTAAAAGCGGTATAAAATATCTGAGTAAAAGAAAACCAAAAACAGTGAAAACAATATATTATTTAATCAACAAAATACAACTTTTATTAGGTAAAGCCAAAAGTAGAAATGGAGCATTCAGTGACTTCAAGATTTACCTGTATTAAGAAAGCATGTAGCAGATGCACTAACCTAAAGGGTGGTTGGAAAGCTTGACTTTCCTTGGTTGGACTGAATGTCAGTCTTGAGAGGATTCAACAAAATTATTTCAAATCACTTATCTAAAATATATAAGTTTCTCGCAGAAGGAAATCAAAGGTTTTGCGACGATGCAAATACTCTACTTTAGAATATGAATAAACATCTTTAACCAATAAATTCAAATAGCAAAAACTATTCAATTTAACAAATATATACTTAATAAGCTTCATGTAAATCATTAAATAAAGAAATATGAAATTTATAGTTTTAAACAAGGGAAATAACAATGACACAATAATCATAACTGCCACACGATAATGGAATGACTTTATTGTGAATCAACAATGTGTAAAATGATCAACCAGATAAAGCTGGTGTATAATATATTTTATGTTCGAGATATTCGTCATCTATTGTCTTTAGAACTTGCTATGTTGAGCAGCACAAACGACAAAATTATTTTGCATTATTACAATAATCGGTAAACGGATAATATTCAATACTCGATAATTATAAGGCTAATGTCTCACGCCAAGGATGAGTAAATGTAAATACCGGCTTTGATAGAAATATGCATTGTTTTTGTCATAACATCGATCGGAAGGTTTTGATGTCAAAAATCATTTGAAAACTTTTAATGCCGTTATTTAAATACTAGCTGTTTCTCATTCCAAAATCTATTAAAATTAATGCAAACTCATCTCAATCTAACAAAAGAGTTTATCGTGTCATCTTTTAACACTGTCCAAATTAACATTTATAAGGTCGTGTAAAACACTTGTCTAATTTTTCAAAATTAATTTATGATCTAAATTCAGGTTTCTTTTCATGAATCCCCAAGGGTGACTGGGGAATAGAAATATGGTCACCATTGGTCTTCCTCCGACCGGCAGTAAAACCCTTGCTAAAGTGGGGCGTCCGTTTGGCTGTGCGGGATGTACAAATTTGCAGCCACGTCCGGTCAGAATGGGGACGTTAAATCCGATGCCTCGTGTAAAGAGAGTGCCACGCTCTTTGCACGTTAAGAACCCTTGCAACAACTCTTTGAGGGGTCCGTAGGTGACCTGTTGCAAGGCTAAATTTCTTTCCCTATCCAATATACCCTCATTTCCCGTGGCAGTCTAAATTTCTCCGACCTTCATCCCGGAAGCCCCTATTACAGAACCTATCTATTGTATTTATTGTTAACTTGTTCTCGTCCTGAATATGCATGAAATATTTGCCACTGGACGTTAAGCAACCAACAATCAATCAATCAATTCTTTTCATGACCCCAATTATAAACTCTTTCATATGACTGGCTTTCAAGATTGTTACACATGTGGAGCAGGATCTGTTTACCCTTTCGGAGCACCTGAGATCACCCCCAGTTTTTGGTGGGGTTCGTGTTGCTTATTCTTTAGTTTTATATGTATCATGTGTACTATTGTTTGTCTTTTTCATTTTTAGCCATGGCGTTGTCAGTTTATTTTCGATTTATGAGTTTGACAGTCCCTCTGGTATCTTTCGTCCCTCTTTTACATGTATGTTCAAATGCAACAGGGGTTTGATTCCGCCACTGTACTTTATCCAGAGGAAGAAAATCCCCAGTGATTTTTATCCACCAACAAAAATTCACTAGGTTTTTCTATCCGGGTCCAGCGTAAAACATACACCAGTCATTATTAGGTTATAAAAAGGTTTTTTTGAAGGATAAACATGTATAAAATGTGGCTTTTTAGTTTTTAGTGTATTTGAAACTTGCATAGTTGATTTATGTAAAAAGTAGCGAGTTTTCATCCAAGGAATGGTCACTCTTGTGTTTTTAAACAAGGAATGATTACACTAGTGATTTTGTACCGGAATGATTGCACTAGTTATTTTATCCTGGGATTAATTACACTAGTGCTTTAGATCCATACATTGATGAAGTGATTAGTACTCATTTTGAACACACGATAACACAATAATGCTTATTAACAAATAAGATTTAAATATTTTTTTTATGCAAATCTATAAAATCATGAGACTCACTAATTGTAATATTTATATTTATTGGATTGCCGAAGTTTTTCTGTGTATTTGCTTTTCGGTCAACTTGGATATAAAATCATATCTTCTATGTCAATATCAAATTTTAAGGATGCTTCTAAGTATTTTGAGTTATAAAAACATCCTCCTCCTCATCATCAATAGTATTTACTAGATTGACAGATTAATTAAACTGGTTCCTTGAAAATTATTTTAATTTTAACCCATTTATTTATGTAAACAATAAACCGGTCTAATATAAACAAAACAACGATATCAAGATCGACGCTTTCACACTATTTACATCCAATATTCTCTAGTGAAAAATAGTTACCCGAAATAAATACACGGCGGAATGAAAGTACGCTTACACAAATCAACCTTTAACAGACTGATTACAATTCAAGCATAAATACAAAGATCCTCAAGAAAAAAATCAAATTTAGCTCTCGCACCTTTTTTTTACCATAAATAATCAATTAAGTGAGGCCCAATATGTACAAATTTAACCACAATCTTTGAAGGAATAATTTTAGACCTTTTATTATCTTTTACCACTCTTTTGTATCATGGTGTTGTTAGAGCATATAACTTACTTTTTAATTTTCATAAAACTAAGAAGATCGGTTTTCTTAAAATTTGTTCAATTCATTTTAATACTTAAATTATATTCCTCAGATAAGGAAATACACAAATCCATTGCGAATTTGAATCTGATTTCTCTTTGAAAGTGAAATTTGTTCCATGGAAAAAATCAATCCTTCTTACCTGATCCAGTTTGAATACTAAAGATTGATTGTTGAAATCGATTAAAAAGACCAAATAAACACTCATTCAATCAAGACTGAAAGTAATTAACTTGCTGAAAATGTTTAAAAACAGCTTGTAACAATTTTCAGAAAATTTTGCAAGTCTTGAAAAATAAGATGTATCAATTCTAATCGCATTTTCAAATGCTACAAAACATAGTAATAAAAATATTTGAACAGTATTAACTCCACTACCTGCATCTTCCAAATTCATGAGACATAACTGGAAAATAGCAATCCCTATTATTCTTTTCCAAATGTCTGGCTGTTTATGATTAATTCTGTATAATATGTGTCGGCATCTGATAAAACAGGTTGAACTTTAAGTGTTATAGTTAGAGTACAGGTGTTCAGAAATGTGGATTCTCAAATTCATTGAAAACCTATTGCTGGTATTACACTTAGCCACATTAAGACATCTTTGGTATCAACTTTTATGCCATTTAAAACTGTAGCTGTTCCTAGAAATAAGTAAAATATAGTATAGTGAGCGTAGGTGCTTATACTAAGGCTAGTCAAAGTTGATTGGTTCTCAGGGCATTTTTATTTATGAAAATCAAATAGGTCTCAATTGACACAATTCATGATCAGAACATTTAGCAAAAGGAAGAAAGGCTATAGATTTCATGGACGTAATGACGGTAAGTTTGGTTTACATTTAACCACTAAAAAGAGATAAGGGTGCATCTCATATTGTTCATTGCCAGAAACAAATTATAAGGGTTTCACGGAACTCCGTATCTTGCCTACTTTTGCTGTTGTCTATGTTTTCCGTGTAATAATAAATAAGTTTGATAAAATATATCTTTTAAAAAACTTTTAGCTGACTGGTTTCTGTACCAGTTACCATCAGTAATTCCTTGTTTTTTAAATATTTTTCACAGGAACTCTATAAAATTCCTTTAATATATAAAGGGTTACCAAACGTTATATTAAGTTTGCAAGTGTACAGAGATTTGCGTGAAATTTTATGGTTACGAGGACCAGTTACTGTCATTTAATTACCTGAGGACTTATTATAGTTAATTTGAATATTTAAGTCATATATGCTATTCTATAGTTAGATTTTAAAATAAACAAAACTTACTGCCATTACGTCCATGATTTCTATAGCCTTTCTTCCTTTTGCTAAATGTTCTGATCATGAAGTGTGTCAATTGAGACCAACAAAATACATTGTATTGGAAAGGTGCATAGAATATGATTTTCCAAATTTTTAAAACTACTTCTAATTTAATGAAACAGGTTAGTTTTCAAAAAGTGATGATGTCGCTTCTCTGCATGATTTTTTTCCAGGACGTGTTACAAAAACAAAACACTGGAAACTTAATTGCCTTAAACAGATCAAACAAAACCAAAATTTTAAATTTAAAGCTATAGTACTTGTCTTCAGATAAAAGCAGTAAGCTAAATTTTCCAAATGCTAGCGTTAGTACATAAAATGGATATTGATGTTAACTGATAATTTATGGTATATGTATGAAAAATAAAAATACGTCCATTTATGAGTTAAATATAAGGCCTAAATACTTGTAGTCCTGAACACATTCCAGTTCAACTTGCTGGAGTACTTGGTCCCCATGCTTTAATTTATCCAAAAACAAACACTACACGGAGTAATCATTTAGTCTGATGTTCTACCTCTAAAGGCTTTAGACACAAATGATATCGCACTAAAACTTGATAGTGTTATGATGCTTGTAATTGGCCCAGGTGTGTGGAATAAAAGTTATTTTCTCGACACTCTTGTAACCATTTTAAAATACACGTATCAACGTTTTAAAACCGAAAGTCTGGCATCTCGGATGACTTTGTGCACGCATTACTTTTACACAAACACTTACAGTGATACACACATGTATTAATTGCATTTCCTACTAGACAAACTGATATCATTATAAATAGCTGAATACAAATTTCATAGTTTTATCAATGACCTTAAACTCTCAAATTAAAAGTTTTATTTATGATAAATATCACACAGCTAAATGATAATTTCAAAGTAAACACTTAAGGTAGACATAAAATTAACATGAAAATTATCTGGATTCATAATATAAACAAAGTTAGAAATAAAATGTTCTCGTACAGAATAAATTTATCATCTTTTCTTTCTTTAAAATATGTTTTCTTGGGAATCTTCAAAACCATGGCGATAGTCCTCGATCTCTTAATTTAATAACGTTATATAGCAGTCAAAATATGACAGCGGAATGAAACACAACAGCATTGCAGTAAACACAATACACATCACACGTGTGGAACAACAGTTCAACGGATAAATCTGGGTTAACATCAATAAACAGTAAAAATTGACTGGTGAAATCGGCATATGCAAAAAATTGGGCTACTTTGCTAATTTGCATAGCGGCCATTTTCTTTATTATGACGGCAGCCATTACAATAGGATTATATATGCCCTTTTGATAAAAATGCCAATATGCCAATTCCTATGTCGAATCAATAATTTGTCCGCATATAGGTGAATTGTACACGTTTATTAGGCTTCTGTCCGTGTACAAATGAACATTGTTTACTTTGAAAACCTTCGGCCTTTTCAGTTTGAAAATCGGAAGCTTAATTGTGGTAGATCGTACTATAACTGCTATACAAAATAACGAAAAATGGCAAAAAGCAAGATTCAAAACAGAAACAAAGATGCAAGAATGTATTGTTCATGATTTGTCCGCATATAGGGAAACACCTTGTAGGATAAATTTTAAAGTTAAATAACATTTAACTTTCTTGCTTTCTTAGGTTTTCGGCCAAATTCTTTAGAAAAAACTTGATAATTTAAACCTTCCCATTTCGTAGAAAATCAAATTTTAAGCATTTTCCTCTACAATTTCACAACATTTTTGTAAATATTCGGCAAAGGAAGTTTTCAAGGACACGTTAGTTTTAGATCCAGAACAGAGAAGGACTGGATTATTCGCAAATTTGAAATAATTTCTATTTTCAATCTTTAACTAAGGGAAGTAATTTTACCTAAGGACCAAAGTCACGTGGCGCAACTCATTTGAATAAAGTACCTTTGATTGTGCCATATGGAACTTTAGTCTAGACAGATATGTGTTTATGATTTATCATCATTTGCGTCTTTCAATTCATTCAAAATATACTCGTAACGTTCACAGTATATACATTGATATATTGTTGGTTGCTTATCGTCCAGTGACAAGCATTTCATGTATGTTCAGAATGATAACACGTCGGCAACAAATACACAAGGTAGGTCTTGTGAGAGAGGCAATTCTTGATGAAGGTCGGGTAAATTTCGACTGTATATTGGATAGGGACAGAAATCGAACCTTGCAACAGGCCATCGAATGTAGGGCAGAAAGTCACCGGACAAAAAGTCACCTCAATCAAGTCTTGAGATTATTTTTCTTAGAAGAAAACACGTCAAAAATATGTTTTCGTTTTTTCTTCAACCATTATTTTTAAAGAAACTGTAATTAAATTTACCAGGCATTATAGACAAAATAGGAAACACTCCGAAGTCTGGATATCACTCATTGTCACACCATCTAAGAATAATCCATATAAAATCAGATTGTGCGATGTCACAAGGGAGGTCAATAAGGCCGTTACAAGAGAACGACATTCTTTTATTGTGGTGTTTGTATTATCTATCATTCTTTATTTACTTTTTGTGTGATGAATCAGAAATCAAATAAGATAAATAGTGAAAGATATTCTTCAACATAACTTATTTGATTTTAGTATTTTGTTCTGCTTACAATTTCTCAGTATTATCAAAATGCACACACACATTTTCATCTAATGAAAAAAAAACCAAATACAAATTTTGTTTCTATGAATTAAGTTTTCTGTTCAATTTTGAAATAAGCCTTGAATATTTGAAACCTCCTCAAAATGAAGCGAGTGCATCACATTTAAATCATCACTAGAAGATTTTCTGAAACCTTTAAATTGATTTATGAAGGCAATGTATCATGTGCAGACTCGGGTGTGGATAACTGAGAAAATAAAGTTTCTATTTGAATATCAAATCGAGATGATATCCGTTCACCTTCCACTGCAACAACGTCTGTTAACAATACCTACATCCTTTTTTTGTGGAAGAAGATAAAAAGATATTATCTGGAGATTTTTCTTGTTGTTTAATTGTGGATTGTATACTTGATGTTGGTAACAAAACTTCCTCCTGTGTGACTGTCTGGTCAGTAAGTTGTGGTGACACATTTGAAGAAGATGAAAAGACATTATTTGGATATTTTGCTTGTTGAACGCATGTGGATGGTGTACTTGATGTTGGTAACAAAACTTCCTCCTGTGTGACTGTCTGGTCAGTAAGTTGTGGTGACACATTTGAAGAAGATAAATGTTATTTAAAGGATTTAACATGAACAGTGGACTTACTCAATTATATAAATGCATGCATTGATGTTAACGGAAAAATTATTTTGATAACATATTTTTTGTTCATAAACATAAATCCATATTTGATTCTAAAGAGTACAAAACTGTATGTACGGTAAAACAGGATAAAACAAATAAACTTGCAAGTTTGCCTTCAATTCTCGTACATACTAAATAACGGCAATACATTAATATGAACTGGTTGATCATTATAAACAAAATATAAATGTTTTAATAGATTGTACTTCTTATATCATAGTTGTGTTGCTAATTAATGGATGCTTTTAAATATTACATAAATTGAGTAATCAAAATTATCCAGAATTAAATTTACCATGCTTTCATAGTTAACAGGCATCTTCTTTCCGTTATAATAATAGCAAAATGAATCAACAAACAAATAATTGCCATGCTTATATACAAGTACTACCTATTGTATTTATTGATAACTTGTTCTCGTCCTGAACATGCACGAAATGATTGCCACTGGACATTAAGCAACCAACCATCAATCAGTCTTGTGCGGGAAAATTAAAGTACCAATTGCATTTTCGAAATTTTTCATATATGTTAAGTTTATATACTTACACTGCTTGTTCTTCAATTAACGCATCTGTCTTAATTGTTTCTTTTACACATTTAGTCCAGTCAATCAGGCATTAATTGGACCCTAACCTTAAAGTAATTGCAACAGAAGATTATTTAGTTTTAAAAGCTGAATTTTGATTGGTTGTATTGATCTTGTGATCCCCTTATTGTTCAAAATGGTAGAAGACAAAGAAAGAAATGGTGCTGTATTAAATTTTTCTGAACAAATGTTGAAAAATACAGATTTTAGTCGATATTGAAGCTTATAAAACAGCTTCCGGTTGAACTGAGTGTATTATTTAAATGTTCAATGACCAAATGGTTAAAATTATTGAACATTATTTACAGAATTGCAATAAAAGTTAACATTTACTTACCACATGAGTTGGCATGGTGCGGATCTGTGTTTCTCTTGAGTACCAAGCTTCCAAATGAAAAATATCCTCGATTCGCGGTCTTTTTTTACACCCGTGCAGGCGGCTAAACCCCATATCAAGGTATAATTACCATACAGAGAGGGTTTGTTCCCAACCTGCATATTGTAATTGTAACATATCAATTAAGAGCTAGACACATACATTTCCGTGATTACTAATGACAACCTAACGAATATGTGTTCAAGATTTGTGTTTTAACAACCGTCTGTAATTATAATACTATAAACGTAATCGTCTGTGATTGGCATAAGTTGGGCGGTGCTCCTGAAGACAAGGCTGTCGGAATCCGTATGATATATATGCCAATCCTTAATTATTCTTTTCACTTCCTAATTATTGAGCTACCTTCCCCCAAGGGTGACTGGGGAAACGAAATATGGGCTCTTGGTCTTCTCCCGACCGGCAGTAAAACGCTTGCAAAAATCAGCTATTTTCTACATTTTAAAGCCTGTTGCCATGGTAACCATACATAATTCAGGGTGACATGTTTAGACTTTTTTTCATATTTTGTATCAATGTTTGTTGTCAGAAATTTTCAACAAATCGGTGACCACCCGTGCCCAACTTTGGTTGATGGTTACAGAGAATGGGTGTTAATTCACAACTCCAGATCGGCATCAGACTCATGTTGCTTTAACTCATCACTCTCTTTGCTCTTTGTTTTAAGTGGCGTAGTGTAAATTAAAGCAGCGGCCTCATTTAATTTATTCGTCTCATTATCTGATACAAGGTCGAGTATATCATCTTCCTCTGCATGAAGTTGCAATTCATCCCGATCTGAATTACTATCGGCCATTTTCTGAAATATATACTAAAATGCCGTGTCATTTAAACCAGAAGTTCCAAAATTATAAAAAATTTATAGACTACTGTCGCGACTTTTCTCTTAAGACGATCCATAATTTACGGAAATACTACATTTGTGTTACGGAAGTTAATATGCAAATGAACAGTCTCTTGTCCATATAGTGGATGTACTTGTTGGAACTACGGCATGCAATTTAAATGTTCCAGGTATTGGAATGGGTTTTCCCGGAGTTGCAATACCTCGTTGCAAGCATCGGTCTGATTGTAATATAAATATTTTATCTTGCTCCAATTCTCTTCTGTTTGTTTGGACCAAGCATAAAAATTCTCCGCATTTTGGATCAAGTATTTGCCTTGCCTAATGGCCATATCGGTTCCTCGTTTAATACTAGCCCCTAAGCCATCGCAAGAGCCTTTACCGTGTCCTGATTCAAGGTAATTTCACCGACCATTAACGCCAAAATCTTCCATAGGATCCGTCAAAATTTTGAAAATTAATTTGTTACGATACTGACTGGTTGGTGAGTCCGTCAGATAATGGATTGTCTTTAGAGTCTACCTTCAGCAAAGGCATGATTTTTGTCAAGATTGTATATACGACTGCTTTATGAGACAGAACATCAGAGACCGCTACAAAGCTTTGAACGTTATCCATGATCCTTTTGGGAAGTATACTACCATTGTATGTAGACTTACCATATATTGATTTCAATACGAGTACTGAACTGCCTCACCCGATGTACACACAAAATTTTCCGCAAAGTCCATCCATAATACTATTTCATTTTCTGGCAAGTCTTCTCTTAATTTTCTTATTTCTGAATACTGAGTTTTTACTCTTTCAACATGACTTCGGAAATCCGTGGTTTTCAATTATAGTCATGAATTCATCTTTTTTTTTACTATTTCCCCTATTTCTTTCCATCTTCGTTTGTTTCCATCTAAAACTTGTTTTCCACTGAGTGAACTTTACCTCTTCAGGTAGCCCAATCTCTAGTGTGTTTCTTAGTTTCTAATTTGTTCCTGGTCTTTTAATAAATGAGGTTGGACTCTTAGACAAATTCAATCCTAATGATCTCGTAGCTTTATATTTTAGCATGTTATTAATGGTGACAGAAAATTTAAGAGAAGACTTTTTTCTCTCAAATATTTGTACCTTTGTTTCCTGAATGATGGATTATGAACGATATAGTGTTGTGCATCATAGACAGAATGTCAGAACTGACTGATACATTGAAAATGTCTTTGTATTTCAAGCTGAGATATTAAGTTAATTCATCTCTCTTTTCCTCAGAGATGCCTTTAGTTTTGTCAACATAATCATTCAACAGGCTCCAACTTTTGGCAATGATTTTAATGACTGGTTATTCTGAAGATATTCCTCAATTGGACCCTTCATCTCTTTTGCTTTTTTTTTACTAAGGAGGAGGGCCTACCTGAAGGAAATATTACACATTTACTTATTTTTTTAATTTTTAATCCATCAAAAGACATTAAACAATTAACGATCCTAAAAAAGCCATCAACTTTTAAAGACACAGAATGAACATGTTATAAGGGCGAACGGACCCGATACGGAATTAAACAGGAATGAGGTTGGTAAAAGAAGGTGGGGTACGTGCACTGGAGAATGTTAAACAAACGCATTTCACGATGAGCAGTAACAGAACACACAAAATTGGATGCTTATCAAATAAAAAAACATCATTGCACAAAAATTACCCGAGAACACCACGTAAACAATTTGCTATGACTCAAGCAGCTTCTTTTCGGCGCCAAGGACGGCGAAGTTGCAGGGGGGATCATGAATTGTAAACAAATAAGCTACACAAGGTGAGATTTTGACACAAACTGCAGGACATGTGTATCATATTAATAATTTAAGAAAGCACACAAGACTGTCATTGAAACTGTCGCAGTCTACAACTCAATATCGTTACAATAAAAATGCATCTATTTTTATTCGAAGGTCAGGGTCACCATTTGGTATTTCCCTGTTGTATATTTGTAAACATTGCCGACGATAAGTAGCCTTTTGAAAAAAAATATGTGATGTGAATTTCCGAATAAAAAGACAGTTTTAAAAGCATTATTACAGTAATCTGAAAACATTTTAAAAGAGGGACGAAAGATACCAGAGGGACAGTCAAACTCATAAATTTAAAATAAACTGACAACGCCTGGCTGAAAATGAAAAGACAAACAGATAAACAATAGAACACATGACACAACATAGAAAACGAAGAACAAGCAACACGAACCCCACCAAAAACTAGGGGTGATTTCAGGTGCTCCGGAAGGGTAAGCAGATCCTGCTCCACATGTGGCACCCGTCGTGTTGCTTATGTTTTAACAAATCCGGTAAATAGTCTAATCGGTAGGTCACATTCATGAAAGGGTAGGGGATTGTAGTTAGGCGTTAGGAACATATCCGATATCATTTGTGAAACGGTTATTCTATAACGGTCAACCAACTCGTGATGGCGTCCGTATAATTTACGAAGGGATTATTTCAACTTGACCATTTGGAACTCTTGGTTTAATAGCTTCCTGGTGAGCAGCAACCCTCTATCAAGAAAATCATGATAGGAAATGCAAGCACGGGAATATTGTATCAATTGGGAGATATATACCTTGTATGCAGGTGCTGCTGGAATGTTGCTACTTAGAAATGGAAAGTTCACAATTGGCAAGCTGAAATCATCTCTTTTGTTGTAAAGTTTAGTTTTCAACCGACCCTTATTGTCAATTTCTAGATGTTAGTCAAGATATGAGGCCGACTTAACTGTATCTGTTGTATCCTTTATCTCTAGTTCGATGGGATAGATGCGTTCAACATAGTCACCAAATTTTGAATTATTTAGTGAAAGAACGTCATCTATATAGCGAAAAGTAGAGTTAAAGGATATTGCTAACTTCTTATCTTTCTTCTAAAGAAGTTCCTGTATGAAGTCAGCCTCATAATAATAAAGAAACAAGTCGGCAAGAAGAGGTTCCCATTGGAATGCTGACAGTCTGTTGAAAAACACGTTCTCCGAACGTAACAAATATGCTGTCAATCAAAAAATCAAGCATCTTGATAATGTCAGTTTCAGAGAATTTTTTGTTTGAATCAGAGTGATCCTTTACAAAGTAGGATTTATCCCTCCCTACGACAAGATACTTGTATCTACGTTGGCCATTCTTTTTTATGAAACAAAGCAATACCAACTCTTTCAATTAACTTTTAGTTTGGAATGTGGAATACTTGTGTAAAGTGTAGAAAAGTCAAATGTTTTAATACTATTGCAAGATGAAAGAGAGTTAGATTGTATGTACTCTAAAAGATCTGGAATTTTTAAGTATCCACATCTGATTCACGCTACCTCTAGATTAGGCAGTTTCACAATAACTTTGAAGCCCGTCTTTGATTGCTGATAAAATAGATGTTAATAATTTAGAAAGAGGTTTCGTGGAGCACTTGGAAGACCCAGCAATATACCGTTGTTTGTTAGGACACTTATGTAGTTTAGGTAGCCAATACAGCGATGGGAGATCGTTCTTCATCTTTGGTTGAAATTCCAAAGGAACATAGAACAGGATTTCCTCTTTGGTAAGTGTCTTGAGGGTATATGTTGAGTTTCAAAGTGAATTGTCAATACATAATTCGTTTATCAAGCAGTTAATGTAATGAGTTTTACACACAAAAACGATGTTGTTTGGGGCTTTATCTGCGGGGACAACAACATATGTGTCATGGAGGTAGGATAAGTGTTTTGCAACATTTGGGTCTTTAAAGATTGACGTAGCATGGGCATTGATAGATCCATTCAGTTTCTTAATTCTGATTTGAATCAACGACCTCACCGCCTTAATCCATTCGAAAAGAGTGTCTACGTCTTCCTTCTCGCGCTTAGCCCATTGCCTGGCATAATCCTCGACTGAATCCATCAAAATTTTAAAGTCGTATTTCCAATTGATGGATTTAGGCTCACGATATTTGGGACCTTTCGATAACACATTTCGAAGGGAAGTGTTATTAACAACATGTATTACCTTCTGGTCCCTCAATTGCAGTTTCCTGTCCACCGGGAACTCCACGGAAAGAGGCAGTGTCCTTCATGCAGTTTATGATGTTCACCTCTGCCTGGGAAGGCTGGGTAGGAAGAGGACCACCACCAGTTTGTGACCTTTCCCTCTGCACATTGGTAAACTGTTGCCCCACGACTAAGGTTTCTCCATCGATTCCTCACCTCTGTCTCTGTCCTGAGGCAGACCTCAAGGCATTACCAGCAAGGTAATGTCTACCCACATTTCCTGCTTTTTGGTATTGGTCACTTCTGGGGAATGCTTCCCCTGCAGAATATTTAACGCATTGATTAGTTAGCGACTGCGTTAAGATTAAACGACTTCGTTAGGCTTAATCATCGTTAAATTTAACGACACTTTTGAACAACTGGGCCCTGGTGTACCCGAACTGGTACAATAGCCTTATCATCAATGCAAACAAATGTTACAAATTAACTTCATCCTGTACTTTATCTTGAGCTTGAATTTCACAACCAGTTAAATCAGAAAACTCGTTTTGGAGATATAATGAATTGTGAATACTTGTTTCAAAAACCTCTAGCCCCCAAGGGTGACTGGGGAAACGAAATATGGTGACGTGGTCTTCTCCAGACCGGCAGTAAAACGCTTGCCGAAGTGGGGCGTCCGTTTGGCTGTGCGGGATGTATCAAGTTCGCAGTCACGTCCGGTCAGAATGGGGACGTTAAATCCGATGCCTCGTGTAAAGAGAGGGCCACGCTCTTTGCACGTTAAGAACCCTTGCAACAACTCTTTGAGGGGTCCGTAGGTGGCCTGTTGCACGGCAAAATTTCTGTCCCTATCCAATATACCCTCATTTTCCAGTGGCAGTCCAAATTTCCCCGACCATCATCACGGATGGCCTCTATTATGACAAGACCTACCTATTGTATTTATTGTTAACTTGTTCTCGTCCTGAACATGCATGAAATATTTGCCACTGGACGTTAAGCAACCAACAATCAATCAATCAAAAACCTCTATGGATAGCTCTACTATAATATTTAGGCAAAGTTGAAGTAATCTTAGTAATTATTTTGATATTACGCTCTAAAGTTTCAACATTATCTTCTGATAAGGTCTGCAAAACACAATTTAGAGTACCTATTAAACAACCATGTGTCATTTAAAAAACATAATTGGACAAGAAAATCCCAACTCATTTCGATAAATCAGTTTAAACTTTCTTCTGGTGAGTAGTTGTCAAGATCAATAAGCTGTTAACTACCTACTTTCTTCATAGTTTTCCTTTATGGGTACGTACATTCTGTACAACAGTAATACATTTATACATAGAATGTTGTCTAACAGTTCTTGTTGGTTCCACTCTTTCGTGATGCACAGTTTAATGTCTAAAATTATCTTTGTCAAGTTATGTTTTTTATTTAGTTAAATATTAAAGAAGGGCCTCAATAGTATCATACCACACTTTATTGCGTTTTGTTTGCATTGATGGGAAACCAAGTGCGTTTGCAAGACGTTACCTGTGTGACGTACCAAAATATTATTGTCACTTATTGTATTGTGACTTCCTTACTCGCCCTGTCGAGTTGGCGGTTGATTCCCGTTCAATGATGATACATTCTGTTGAATAGACTGGACAGTAAATATAGACTCGCGATCAAAATAATAAGGAGATACATGTATTGTAATTTAAGCTCCGACGGCATCATTTTGGGATTTGATGGTCGCAAATTAAGTTTACTGACGACGCGTTAGCGGAGACAGTAAACGGGTATTTGCGACCATCAAATCCCCAATTGATGCCGTCGGAGCTTAAAATACAATATTGTTATCTCCATTCTAATGAAACTGGCAGAAAACAACGTTAAAACATGTATTTAAAATCTGTCATATGCCGTCTGCGCTTGCGAGTACGTCCCAAAGCGTCAATTGATGCCATGTAAATAAGTGACGTTATCCAATCAAAATGAACGTTACAAACGTTGTTGCATTATAATTGAAGTCCTTCCTTCATTTAGGGACGACATCAAAAGTTCAATGTAGGAAAACAAACTTAATTCACAGTTTTTTCACTGTCCCCCCACCTCGCTCTTAACTTAATTTGAGAAAAATTGATTGACCAATATGGATATATGTAAAATCGATTTTGGATAAACAAAACTTGCAGCAAATTTGAAAAAGTCGTCAATAAACACGTTATACATATATCAAATTCAATCTCATTTCAAAAGAAATACAATGCACAAAATTCAAGTTGACATCTACTAAAATAAACTAAGTTGTGGAAGAAATGAGAGATGAATTTAGACATCATGAAATATAATAGCATAATTTCTATGCTAACTAAGACATCCAAAAAAACTAATAGGGGAGATTATAAATTAGTATCTCCTTTCATACCATCAGTTATAAAGACCATTCTCAAAAGCAAAAAGGGATCCAAAGATATGTATTTGGTGCTAAACAAAAACAACACTGTTCCAACAGAGTTAAAATGATGGGAAGCGATTTTAGTTTTAGAAAATCAGAACTGGAAAAAAGATTTTTCAACTATTATTTGCTATAACAAAAAATACTAAGCTACAATGGCTTCAGTATAGAATAAATCATAAAATTCTGGCAACAAATAAGTTTCTAAACAAAATTGGGGTAGTACAAAACCCATATTTTACTTTTTGTAAGACTGAACTGAAATCAATTGAACATATACTGTGGGATTGTTAAAATGTACAACAATTTATTGAGCAAACTGAAATGTGGTTTCTCCATAATGGTATTTAGTGTACCATTTACACAAGATATTTTTTGTTTGGAAATTTATCACGAGTGTACAAAGGTGACCCTCAAAACAATAGTTTTCTCTGGATTAAACAATATATATAGAAGAAGAAGAAGAATTATTTATTATAGTGCAACCTGAATATACAAATAAATACATGTTTTAAAATACAAAATAATCAGCCAGCCAAATAGGCTTATGATGCACTTTCTGATGATAATAGTCTATTCTGAATCATGAAAATGATTTTTTAAAATCAAAATTTAAGTTTGTTTCTAACATGAAAGAAAAATTTAACGCATTTACAACTTGAACAGATGTTATAAAATAGGTTTGGTAATTTATATATACACTATGTAGATTGATTTTTCAGAATTGAACAGTCAATGATAAATTTTGCCACTGTTTTACTCTTAATACTATTGAGAAGTTCTTTTAGTTTATCAATTGATGAAAGGTCCGGGAAGTCATTGTGATGTAAAGTTTGTAGCTCTTGAAGAAGTTCATTACGGTTATCGCTATACAATTTACAGTTAATCATGAAGTGGAGCTCGTCTTCTACTTCGCCACTGTCACACATTTTGCATATTCTTTGTTCAACGGGAATATTTCTGATACGCCTTTTCAAGTTCTAGGGAAACGTTCCACATCGCATTCTTGACAAAGCTGATCTTTGGTTTCTGGAGAGACATTTTTTCAGATATTCTTCAGTGGAGAATTGTGATTTTATAAGTTTGTATGTTCTGAGTTTTGGCATATTTTGTAGACTTTCAATCCATGACAAATGATGACGGTCTTGTAAATAGTTTTTCATAGTGTCCAACACATGAGGGATTGAAAAACTGAAAGCGTTTTCGGGTGTCATAATATAATTAAGTCCACATGATTCTATTATTGTTTTGGCGTTGTTGAACCAAGTATTCTTGTATCGTTTATATATATATACTACAAGATATTTTAAAGGAGAATTAAGTTTCACAACATTAATTGAAAAAATGAAGCATCGTTATATTTTGGAAAAGAAGAAATCAATTAAAAATAAATGTTTTGACAAGTTTAATAAAGCTTGGTACATTTACCGGGAGGCTTTACAGGATAATGTGATGGATTTGCAATTATACAAAATTAGCAGACATGAAACTAAATTTTTGTAATTTTTTTTGTTTTTTGTTTTTTATATTTTGTTTTTGTTTTTGTTTTTTTTTTAATTTGTTCTTTTCATAATCATCTTTTATTATATTTTTTTATTGATTAATTCTCTATATTTTTTTTTCTTTTGTCCTATTTAATAAGATACCATTATAAAATCCCAACAAAATGTTATTTTCAAGTTCTATTTTCTGATGAGTTGTATTACATTACATTTATATATATGAACTTACTATTTGATAACTGTACTGTTGTATATTATATATGTTGGATATAAAAATTAAAAAAAAAGTTATGGACTTTTTTCTTTAATCGGCCTTTATTCTGTCAATTGACTGTTTAGTCAATAATGGCGCACTTCTTGACTTAAATGGGTTTTCATGTTCTAGTACAAAATATAGCTATACTATGGTACCTACACCAAGAAAATGCATAGGTCTGACAGCTACATGTATTTCCCCATCTCCTTTTTTGTAATCCCTGAACGGTTCGTATATATAAAATACTTGCTCGCTTGTGATGTTGGCGTGGTACCAGTCATGGACTCCTGGAACCTGAAATAATAAGAACTGGCATTATTACTTGTAACATCAATGTACACCTTCTAATCTGTCGTCAGTGGCAGTCTAAATTTCCCCGACCATTATCCCGAATGGCATCTATTATGACCAGACCTACCTATTGTATTAATTGTTAACTTGTTCTCGTCCTGAATATGCATGAAATATTTGCCACTGAACATTAAGCAACCAACACTCAATCAATCTAATCTGTCAACATTGATGTTACAACACGATACAAATACTTTATTTAACAGCTATTTAAATGATGCACATTAATTAAAAACCTCTTTATCATTGAATAAACGTCCGAAGAAGGCTAACCTAACATATATCATTTTCAGTCTTTTAAGTAAATTCTTCTAAGCAGTCTAAGTGATGAAAATATCTTAATTCCAATGAACATACATTTTCTCCTATAACAATATATTTATCTTCAAAAGAAGAAAAGCTGCTACATGTCTGCTAACCATCTCGCTGTTGAAATATTACTGATGAGACATATCGGACTATCATTGCAGCTATCTACATGATGTCAAGCAGTCAATAGATATACATAAAACTCATAAAACATGAAGATAAAGTTTTTAATAATTTTTGTGCTCATTTTTCAATATTACGATTAATTACATATTTTATTTATCAATGATGTGATTATGAAAATGATTCATAAACATGAATGCTAATTTGATATGTCATGTTGTTTTTTTCTCAAAGATCCCGATTCGTGCGGAGTGTACCGCGGATGTAGAAGTCACGCATGTACAGATAGTCAGCCAGTTGCGGACTTGTATAACAAATGTCTGCATAGATGTTCTTTTAATTCTAGGATGTTTGTCAGTTCTATTACTAATTTTAATGAGTCCAAACGTACGAATTAAAACATAATCATTTTGTCCATGCATCAACTTCAAAGTTTACTAAATGGGCAGAAATTACACCAGTAGCGACCTGTCATTTGATTCCGAATTTTAATGGTTTGCGTTCATGTACTGTTTCATCCCTAAGTGTCCTTTGTAAGGAATCATAGCCTCACCAACCCTGATGTCTTTGTTTGGGAAGTATTTGTTAATGAACGGACACGGTGATTAATCAACGGAAAGAGTATTGAAGGCACAATGAAAAAGAAAAATGATAGTTATCACAATATGTGCAGTATCTCAAACATGTCTGAGCTATTAAAACATTAACAAAAATACCCTATATATATTTTTGTTTCTAAAAAAGTAAAACAATTCTATGGGCACCCCAAATTGATTGCTTCAATAGTACTCGTAAAAATATTATGAAAAAAAGAACTCGAGTTGATTAATAATCCTATGTTAAAAAACATTACTGCTGACGGCAGGCATTTCTTATCAATCAACGTTTTTATTGAAAGTAAGTCAGCATTTATTTATTAAATATACAAATAATTTAAAAAAAAACAACAAATGTAAACACATTAGTGTGCAACGAGAAAACTATTTTATGTACAAAAAATGAATGAACAAGAATTAATGTAACACATCAACAAACGACAACCGCTGAATAACATACTCCTGACTTGAACAGGCACATATATACAGAAGGTGGCGAGGTTAAACATGTTAGCGGTATCCCAACCCTCCCCTAACATCGGACAGAGGTGTAACACTGCAACATTAGAACGAGCCTCTTTTCAGTATTTAAAATAAACACTTCAATGAGTGTTAAAATATATAAGTGGATGGAGAGTTGTTTTCATTGGCACTCAAAAGACATCTTATTAATATAAGATACCAATCAACCAATAAAAAAATGTTTTCTCCCCTCCTGCGAATTTTTACTGAAAGAGTCCTAGCTGTCTGTTATATTTTCAACGGAGGCAATTTCTTGGCATGATAGCTTGTTGTTCGGTGTGAGCCAAGGCTCCTTGTTGAAGACTACCTACAACAAAAAATTTATTTGTCAATCAAGACGCCCCGAGGAGCAGTACAATTACAGTTTAAATTTTGTTTTCATTGAACTATTTGAAATTACAATACATGACAATAAAACTAAAACTATATAAGAGAAGGGAGACAACAAACACAGTATATATTGTCAAAGATAATGAGTGAGTGAACACAATCAGTACCGTTGTATAATTAGAAGAAGAGCAGGGGGCTACTCATGTCTTATTACTTAATTTTACTCTTCTAGTATTTATTAAACTAGGACAGGGTTTTAGATGTAATAAATGCAGCTTTTTTGGGGGGATAATTAAAACACAAAACAATAAAAAGACCTAGAATAATAAGTCATTTTTTAATGATTTCATTATTAAAAGAACACACTACACCTCCTTGAAAATGGAATATGCCATATAGATTGAAAACATTTTATTTTTTTATAAAACGGTTACAAAAAGTTGTATTTTTAAATAATACTGACATTCTTATGATAAAATATATTAGAGTGACTTTAAATTCAAAGCATCGTTTATGAGAGATCTTGTATTTTCGCGCTGTTGAAACTTTTCCCGCTACATTCTGTTTGTTTTACCCGCACTTAATGGTACGGGAATTTTACGTAGTCCGTCCGTACATCGATCCTGCTAAAACTGGGTCATTTGAGCGTTTACCCTTCCACCATTTATGTTATTCTGAAACGAGAACGTACAGATGCATTAAACAATTTGAAAAGGGCAGGTGCAAGAGCCATACCAAATTACTTGATTTACGTATTGGCAGAAAGAAAACATATGAATTTTCAGAAAAGTGCTGTGCCTAGTTGTGTAGTACTTCAGTTAGAGAATGGTTTCAACCGGAAGTACAAGAAAGTTGATAAATCCACAAAAATGTGCACATTTCGTAAATTTATATGTACAAAGCCTCAATTTAAAAACTAGGCACAGCACTTTTTCAGTCCGGTATTTTATTCCAAAGACAAGACACCAAAGGTTTATATAAAAAAGAAGAAGTGGTATGATTGCCAATGAGACAACTGTCCACAAGAGACCAAAATGCCACAGAAATTAACAACTATAGGTCACCGTACGGCCTTCAACAATGAGGAAAGCCCATACCGCATAAGTCAGCTATAAAAGGCCCCGAAATGACAATGTAAAACAATCCAAACGAGAAAACAAACGGCCTTATTTATGTTAGTCCATCCGAATTCATCTTGCACCTGCCCTTTAGACTTATCTGAAAAAATGCCCTACTTTCAGTTTCAAGTCACGTGACTCGAGAGTTTTTATATTTTCTATAAATAAAAGTCGGGAATGTGTTCCAGAATATTCAGTTTAACCACGGTACACGCTTTTATCATTCATTTGGTTAAACAACTGGATATTTTTACAGTTGAGGCTAGAAGTACATTTATTGTGAAAAATAAGCAAAATTTCTGTAAACGCCCTTAATGTCCCTGCAATTGTATTTACCATGAATACAGGAATCTAAGCTAACAAATTTTAATAAGAAATATATGTATAATATCTCGGAATATACGTTTTATTTTGACCAGACTTAGAAACAGATAGAAGTGCGAGGTTTTCGAGTATTTCTCACCTGTTTCACGACGAATAGGAAATAAAATTTATATTCTGTGACATTGTTATGATATTGTAACTATTATATTTATTTAGTTGGCCTAATTTGTTTTGTGTGGCCTAAGAATGTTTACATTGTTTTATATACATTGTGTACAAAATAAAATACATTGTGTTACAACTATGCAGTTTAGAATTCACTGGAACATTCATTGATACTCATGGAATGATTAGAACTTTCTATTTCACTTACATAACGTTTCCAGAATGATCATAACAAAAGATGCGTAATTTATATTTCTAGCGTTGTCTAGAAATTTCTGTTTGAGTATTTAAATGCAGACCCAAAAGTTAGTAAAATATATAGAGATTTGGACATAGACATAGATAGACTTAGACATCGATAGACATCAACATTCTCAGCAGTTGGATTGACACTTTTATTTACAAACTACATCATACTAGAGTGTGACCAATTGGATATAATATTCTGTGGATTCCCGTGAAGATTTCCGGATAAAGAAGAGATAAAAGATTGGACTCATATTTTGACAGTTAAGTTGACATTTCTTTTGTGTAATACTTTTGTAAACTAGTGTATAATAAATCTTGTTAAATTTTATTATTGATTTGTGTCTTTTGTTGGCTACAATTAAAAGGCGATTTTCTGACATAACAGAAATTGGGGCTCAAGTCCGGATAACGTTAATATCTTTTTAAAAAATATTTGTTCAGTATTTTTATTAGAAATAGCCAACAAAATTCTACAAAATGGCATTTGAAGCCGGTAAATTTTGAAAACGCCAGACCTGGAGAAGTTTGATAATTTAAAGAAAGAGGAATTAGTGTTGCTTGCTAAACATCTGAAATTAGACTTTAGAGTATCTATGAGAAAACAAATTATAAAAAATTTGGTAATAGACAAATTAGTTGACGCAGAAATTTTAGGTGAAGAGGCTCTTGATCTTAAGGTCGAAAATGTTGACGCTATCAAATTAAAACAGCTTGAATTAGAACATGAACTCAAAATAAAACAATTGGAAAAAGAAGAAAGACAGGCAGAACTTCAAATGAAAGAACGGTTAGAGATGGAGAAAAGAAAAGAAAAAGAAGATGAATTTAAATTAAAACAGGCAGAACTTGAAATGAAAAAAAGTGTTTTGCACTGTTGTCTGCACTTCAACATTTTGATGTATATTTAAATCCCACTGTGCATCCTATTCTTGTTTATACTGATCATAATCCTCTCACCTTCATACATAAAATGAGAAACAAGAACCAGAGATTGACTAGGTGGAGTTTATTGTTACAGGAATATGATGTTATTGTAAAACATATTAAAGGTAAAGATAATGTAATAGCAGATGCTTTATCTAGAACTTATTGAAACAATTTGTATATACTATGTATTTTGTACATATTCATGAAAAGTTTTGTTACACTCAAACTTTTTAAGGGGAGGTGTTATGATATTGTAACTATTATATTTATTTAGTTGGCCTAATTTGTTTTGTGTGGCCTAAGAATGTTTACATTGTTTTATATACATTGTGTACAAAATAAAATACATTGTGTTACAACTATGCAGTTTAGAATTCACTGGAACATTTATTGATACTCATGGAATGATTAGAACTTTCTATTTCACTTACATAACGTTTCCAGAATGATCATAACAAAAGATGCGTAATTTATATTTCTAGCGTTGTCTAGAAATTTCTGTTTGAGTATTTAAATGCAGACCCAAAAGTTAGTAAAATATATAGAGATTTGGACATAGACATAGATAGACTTAGACATCGATAGACATCAACATTCTCAGCAGTTGGATTGACACTTTTATTTACAAACTACATCATACTAGAGTGTGACCAATTGGATATAATATTCTGTGGATTCCCGTGAAGATTTCCGGATAAAGAAAAGATAAAAGATTGGACTCATATTTTGACAGTTAAGTTGACATTTCTTTTTGTGTAATACTTTTTGTAAACTAGTGTATAATAAATCTTGTTAAATTTTATTATTGATTTGTGTCTTTTGTTGGCTACAATTAAAAGGCGATTTTCTGACATAACAACATTAAATATATATAGAGAAGACCGAACTTAGAAACAGAAAGAAATGCCGAGTACAAAATTAAAAGTAAATTCTGTGACATTGTACGTATTTTGTACTTATCCTGCAGACATTTTTTTCGTGCAAAGAATACGTCAAAATTGAACATTTTCTAATTGAAGCGGGGCAAAAACTTTCAATGTTTACGCCGCCATTACACGACGTTATAAGCAAAACTCCTTGGATTTTATACACACGTTTTATTTACTCAATTTGACCTTGTTGGTAAGTAAATAGTATCATTGTTCACATGTAAACATATATTTGTTTAGCTCAAATCTAAGTATTGCAATTTGTCTCCAAGAAACTCATCTAAAAGAAAGTGACAATTTATCTTTAGTGCAACTAACATGCCAATGCATGCTTTTTTTCGTCCATACCCACATGAAGCAGAAGCCACTGACTGAATGATTGGTTTGATTTTAAAGTTTTTAATCCGTACTGTTTGCCTTGTAATGATACACCCCATGGTATGTTTATACGTTTGACCATTACTTGTCATCTTTGCGCTTTGATTACTAGAGATGAATTAAGTATGAAAAGGGAGCTTCCTCTGGTGATGTTAATTGTTGTAGATATAAGATGTGGTATGAGTGCCAATGAGAAAACTGTCCATCTAAGTCACAATTTGTAAAAAGTAAATCATTGTAGACCATTATACATGTTCATGTTATAGATCATTATAGGTGAAAGTAATGTCATTAATCAAATGATTAATTATAGCTTACATGCCTTGTTAACAAAGAACTGGAAAAGTTTACTGATCATTATTGCAAATCATTAAAACCATGTATAAATCTTGACATACCTTGCAAGGTGTCACAAGATACACCAGTCACCATCTCTCTCATCTCCATCTCCTAAGTACTCTGGGTAGATATAGAACATGCCTTAGGGCCATCTTTACATTTCTGTAGTCTTGCTACCTTTACATCTATATGAGGACCAAGTCCTTGTTTGTCTGCCTTCTCTGCCAGGCCACACTGTTCTGTTATTGTGCGAACAGAATGAGTGAAAAATTAGTAGAGTGTTGGTAGAAAGGCTAACCCTCTTCCGTTCTTTATTTTTGACAACTGCATGCATGTGTCCAGGATCAATATAACTAATAAGGCACTCTAATATGTTTATTTCATTATTGTTGTCCCCCCCCTGAAATCCTACTTCCCTACCAATACAGTCTCCAATACATTCATTTCTTTTTCAGTCATTAGATAACCCTGTTTTTACTTCCCTCTTCATTTTCACACAAACACAATTAAAGCACACACCATACAATTATGTTCCAAGCCATCTGATGAACTAGCATAGTGTATGCAATTGAAATGCATACATGCTTGATTATATTAAAGAAGAATTATTAAGGTCATTAATATTACAAATTATATGTATATGTGCTATGGTAATAAGAGTTGGTACATATATATTGAATTTAAACTACAAAAAGAAAGGGCGAAACACATACATGTATACATATTAACACACACACAAACATTCAAAGCAAGGATTAAGAAGCATATATAAGCATATATAATTCTGACATGCATAATATTTTGTATTGGTATATTTCCTTCTTTCAGGCCAGAGGACCAAGGTGATCGACAGTGTAAGCATATATTGTGACAGTGAAATGGTCCAAGACGATAACCCAGATATCAGTAAACTGAAGAATGATAATGCAATAATACGACCTATATGTGCATCAAACATGGTTTAACATCGTACCAGAAATGTCATAAAGAAATAATGAACAATGATTAATAGATATGGTCTCATTGATATTTTGTTAAATGTATTACATTTAAGAATACGAAATATTGTATGGTTGCCAATGACACAACTCTTCATTCAAGACTGTTGTATTGAGCAATTATTGGCTATCGTACGGCTCACATCACAAAGTAGGCTATAAAGGTCACAAAATAATATACGGAAGACAATTTTTACAAAATGTGCAAAGGAAAACAATGCTAGTTTATTTACCTTTGATTTTTGAGTCTTATCAAGTGTGCTCTGTTCAGTGGTCTCTTTTAGCGGTTCCTTGCATGTGAAATCCAAAGATCGGAGCGCATTCAATGTTGTTCTTTTTGCCAAAACATCATTATGGATACAATGAAGTGTGGAACATTTTGTTCTATAAGACACAAGATGTATACATGGTATGTCCAATATAACAATAACTGAATACGTATGCTTATTGTTATGTTATAGTTACACATTGAAAACTAATTTGTATACCCAACCTACTATAATAGATTGGCATGTTTTCCGGTCTGTGCATCACATAGGTTTTTGACATTCTGTTATATAATTTAATTATAGTTTAAGATATAGTAAATACAATAATGTGTTCTATGTTCTATGTTGTAAGAATATACGTTATAGCGTTAGTAGTTTAAATAGACATTATAAAATAAGGTTGATCGTAATGTACACACAACAAAGTCAACGTTTTGCAAAGGCTTGTATCGTTTCTCAACTTAGAAGTACCTTGTAAATATAATTTGTCGAATGAAATTCTCAACACAAGCTGTCACGTTATAGGAATCCGGTTTACTAAAATTGTCCGTTTATAAATTATCAAGTAACTAAGGTTTCAACTCCCTTAGGCAAAGTTGGATTTAGATGAATTTGGCTGTTTATTTTACGTAATTTTGAAATATAGCTTTTCAACGGTTTCGGTACTTATACATCTTCGGATTTCAAATGTTTGGCTTTGAGCATTCCTGATGAAGGTAAATCCAGAAAAGGTCTTCGGACGCAAGAAATTAATAATGTGTTGTTTTCAATTTTTTTAGTTCAGAAAAATGTAAACGCAGAAGAATTAAAATGTATCAAAGAGAACAATCAAAGGATAGTCCAATAGAAGCGTTCGGTCCCGTTATGCATACCAGCGAAATGTTGCGAGTAGGAAGAAGACTGAGAAACTTTAATTTCGACGATTACCAGAAATATCCATTAATTATTCCTAACTCTCATCATTTCCCTCAATTTATCGTCAGACACTATCATCAACAAACGAGACATCAAGGCCGTCAATTTACCGATAGGAACGAAATTAATTCGAAGTTGCAGGTTTCGTCCATTAGATTCATATCTAAAATTGAGTATTAAACCATTGTCTTTCGTCGGCAGCTATTAAAGTTGTACCTTATTAAGATAAATTTGCTGGAGAGAGAAACCAATCATAGCACGCGCATTTGATGTGTATTGCCATAGGCATGATAAGGAATAGATAAAGATGCAAAACACTTCATGTCAATACACATAAGGAAACGAAATCTGGAGAGGCTATAGAAACCAAACAAAAATATTCTACCATTTGATTTTTGAACGTTTCGATGATTTTTCAAAATTCAAGAATATAATTGATCATGTTAATGTAAAGATGAAGCTTATTTTTAAACATAGTACTTGTCACGTTTTAGAATTAAGATTTGAAGGAGAAAACTGACAAAATGCAAAGCAGCCAAGATGGTTAATTCGTTAACAATTGGATGTCAGACGATGTTTAAAGAAATCATCCAGACACACACCAAGAGCGCCGCCCATAATAAAGCTGTGCAAACCAAGATCATAGGAACTGAGTACCAAGGCATTTCTACAACCAACAAACACCATGAAAAGAAGGTTGCCGCTGCTATGTCCTACACCTTCTGGACGGCAAAACATCACCTGTCCACATCACTGTACCACTTCCGTTTAAGATAAACAGGGCAGACCCTAGATGATGAAAATGGGATTCACCACAGTTTACACATTTAGAGGATTCAGAGCTACAGGTTGTTCCTCGTGTCCTTCGTCAGAACACTTGAAGCATCTCTGCGTACCACGACATTGTTTGGTTCCATGACCAAACTTTTGACAGGTGAAGCATCGTATTGGGTTAGGGATGAATCTGTCAACTCTGATTCCGAAGCAACCTAAAGAAATAGATGAGGGAGGAGTTGGAGTTTTAAAGGTTAAAAGATATGTATTTAATTTGGTTATATTTCCATTCTTTTTAATTTGAAATCTAACAACATCAGATACACCTTGGTTTGATAATTCATCACTAATTTCTTCCACGGTAAGATCACCTAGATATTGACTTCTGTCTCGAATGATTCCTTTGCAACTGTTCAAACTATTGTGAGGAGAGGCAGAAACAGAAAAGTCTGTAATTTTGTCATAGTCAGCAAATTTGTTGATTGACTTTTGTTGGAACATTCAACCAACAAATTCCCTGATCTCATTTTTGAAACTTTTAACTGTACCAGCAATGCTTTGAATTTGTTTATGAATTACAAAAGGAGATATTTTTGAAACTGGTTTTCATCTGTTCCTTTTATTACAATAAATCGGGGCCAACTATCATCTTCCTGACAGGGCGCAGAGTCATCACATTTTCTTTTTTTGTAGAAGCTGATTGAGAAGTTTGGTTTTGTTTGCCATATGAAAGGAGAAAGATTCACTATCCTTGTCATCCACCCACCTCGGAGTGCCTACAAGGGCGATGCTGTGTTTCCGTGGCGAGCCGGGGTCAAGCGCTAATGCTGAAAGCGAGCTGCAAGTATAATGCACCTCGTCCCCAAAATTAGCACCCAAGATCCACTGCGGAAAGCACCGGATGTTCCAAGAATAGTATACTCAAGCAGAGCGTATCCATCAAGCGAAATAGAAAGCGTACCACTTGATTGACCCATGAGCCATCGCCTTCTTCAGTTATCCTATGTTGAATGTTGAAAGTTGAAAAACGAAAGTTGACTTTATAAAACGAATAGTGTATGTTGAAAACGAATATTGAATGGCGATAATGGAATGTTCAAAACAATCGTTGTAAGTTGAAAACGAATGTTGAATATTGGGTACGAATGTTGAAAGTTGAAAATCGAATGTTGAACACGAATGTTAAATGTTAAAAACAGATATTGAAAATGAATGTTCCATGTTAAAAACGATTGTTGAATGTTGAAACGAATGTTGATAGTTGAAAATCGAAGGTTGAATGTTAAGAACGAATGTTAAAAGTTGAAAATCGAATGTTGAACACGAATGTTAAATGTTAAAAACAGATGTTGAAAACGAATGTTCAATGTTAAAAACGATTGTTGAATGTTGAAACGAATGTTGATAGTTGAAAATCGAAGGTTGAATGTTAAAAAGGAATGTTGGATGTTGAAAACAAATGTTGAATGTTGAAAACGAAAGTTTGAAGTTGAAATCCAAATTGTAAAAAACGAATGTTCAATATTTAAAACGAATGTTGAATGCCAAAAACGAATGTTGGATGTTGAAAATTTTAAAACGAATGTTGAATGTCGAAAACGATTTTTCAAAGTTGAAAATCGAAGTTGAAAACGAATGGTGAAAGTTGGAAATCGATTGTTGAAAGTTGAAACTCGAATGTTGTATGTTAAAAACAAATGTTAAATGTTGAAAACGAAAAAAATAGTGTTGAAAGTTGAAAATCGGATTGGAAAAACGAAGCTCGAATGTTGAAAACGAATGTTAAAAGTTGAAATAAAATATTGAGAGCGAATGTGAAAAAAACGAATATTGAATATTGAAAACAAATGTTGAATTTTGAAAACGAGCAAATGTTGAATGTTGAAGCGAATGTTGAAAGTTGATCTCCAAATGTTAAAAACGAATTAAAATATTGAAAACTAATGTTTAATGTTGAAAACGAATGTTGAAAGTTGAAATTCGAAGGTTAAACGGAAGAAGGAATGTCGAATGTTGAAATGTCCGCCGTGCCTTAGCGCGAAAAATACGGAAATTATCCAAGTTTTCCGCCGTAAGATGTTGATTGAACCGTCTTTCAGATTTTTTACTGTCACCTATTGCTTGATCACAGGCGTCATCAAACCATGGTTTCTGGGATGTTTCGGATTTGCCGAGGTCTTAGGCATTGTCTTGTCAGCAATTGAGGTTAAAACTGTATTAAAAGTTAAAATTAGATCTTCAACAGCTTCAAACATCTTGAATGTTGAAAACAAATGTAAAATGTTGAAAACGAAAGTTGAAAACGAATGTTGAATGTTGAACATCGAATGTTGAATGTTGAAAGTTGAAAAACGAAACTTGACTTTATAAAACGAACAGTGTATGTTGAAAACGAATATTTAATGGCGATAATCAAATGTTCAAAACAATCGTTGTATGTTGAAAACGAATGTTGAATATTGAGTACGAATGTTGAAAGTTGAAAATCGAATGTTGAACACGAATGTTAAATGTTAAAAACAGATGTTAAAAACAGATGTTGAAAACGAATGTTCCATGTTAAAAACTATTGTTGAATGTTGAAACGAATGTTGATAGTTGAAAATCGAAGGTTGAATGTTGAGTACGAATGTTAAAAGTTGAAAATCGAATGTTGAACACGAATGTTAAATGTTAAAAACAGATGTTGAAAACGAATGTTCAATGTTAAAAACGATTGTTGAATGTTGAAACGAATGTTGATAGTTGAAAATCGAAGGTTGGATGTTAAAAAGGAATGTTGGATGTTGAAAACAAATGTTGAATGTTGAAAACGAAAGTTTGAAGTTGAAATCCAAATTGTAAAAAACGAATGTTCAATATTTAAAACGAATGTTGAATGCCAAAAACGAATGTTGGATGTTGAAAATTTTAAAACGAATGGTGAAAGTTGGAAATCGATTGTTGAAAGTTGAAACTCGAATAAACGAATGTTAAATGTTGAAAACGAAAAAAATAGTGTTGAAAGTTGAAAATCAGATGTTGAAAACGAATGTTAAAAACAAATGTTGAATGTCAAAAACGAATATTGAAAACGAATGTTAAATGCTGAAAAGGAAAACAATAGTGTTGTAAGTTGAAAATCAGATGTTGAAAACGAATGTTAAAAAAAAATGTTGAATGTTAAAAACGAATGTTGGATGTTTAAAATTTTAAAACGAATGTTGAATGTCGAAAACGAATTTTCAAAGTTGAAAATCGAAGTTGAAAACGAATGGTGAAAGTTTGAAACTCGAATGTTGTATTGTTAAAAACGAATGTTAAATGTTGAAAACGAAAAAAAAATAGTGTTGAAAGTTGAAAATCAGATGTTGAAAACGAATGTTAAAAACAAATGTTGAATGTTAAAAACGAATGTTGAAAACGAATGTAAAATGTTGAAAACGAAAAAAAAAATAGTGTTGAAAGCTGAAAATCAGATGTTGAAAACGAATGTTTAAAGCAAATGTTGAATGTTAAAAACGAATGTCGGATGTTGAAAATTTTAAAACGATCGATAAAGTTTGACTTCAGAAACTCGTCTTATTGTCCTTCAGACAACGATACAGGTAGACGGGATTTGTTGCTGACTATCAATGACCAGATCAACATGAATAGTTATCAAAGGTATCAGGATTATAATTTAATACGCCAGACGCGCGTTTCGTCTACATAAGACTCATCAGTGACGCTCATATCAAAATATATATAAAGCCAAACAAGTACAAAGTTGAAGAGCATTGAGGATCTAAAATTCCCAATAGTTGTGCCAAATATGGCTAAGGTAATCTATGCCTGGGATAAGAAAATCCTTACAATGCAACATCAATATAATAAGATTACATTAATCTTCCTTATAAATCGATCAACAAGTTTTTGTCTACTTTCCGCTCACGTCATTCCTATTTCCACACATTTTCAACCCTTTATCTAACAATGTTGTGTCAAAACGCGTTCAACAACATTGGGATCCATGCTGTTGAAAGCGAAAGTGATATTTAATACCGCTTTGTAATCCTGATTCTTCATTTGGAGATAAGAATATTTCAATCAATCATATCGCTTTTACAGATTGAAGTAAAATATCAACCCGGCGGACTTGTGTAAAAACGGATCTGACAAAACAAACGGAAAAACGGAGAGTTCAACAAAAACGGAATCGGACAAGACAAAAGCGGAGTTCCGCTTTGAAGCGGAAAAATCAGGTCTTATTCTTTAAATGGTCTTTCCTGAGGTTTTGGGTTCCGCCATTTTATCTCAAGCATCACCTGCTTCTGACGATTTTGGACCGCTGGCAGTAGAAATTTCCTTGTCTTCCCTTAACATGCGGGTATCTGACTTCAGTCATCCTAGCACGCAACGAAAACTATATTTGCAAAATTGTGTTAAAGACACGTGAAATAACACGCATGTACAAAGTCCGGAATATGACAGTAATCAATTCGTTTGATGAGATTGTGCTTTTATTTTGCCATTTGATTACGGACTTTCCGTTTTAATTTTCCTCGAGTTTTATATTTTGTGATATTACTGCATACTACTTTTGCTTAATCCCGGTATTTATGATGAGTTTATATACAATATGTATTTGTTCCAATTAAGAGAAGTTAAGCTACAGTTTTAGTTTTGCCTGAAATGCAGAATTACCACACGCAGATATAAGAATGTGTGACGTTTATCTTTTAAGCGATCTCACCACAGCTGTTACCTTTCAAATTGAGAGTTTGTCCCGAGAAGAAGACTCAAATTTTCAGTAAAACATGCGATACATTAATGATGTCTTATTTCAACACCCAGAACGAAAACGTCAAGAACAAGTAAAGTTAATATCGACAGAACTTGGATTGTTTCATTGCCAAGTATTTACTAATTACTATGGACTGTGCTGCATTAATAATGCGTTGGGCATTGCAGATATTCGTTCAGTCATCACAGTTGAAGAGATGGACACCATATCCGATCAGAGTTGGATGTCAATGGCAACTAACCCAGCCAAAGACTAACAGTGGCATTAGAACCAATGAGAGACCAAGAAGGATTTTATTGCGTCGAAGTCTAACACATTATGCTGAAAATTAAAGAATATGAAATACATTAAAAGAGGGACGAAAGATACCAGAGGGACAGTCAAACTCATAAATCGAAAATAAACTGACAACGCCATGGCTAAATATGAAAATTGATTGATTGATTGGTGTTTGCTTTACGCCGCCTTAGCGCAAAAAGGCTATATCGCGGCGAGAGCTAATTCGAACATTTAACAATTTAAAGTATATCTTTAAAATCGAACAAAAGGTCCTTCAATATACTAAAACTCAAGTCTAAAGCAAAATTGTTTATTTACAAATAAAAAAACAACACTAAGATAAGGTGATAAAAATTAAAATCATTTTCAATTCATACAGCATTTTTATATTTTATGATATATTCCAACTTCTTTTAAAAATGAAACAATATTTGTAATTGGAACACTATCAAATAAATCATACATATTATTGACATTGAAATGCTTCTTACGAATATCAGCAAAGTCAATACAATTGATTAAAACATGTTTAATAGTATACTTGCAGTTGCAAGGTATACATTGTGGTTCTTCTTCATTTTTCAGAAGATATTCATGTGTTATTCTAGTATGACCAATACGGCATCTAGAAATAACACACTGATCTTTTCTGCACATAAAAGTATTAAAAGGTTTACCTAATTTAGGTTTAATTTCATGTAATTTATTATCAACCTTTTTACTCCATTCATTTTCCAATATATTAAAACATATTCTCTAATATTAGATCTAAAATCGGTATAAGGTATATCACAGTTAGATAAGGGATCATCAAGGGCATTTTTGCTTCTTCGTCTACAACCGTGTTTCCATGGATTCCAACATGACTCGGCACCCATAGAAAAATTATTTCTTTATGAAGAATTTTAAATTTCTCATTACATATAAAATCTTGAAAATTATCGGGTTTTAATTTTAGTATATTGTATAGCTTGTAAGCATGAAAGTGAATCAGAACATATTATAAATTTAGATTTGTCTGAAGTATAGCTTGTAAGCATGAAAGTGAATCAGAACATATTATAAATTTAGATTTGTCTGAAGTAGCAATAAATTTTAAAGCTAAAATTATTGCCTTTGCTTCAACAGTAAATATGGATGCGGCAGATGACAAACGGAGAGTCGCAGCTCTGTCTCCAAGACAGCAGCAGATGCAACTCGGTTACCATCCTTCGATCCATCTGTATAAACAGTTGAAAAATCTGAATAATTTGACTTAATTTCAGCAAAATGTTGTTGAATTATAAGAGGGTTTGTTTCGTTTTTTTTGTATTTACGGAGGTCAAATATCATTTTCGGTTTTGGAAGTTCCCATGGAGGGCATTTGCAAGTTTCAACTTGTGCAACAGATTTTAAATCAAATGTGGTTAAGTGTGGTTTTAAACGGATGCCTAATGGAGGAATTTTATTTTCATGTTTTGCATATATATCTTCATAAATTGGATTAAAACACAGTTGTAGGCAGGATTTTCTGGATATGCTTTAAGCTTGACAGCGTATTGAAGTCCAAGCTTCAAGCGTCTGTTGGAGAGTGAGTGCTCGTCAGCCTCTACATACAGACTCTCAACTGGTGAGGTTTTAAAGGCGCCAAGACATAAACGCAAACCCTGGTGATGCACAGCATCGAGAATCTGTATGTAGGACTTCCTTGCAGAGCCATACACTATTGAACCATAATCTAGTTTAGATCTAACTATAGATCTGTATAAACTAAGTAAAATGTTGCGATCAGCACCCACTCAGTGCTGCCAACAACCTTTAAAATATCTAATGCTTTTAAGCATCTCGATTTTAAAATTTTGATATGGGGTAGAAAGGTTAACTTTTATCAAAAACTAGCCCAAGAAACTTGGTTTCATCAACCATTTTAATTGGGTTTCCGTACAAAGTGAGTTCTGGATCAAGATGCAGTTTCCTTTTGTTACAAAATGCATCCCAACCGTTTTTGAAGTAGAAAATTTAAAACCATTTTCCGAAGCCCATTTTCAATTCTTCCAAGACATAATTGTAATTGTCTTTCAATGTTATTCATATTTTGCCTCTGTAACAGATTAAAAATCATCAACATACAATGAACCTTCAATATTACTTTTCAAAACTTCAACAAGACTGTTAATTTTAAGACTAAATAATGTCACAGATAAAATACTCCCCTGAGGGACACCCATCTCTTGATCATACAGATCAGACATGGTTGAATTAACTCTAACATTAAATTGTCTGTTAGAGAGAAAATTAGAAATAAAATTTGGCATATTGCCTTTCAACCCCATATCAAAAGATCTTTCAAAATACCATACTTCCATGTAGTGTCATAGGCCTTTTCAAGATCGAAAAGACCGACACCACATGTTCATTTTCGCAAAACCATTACGGACAAATGATTCGAATCGGACAAGATGATCAAGAGTACTGCGGCCCTGTCGGAATCCACACTGGATATTGGCTAATAGTCCATTTGATTCCAAGAACCAAACAAGGCGATCATTGACCATCCGTTCGAGTGTTTTACAGACGCAACTGGTAAGAGCAATTGGTCGATAATTGATAGGATCCGTGTGATCTTTACTTGGTTTTGGAATAGGCACGACGGTTGCAAGCTTCCAGATTGATGGTAAATCACCAGATTCCCAGATGTTATTCATGAGCTGCAAAAGAGCTTCCAGCGGGGAATCTGGCAAGTGTTTTAAGAGTTGGTAGTGAATATTATCAGGCCCACAAGCTGTATCATGGGCTTTTGACAGAGATGTTTTAAGTTCTTCAAGAGAAAAGAGTTTATTATAATTTTCACCATTTTTTGATTTGAAGTTCAACTTTATTTTTTCTTTTTGTTTTTTAACTTTTTAAAATCTTCCTGTAGTTGTTAGAAGAAGAAGATTTCGCAAAGTTTCACCAAGCTTGTTGGCAATATCCTTTTCAGATGTTAATAAATCATTGCCATTTTTTAAATGTTTTACTGTGGCTTTAGAATTTTTACCGTTGATCTTTCGTATCATGTTCCATACTTTTGTCATCGGAGTGCGAGAAGTTATCCCCGAGACAAATTTCTTCCAAGACGTTCGTCGTGCTTGCCTACACGTCCGCCGTGCCTTAGCGCGAAAAATACGGAAATTACTCAAGTTTTCCGTCGTTGGTTGTTGATTGAACCGTCTTTCACATTTTTTACGGTCATCTATTGCTTGATCACAAGCGTCATCAAACCATGGTTTGCTGGGATGTTTTGGATTTGCCGAGGTCTTAGAAATAGTTCTGTCAGCAATTGACGTTAAAACTGTGTTAAAAGTTAAAATTGATCGTGTACAATCTCAAACATCTTTGACTGAAGTTCCGCTTTACAGAGATTCTCAAACAAGGCCAGTCCGCCTTGTCAAGTTTCCAACGTGGTACTCTCTGTTGGGCAGAAGTAAAAGATGTTCAAGTACTATTGAAAGTGATCACTTCCACATAGATCATAATGAACACGCCATGAATAATCCAGAAGAAGAGAGGATCGCAGATAGTGATATCAATAGCAGAATAAGACCCGTTTCAGGATGAAGATAAGTATTAGATCCATCATTAAAATGCATAATCCTTCTTGAGAGACAAAGTCCTCAATGATCTTACCTTTGGCATTATGAGACTTGCTTCCCCACAAGGGATTGTGGGCATTGAAGTCGCCCATAAGTATAAATGGTGAGGGTAATTGATCAGTGAGGTTTTGAGTTTAGCTTTATCTATAATTGAATTGGGTGGAATATATATAGAACATAATGTAATTGTGTTATCTGATGATAAACGAATTGCAACTGCCTGCAGATCCGTGGTGAGTTGGACTGTGCTATGAATGACGTTGTCCTTCACAAAATGGATGATCCGCCTGCCTAAATATGAAAAGGACAAACAGACAAACAATAGTACACATGACACAACATAGAAAACTAAAGAATAAACACGAACCCCACCAAAAACTAGGGGTGATCTCAGATGCTCCAGAAGGGTAAGCAGATCCTGCTCCACATGTGGCACCCGTCGTGTTGCTTATGAGATAACAAATCCGGTAAATAGTCTAATTCGGCAGGTCACATTCATGAAAGGGAAGGGATTGTAGTTACGACGTAAGGAACATATCCGATATCAACTGAATGCGGTCGCGATCAAACAATTGACATCAACAGAGACGGGAATTAGCCATACCATGACTATTAAAGATAGACTGCAAGAGGCATACCATCATTGATTTTCTGTATGACTTTCTTATCGATATAACTTACACCAATGTTACTGATATTCTAAATGCATCTACATACTTCTTGATTTACTAGCACCTTGCAAGTGATTTTGGAAAAGTCAGTTTGTGATGTGTTTAACATTCTGACAACTTCGGATCAGTTTAATTCATATAGTGTTAAGGACAAATGTTTTAACTACATAGATGTCAAATGTGTATACCTTAGTGCCAACTTTGTAGAGGATTTTAAATGTCTCCCTATAGAACTGATGTTCCAGGTTGTAAGTAGAGACTCGTTGATTGTTAGTGATGTATTTCTGTTCGATATTATATCTGGGTTTTTTTTGTAATAATGAGGCACCTGATATTTGGGAATCATTTACACCCGAGATCAGATTCTGCTTCATGAGCATTTCTTTTGTTACCAGTAGATGTATGTTCGACCAGATTCTTCCAACATGTAGTTGTAATAAAATATTCCAATAGATTAGAAGCACTGAGGACATTTTTCACTGAAGATGATAAATAAAAAGAATTGTTTACCTACATTTAACAAAACCAACAATGATATCGTGTTCAACAGATTTATGGTATGCCATCACAATACACTATTGCAACTTTTCAAATGTATGAAAAATATCAAACGAAATACACGTTTACTGACTATTTTTTCAACACATAAGACTACCCTTTGATTACATAATTGTTAAAATTAATGGTGAAGGTAATCTCAGGATGTGCCAAAATGACAATAATGAAATTATGCGACTCATAACACGAACATTCCTCATATTAAGGAAAATAGTACTCTCAATGAAGAAAATCAATATGCATCCCTCTTTCCCCGTTGTTTTCCTTCTGTATATTGCATGTAACTGATCACTTTTTCAGCACTTAAGACTAACCTTTGATGACATAATTACTCATATCAAGGTTACAATTAATGGCCATCTCAGGATGTGCCAAACTGACAAAATGAAATAATGATTGATTGATTGTTGGCTGCTTAACGTCCAGTGGCAAATATTTCATGCATATTCAGGACGAGAACAAACTAACAATAAATACAATAGGTAGGTTCTGTAATAGAGGCGTCTGGGATTGAGGTCGGAGAAACTTAGATTGCCACGGGAAATGAGGGTATATTGGATAGGGACAGAATTTAGCCTTGCAACAGGTCACCTACGGACCCCTCAAAGAGTTGTTGCAGGGTTCTTAACGCAAAGAGCGTGGCTTTCTCTTTACACGAGGCATCGGATTTAACGTCCCCATTCTGACCGGACGTGACTGCGAACCTGATACATCCCACACAGCCAAACTGACGCCCCACTTCGGCGAGCGTTTTACTGCCGGTCGGGAGAAGACCAAGTGGCCATATTTCGTTTCCCCGTCATCCTTGGGGGTTGTGTCTTGGAGGCATGTCAGGTAAATATACGATGGATGGTGGGTATTGAAAATCAACTTTTTAGCCTGTGATTAAACCAGATTTAATCCACCATTATGTACACAAGATTGATTGATTGATTGATTGTTGGTTGCTTAACGTCCAGTGGCAAATATTTCATGCATATTCAGGACGAGAACAAATTAACAATAAATACAATAGGTAGGTTCTGTAATAGGGGCGTCCGGGATTAAGGTCGGAGAAATTTAGACTGCCACGGGAAATGATTGATTGATTGATTGTTGTTTGCTTTACGCCGCATTAGCACAGAAAGGCTATATCGCGGCGAGAGCTAATTCGAATATTATAACAGTTTAAGGTATATTTTAAAATCAGACAAAAGGTCTTTCAATAAACTAAAACTCTAGACTAAAGCAAATAGATTATTTACAAATAAAAATCAACACTAAGATAATGTGATAAAATTAAAATCGTTTTAAATATAACAACATTTTTTATATTTTATAATATATTCCAATTTCTTTTAAGAATGAAACAATATTTGTAAATGGAACATTATTAAATAAATCATACATATTATTGACATTGAAATGGTTCTTACGAATATCAGCAAAGTCAATACAATTAATTAAAACATGTTTAATAGTATACTTGCAGTTGCAAGGTACACATTGTGGTTCTTCTTCATTTTTTAAAAGATACTCGTGTGTCACTCTAGTATGACCAATTCGGCATCTGGAAATAACACACTGATCTTTTCTGCACATTAAATTATTAAAAGGTTTACCTAAATTAGGTTTAATTTCATGTAATTTGTTACCATCTCTCTTACTCCATTCATTTTTCAAAATATTAAAAACATATTCTCTAATATTAGATTTAAAATCGGTATATGGTATATCACAGTTAGAAAAAGTGTCACCCAGGGCATTCTTTGCCTCAAGGTCTACAGCTGTGTTTCCATGGATTCCAACATGACTCGGCACCCATAGAAATATTATTTCTTTAAGAAGAATTTTTAAATTCCTCATTACATATAAAATTTTGAGAATTGTTGGGTTTTTAATTTTAGTATTTTGTATAGCTTGTAAGCATGAAAGTGAATCAGAACATATAATAAATTTGGATCTATCTGAAGAAGCAATAAATTTCAAAGCCAAAATTATTGCTTCTGCTTCAGCAGTAAAGATGGATGCAGCAGATGGCAAACGGAGAGTTGCAGCTCTGTCCCTGAAGACAGCAGCAGATGCAACTCTGTCACCATCTTTTGATCCATCAGTATAGACAGTTGAAAAATCTGAATAATTGGCTTTAATTTCAGCATAGTGTTGCTAAATTAAAGAGGATTTGTTTCACTTTATTGTGTTTACGGAGATCAAATATCATTTTTGGTTTGGGAAGTTCCCATGGAGGACATTTGCAAGTTTCAACTTGAGCAACAGATTTTAAATCAAAAGTAGCTAAATGTGGTTTTAAACGTATACCTAACGGAGGAATTTTATTTTCATGTTTTGCAAAAATATCTTTATAAATTGGATTAAAACACAGCTGTAGGCAGGATTATCTGAATAGGCTTTTAGTTTGACAGCATATTGAAGTCCAAGCTTCAAACGTCTGTCAAAAGTGAATGCTCATCAGCCTCTACATACAGACTCTCAACTGGTGAGGTTTTAAAGGCGCCAAGACAGAGACGCAAACCCTGGTGATGAACAGCATCGAGAATCTGTATGTAGGACTTCGTGCAGAGCCATACACTATAGAGCCATAATCTAGTTTGGATCTAACTAGAGATCTATATAAATTAGTAAAATGTTGCGATCAGCACCCCAATCGGTGCTGCCTGACAACTTTAAAATATCTAATGCTTTTAAACATCTTGATTTTAACATTTTGATATGGGGAGAAAGGTTAATTTTTATCAAAACTAACCCTAGAAATTTGGTTTCATCAACCATTTTAATTGGGTTTCCATATAAAGTGAGTTCTGGATCAAGATGTAATTTCCTTTTGTTACAGAAATGCATCCCAACCGTTTTAGATGAGGAAAATTTAAAACCATTTTCCGAGGCCCATTTTCAATTCTTCCAAGACATAATTGTAATTGTCGTTCAATGTTATTCATATTTTTGCCTCTGTAACATATTAAAAATCATCAACATACAATGAACCTTCAATATTACTTTTCAAAACTTCAACAAGACTGTTAATTTTAAGACTAAATAATGTCACAGATAAAATACTCCCTGAGGGACACCCATCTCTTGAGCATACAGATCAGACATGGTTGAATTAACTCTAACATTAAATTGTCTGTTAGAGAGAAAATTAGAAATAAAATTTGGCATATTGCCTTTCAACCCCATATCAAAAAGATCTTTCAAAATACCATACTTCCATGTAGTGTCATAGGCCTTTTCAAGATCGAAAAAGACCGACACCACATGTTCATTTTTCGCAAAACCATTACGGACAAATGATTCGAATCGGACAAGATGATCAAGAGTACTGCGGCCCTGTCGGAATCCACACTGGATATTGGCTAATAGCCCATTTGATTCCAAGAACCAAACAAGGCGATCATTGACCATCCGTTCGAGTGTTTTACAGACACAACTGGTAAGAGCAATTGGTCGATAATTGATAGGATCCGTGTGATCTTTACTTGGTTTTGGAATAGGCACGACGGTTGCAAGCTTCCAGATTGATGGTAAATCACCAGATTCCCAGATGTTATTCATGAGCTGCAAAAGAGCTTCCAGCGGGGAATCTGGCAAGTGTTTTAAGAGTTGGTAGTGAATATTATCAGGCCCACAAGCTGTATCATGGGCTTTTGACAGAGATGTTTTAAGTTCTTCAAGAGAAAGAGTTTATTATAATTTTCACCATTTTTGATTTGAAGTTCAACTTTATTTTTCTTTTTGTTTTTAACTTTTTAAAATCTTCCTGTAGTTGTTAGAAGAAGAAGATTTCGCAAAAGTTTCACCAAGCTTGTTGGCAATATCCTTTTCAAATGTTAATAAATCATTGCCATTTTTAAATGTTTTACTGTGGCTTTAGAATTTTTACCGTTGATCTTTCGTATCATGTTCCATACTTTTGTCATCGGAGTGCGAGAAGTTATTCCTGAGACAAATTTCTTCCAAGACGTTCGTCGTGCTTGCCTACACGTCCGCCGTGCCTTAGCGCGAAAAATACGGAAATTACTCAAGTTTTCCGTCGTTGGTTGTTGATTGAACCGTCTTTCACATTTTTACGGTCATCTATTGCTTGATCACAAGCGTCATCAAACCATGGTTTGCTGGGATGTTTTGGATTTGCCGAGGTCTTAGGAATAGTTCTGTCAGCAATTGACGTTAAAACTGTGCTAAAAGTTAAAATTGGATCGTGTTCAATCTCAAACATCTTTGACTGAAGTTCCGCTTTACAGAGATTCTCAAACAAGGGCCAGTCCGCCTTGTCAAGTTTCCAACGTGGTACTCTCTGTTGGGCAGAAGTAAAAAGATGTTCAAGTACTATTGGAAAGTGATCACTTCCACATAGATCATCATGAACACGCCATGAATAATCCAGAAGAAGAGAGGGATCGCAGATAGTGATATCAATAGCAGAATAAGACCCGTTTCCAGGATGAAGATAAGTATTAGATCCATCATTAAAATGCATAATCCTTCTTGAGAGACAAAGTCCTCAATGATCTTACCTTTGGCATTATGAGACTTGCTTCCCACAAGGGATTGTGGGCATTGAAGTCGCCCATAAGTATAAATGGTGAGGGTAATTGATCAGTGAGGTTTTGAGTTTAGCTTTATCTATAATTGAATTGGGTGGAATATATATAGAACATAATGTAATTGTTTTATCTAATGATAAACGAATTGCAACTGCCTGCAGATCCGTGGTGAGTTGGACTGTGCTATGAATGACGTTGTCCTTCACAAAATGGATGATCCGCCTGCAGCACGTTCATCTACCTTAGAAAATGTGTTATACATGTTGTATCCTTTTAAAGATACATTATCATTTTCTTTTAGATGAGTTTCTTGAAGACAAAATGCAATAGGTAAATAAGACTGAACTAGAAGCGTTAACTCGAGAAGATTTATTTTAAGACCTCGGCAATTCCATTGGATGATATTAGTCATGATTTGTTAATAGACGGGCGAATGCTATCGAGTTTGCCAGCATTCTTATTTCGCTCACCCTGAGATTGTGATCTTTCGGGTGGCGCAACACTTTCGATTTCCATTTCTGATTCGTCGTTAAGTGTTGAAAATCTGTTGTGTGAGGAGAGTCGTCGATCTCCAGGACCACACGCAGCTGGTTTTACTCCGCCTCGACCCCTACCCCGCGACCTCGAATCAGAAGACTTCTGAGAGGATGTATTTGCTGGCTTCTTTGGGACATCCGTCTGTTTTGGAGAACGAAGAGGAGATGGGGCTTTAGTAGACTTTGTACTGGATGCAGAAGATAAACTAGTTTTATTTGATGCAGATGAAGGAGGACTATTGGAGATGGAAGAATCATCTATGTCACTGGGAAGATCCCAGACAGATTCACCGCCCCAACTGTCTGATTTAACTGTATCTTTTTTATTTGATTTCTTTTTTTCATTTTTTTCCGATGATGACATTGAGCTCTGTAAGGAAGATTGTGTTGACTGAGTACTGGTTTTAGAAGGTGTTGGTTTTCTTGGAATTAATATTTTATCGTTAGGTTCTGTTTCAACAGGCAGCATTGTAAATGTCTCAGCATCAATTGGCCAGGTCATTCGAGTTTGTGTATGCTCGTGACTGAATGAGCGGACAACTTTGCTGGCGTACGATGGTCTGTTCGAAACAAGGAGATCATTCGAAACAGAAGCTATCTGTTTAGCTTCTGGGTAACTGATGTTTCTTTCTGTTTTAATTTTGATAATATTTTTTCTTTAACGTAAACAGGGCAGTCCCTAGATGATGAAAATGGGACTCACCACAGTTTACGCATTTAGAAGATTCAGAGCTACAGGTTGTTCCTCGTGTCCTTCGTCAGAACACTTGAAGCATCTCTGCGTACCACGACATTGTTTGGTTCCATGACCAAACTTTTGACAAGTGAAGCATCGAATTGGGTTAGGATAAACCTGTCAACTCTGATTCCGAAGCAACCTAAAGTAATCGATGAAGGAGGAGTTGGAGTTCTAAAGGTCAAAAGATATGTATTTAATTTGGTTATAGTTCCATTCTTTTTATTTGAAATCTAACAACATCAGTTACACCTTGGCTGGAAAGTTCCTCACAGATTTCTTCCACGGTAAGGTCACCAAGGTATTGACTTCTGTCTCGAATGATCCCCTTACAGCTGTTCAAACTGTTGTGAGGAGAGGCAGAAACAGGAAAGTTTGTAATTGTTTTCATTGTAAGCAAATTTGTTGATTGAGATTTGTTGGAACATTCAACCAACAAATTCCTGATCTCATTTTTGAAACTTTTTAACAGTACCAGCAACGCTTTGTATTTGTTTGTGAATCACAAAGGAGATATTTTGAAATTGGTTTTCATCTGTACCTTTATTACAATAAATCTGGGCCAACTGTCATCTTCCCGACAGGGCACTGTATCATCACATTTTCTTTTTTATGTATTAAAGCTGATTTAGAGGGTTGGTTTTGATGTGCCATAAGAAAGAGAAAGGTTCACCATTCTTGTCATCCACCCACCTCGGAGTGCCTACAAGGGCGATGCTGTGTTTCCGTGGCGAGTTGGGTCAAGTGTTAATGCTGAAAAAGAGCTCCAAGTATAATGTAGCTCTTCCCAAAATTAGCACCCAAGATCCACTGCGGAAAGCACCAGATGTTCCAAGAATAGTATACTCAAGCAGAGCGTATCCATCAAGCGAAATAGAAAGCGTACCACTTGATTGACCCATGAGCCATCGCCTTCGTCAGTTATCCGAAATATAAATAGCTTAATTTAAATACATGTGTATATGACAATTGTTACAAGAAAGCTTATTGTTGAGGATTAACTGAAGGGCTCGGCATGACCAGCCGATTGATCGGACCGGGTCCATCCGACCTCCCGTTTAGATGATATCAGAGCCAAAGCAGCTTATTGAACTGTAGTCTCGTCCGTCCGGGTATTTTCTGACCGTAAGGAGTCTGGCTACAGCCCTCATCCGCAAGGATCTCGTCAACCACCGACACGGGTAGCAACCCACGGCTAACGGGTTGAGAGCCTATTTTATTTAAAATATCGGGCAACTCGTACGATGTTCGGATCACTTTAGTCTGGCCTCTACCCTTCGACCTGTCCAGCATGGGTAACCCTACCAGGAGACGAAGCTTCAGCTGGCATAGCTCTCAGGGTCACAGAGACACGCAAGCCCCCGACCACGGCAAGGATAGCGATCCACCAGGGGTGTACACAAGAAAATGTCTGTACCAAGTTAGGATTATGCAAGGTATTATGTACTAGTAATCATATGTTGTGCAAGTGCTTTTGATTTTGCCATTGATTAGGGACTTTTCATTTGAAAATTCCTTGGCGTTACGTATTTATTATATTTTTCCATTTTTTTTTTTTTTTTTATTGTGAGACAATAGCAACAAATTGAATTTAAATTCATCTAATATTTCAATATACTGTCCATAATTGTAGTGCATTGATAAAAAGATATATTCATTTTACAGTTCTTAAAAGACAAGAAAAGATGCCAGCAAAAGTTTAGACACTTACAGAAAAAAAAAGAAGCAAAATATCGGCCAACAGAGAAACAACCAGACACATAAATTCATGTGCCAATTTCAGAGCCAGAACCTAAGACCATGTGGAGCCTGAACTTGCAGCGCAGAAACCTGAACTTCAGGAACTTGAGATTGAGCCTGACCAACCTGTACAATCAGAGCAAGAGGTTGGGCAGGAGCCACAGAATAAATTTATTATTTTCCATGGGTGCCGCAGTTTTTTTCATGAAAAACACATAAAAAAAGTCTATCTTGCTGGTTGTAAGGCATTTGGGATTGTTGACAAAATTTTAACAGGTCCTATTTGGCAATAATTGAAAGTACCACATATATTTCAAGTATTGAATACAGCATGGTTTGATTTTAAACAGATTTCAGAGAAATATTCATTAGATGCCACAGAACTTGTTGAAGCCAAGGGAAAGTCTTATATCCCGAATATACTGTTCAAGATAAAGTTTTTGAAAGTTTATTTTTAATTGATGATGAAGAATTAAACATTTTAACCACTGAAGCTTTGCAAATTGTTTTGTTAAATTTTTAAATCATAATAGAAAGGCAACTATTTGATTATTTGCCAGGTGGCAGTTTAAATGAAGAAACAGAAGGGGTTAATGGGAAAGAACTCCGAGACGAATCCACTACTGTTAAACCTACAAACATAGTTTCAGAGCGAGACTTCGCTTATTTTGACCGATTAAAAAGGGACGGATGTAATGAATTCATTCCAACACCACCGACTGTGCCTAAGAAATGCGAGTCGGAGAGGAACATTCCATCTCTTGCAGAGTCACCACAGAAAGGAGGAGCCAGAAAGAAGAAAATTCCTCCACTCCACAACAGCGTTCAAAAGAAGAGGCCTTATTAAATGGAAAAATAATTGCTGTCTCTTTATGTTTTGTTTTTCTATGTTTTCGTGTATTTCAACGATGATCCATTTGAACTGGATTTTATACTGAATACCATTAGTTAGTAAGTGATTATAGAAGAGATTTATTGAAATATTATAGCATTAAATAATATTGATAATTTATTTTCTTCACAGGATTTATTTCCCCAATTGTTGATAGCCTTATTTTTACGTTTCACTTTTCTTTGCTTTGACTCCAAACTTATTATTTTCTTCTTTTACCGTTCCTCGTGCTCCTTTTTGGCAGAATTGTGTTCATCTGCAGACCAGACAACACTTTTGGCAATGAAAAAACCTCTTCTTTTGCACAAGCATTCAACATTACATTTTTTATATTAATTTCTTATTTATTAGTATTTCAAATATGTAGTGTAATTGACAACGAGACTCCAAACTCATATCTCCTAGACGTAAAAAATTTAAAGTATTCTTATGAAACTTCACAGTTACTTAGCATGACATCTTAGTAGTATAAATGCCAAGTTTTGTTACATTCTAACAATTATTAAAAAAAGTTTATAATGTTTTTATATTAGCATATCTGTCTGCGGAACATGCGTTTTGCAAAGTTTTAAGAATTCAGTCAAAATTAATTCAGAAAATATTTGTTTGGTAATTTTTGACCAATATATGACTTGTTCCAGTAAACATAACTTGTATTTAGTTGAAGTCAGACAACTGTTAAAGCAAACTGCCCTTAAGTGCCAGTTTATTTTTATATTCATGCTACATGGCATACATATGATTATTAGTTGCATTTATTTTGCTTGACAACATGTATTTATTATTTTGTTAGTCACGTTGCTTTCTTCATTGATAGTTGAACATTTACACTGTATTTAAGGCCTTAAAATATACTTTTAAATGCTTGCGGAAATCAGATGGAATGTAACGGGAACAGATCTATAGGTTTCACTACGCATAGAAAGAGATGCACAATTTCAATTAAATTAAACTCATTAATCTATGTGGGATAAAATAGCTGAGGAAACGAATAAAAAAATGGATTAGTTTTGCTTTTTTGAATTACGTTTTTGGATTTAGTGGAAGATGGGACCAGAATACAACAATGGACTGCATGGATCCAACAACCTTTTTTAAAACATGTTGGACCTTCCATCAATCACAAATAGATATATAGATAGAAACACAATGTATACTACTTCATCTGTTATAGGAACAGCAACTGAAACCAATGTAATAAAGGTTTAACTGAAAGATTTCATGATGTGGTTGAGTGGATCAATAATTATACCAGCCATTGGATTTGACTAGTTGATTGATGTCGATTTTACAGATAGTACGTTTATGAATACATGTGCACTGGCTTGAATTTTGAAGAGGCAACCAGACCTATAATCAGAAGATGCTGTCTGTTTAGCTTCTGGGTAACTGATGTTTCTATGCGAAAAAAGGATGACAACTCACAAATTGAAAGAAATGAAATTTGCATTGTACATCTTTGTTCTAGTCATATTATCAAGCGCGTTAGGAATAAAATTGCAGCTGTTAGTTTAGATGTTGAACTTTCAAAGTTCATTCTTTTCTGTTTTGCTTCATGGAAAATATCCACAACACTCAATTTGGATATTGATAAAGCAATAAAATCAGTACTTACTTCACCATACTCGACAGTCACAGAATCTCTTACGATGTTGCGTGAATTAATAAAAGACCGTGATATTAAAAAAAACCAGACTATTAACTAAATGACATCGCGCAACTCAATATAGAAGAAACTAATGATTGCACGCAACTTTTGACTGCTGAAACTATTAGATAATGAAGAAACTTGGAAAAGAAAGGAAAAGACCAATGCAAATTCGTCTTACTGTTGCACACCTGATAAGATTCCTGAACCCAAATTTACTCAGGTGTTGCCAGTTGAAAAAAACCGAATCGAAAATAAAGAAAACAACTGCTGGTGAAATTCTACTGTTCAAAGTTTGAAAGTTTGTTGTAGATTCCAAATGTAAGTTTAGCATATGTAGGAATGACCACCTTTTTAAATGCGAAGCAAGGAAAACAAAGCAACTACATTGTGTAAACTTTATTTAAGAGAACAATTTACACATTTCAGTCTGACGAGTTAGACTTTCTTAACCCTCAACACTATTCCCGAGGTAGAAAAGCCTTAGTATTTCAAAAATTCAAAAGTTTTGTAAACAGTAAATTTATAAATATGACCATATCAATGATAATTCAGCACAAGTGCTGACTACTGGGCTGGTGATACCTTCGGGGAATTAAAACTCCACCAACAGATGCAGATGAGCCGTTGCCTCTTACACCGAATCTTATTATTACTAAATAATTGCAGCCTCGGAAAATTATTCAACTAAGTATCTAATGCAAGTGTATGTAGCCGCTACAAACAGAAAATTAGAAAGGAAAATCCTTTTAAATAGATCAGTAAGTCTAGAATTATATCGGTTGTTCACACAGAATAGTGTGGAATGTGATTTATACTGTGTAAATGTGCGGTATAAACTGTTGACGCTGAGCAGATATGTCTGACAAAGCTACAAAGTTTTACAATGAACAATATATAGTACTCGAAATATTGTAATGTCTCAAAGGGAATAGTGAAAGGTTTAAGAGTGTTGACTTGTCTCAGCGGAAAATGGAAAAACAAATTGCGACTATAGCATGACTCTAATACAATTTTACCTAATCCATCAAAAGTCATTGCAGAGTGGTACGAGGAAACAGACTCAGGGAAACATAGTCATAGAAGACAACTGTTGTCACTTGTATCACTGTTAATGAACTAGCACGAGTTCCTTACTATGATTCTTCCCTTACTTTGATACCTGACGTTAATATTAATTTTATAAGGTAAACTCCGTTGGGTGTTGGATGATATTCTGGTTAAAGCTGGGCAAAATTCAACAAGATACCATTTGTACCTGAAATTTAATATTAGCAGCGTTTCCTTTACTCCACCTGAAAAAATCAAAATTAACAATGTATGCAGTGCATATAGTAACGCCGGTATCCTTCACAAACAGAAATACGTGAAGGATGATGACTACAAGGAATGAAAAAAAAAAACTCTGGTGACCACATATAACAGCCAACCAGGTATGTAAGAAGGTTGTCCCTTCATTTGACCTCATGAGTAAATTTCTGCAAACATTGGAGATGAAAGTAGAATTGTTGAGCTGTTTGCAAGCAGAAGAATGCCAGAAATTAACTTTGATAATGGTTATAGTGTATAATTGAAGTAGGATGAAAAAAATGAAACATGTTGCCTCCATAAAGTAATGATGGACCACTTTGACGAAATTGCTGCTTTTGCCTAGGCCGAACGACCAGGGGGAGGATGTATATTGTCACGTTTTCAGCAATTGGATAATTCTCTTCCGCCAGAATTTTTAAATGGAGCATCGTCGTATACGGCCAACTGTGTAAATTGTTTTGTATAATCATTTTGTATCAAGATCATGTTACCAAAAGATGAAATGAGCTCTGGACAACAACGAAAACAAGCAATGAGGTCCAAGTAGCACCAATCACAAAAAAAAAAAAAAGATTGTTTTCATTATTATTTTGACAAAATCAAATTGTCATGAATATTAAGTGATTTTTTTTAATGGAGCATCAACGTATGCGGCCAACTGTTTAAATTTATATAGTTTTTGGTGGGGTTCGTGTTGCTTATTCTTTAGTTTTCTATGTTGTGTCATGTGTACTATTGTTTGTCTTTTTCATTTTTAGCCATGACGTTGTCAGTTTATTATCGATTTATGAGTTTGACTGTCCCTCTGGTATCTTTCATCCCTATTTTATTATGTCATGTTACCAAAAGATGAAATGAGCTCTGGACAACACCGATAACAAGCAGTGAGCTCCAAGTAGCACCAATGACAAAACATAGTGCACTTTGTTTCAGATTCAACAGTGAGAATGTGTTAAGCTGTCAATGAAAGGAAATTCAGAAATTTTTAAAATGAAAACTACAAATCCCAGAGAAAAGAAGTCTTGAATTGATTTAAGCGAGTATTTATCATTCATTATTTTGAATTATTTTCGAGACATTATGGATTTGTTTCTGTATCAACAGGTTGCTGTGATTATCACTTAAATTACTAGTGGAAAACACAAGAAATACATAACCATTGTATACCAAGATCCAGTGCATATGGTATCCCCAAAATTTACCTTTTCATTTAACTTTGATATTCTAGCAAAATTCTATAATTCTGAAGTAGGAATCTTGTGTAGAACAGACAATCTTATAACTTCATTTGGGCTGCAGATGTATAGAAATGTGCAGGCAAATGTTAAATAAAAAGAAAAGAGAAAATCAGATATGAGGATACTTGCCCATTTATTGTTATAATCTACAGAAAAATGAGAGATAAATGGTAATGCAGAGGTTATATTTCTATCAGCGACCCTCACGACACTTACCAAAGAGGAAATCCTGGATAATCATAGGTCTGTTCTATGTTCCTTTGGAATTTCAACCAAAGATGAAGTACTGGATCTTCCATCACTGTATTGGATACCTAAACTACATAAGTGTCCTTACAAACAACGGTATATTGCTGGGTCTTCCAAGTACACCAAGAAATCTCTTCTAAATTATTAACATCTATTTTATCAGCAAAGACGGGCTTCAAAGTTATTGTGAAACTGCCTATTCTAGAGGTGGCGTGAATCAGATGTGGATACTTAAAAATTCCAAAGATCTTTTAGAGTACATACAATCTAACTCTCTTTCATCTTGTAATAGTATTAAAACATTTGACTTTTCTACACTTTACACAAGTATTCCACATTCCAAACTAAAAGACAAATTGAAAGAGTTGGTATTGCTTTGTTTCATAAAAAAGAATGGCCAACGTAGATACAAGTATCTTGTCTTAGGGAGGGATAAATCCTACTTTGTAAAGGATCACTCTGATTCAAACAAAATTCTCTGAAACTGACATTATCAAGATGCTTGATTTCTTGATTGACAACAATTTTGTTACGTTCGGAGGACGTGTTTTCAACAGACTGTACCCCCAAGGGTGACTGGGGAATAGAAGTATGGTCACCATTGGTCTTCCTCCGACCGGCGGTAAAACCTCGCCAAAGTGGGGCGTCCGTTTGGCTGTGCGGGATGTACAAATTTGCAGCCACGTCCGGTCAGAATGGGGACGTTAAATCCGATGCCTCGTGTTAAGAGATAGCCACGCTCTTTGCACGTTAAGAACCCTTGTAACAACTCTCTGAGGGGTCCGTAGGTGACCTGTTGCAAGACTAAATTTTGTCCCTATCCAATATACCTCATTTCCCGTGGCAGTCTAAATTTCTCCGACCTCAATCCAAGACGCCTCTATTACAGAACCTACCTATTGTATTTATTGTTAATTTGTTCTCGTCCTGAATATGCATGAAATATTTGGCACTGGACGTTAAGCAACCAACAACCAATCAATCAACAGACTGTCGGCATTCCAATGGGAACAAATTGTGCCCTCTGATTGCCGACTTGTTTCTTTATTATTATGAGGCTGACTTCATCAGACCTGGGGTAATTAAAATGTAATTGTAATTAGCTGTAATTAATTACAATTTTGAAAGTAATTAATTACATTGCCTTTTGACATGTAATTAGGAATTACATTTCAATTACTTTAATTACTTCAGTTATTTGTTGTGAATTGTTTTGCCTTTTCTGATTCATTTAAACCTCATGCACTTGTGATGAAACTTGTATTTTTCCTTACATTTAGTATGCACTTGGTACTTTGATTTGTGTCCTTACTGATTTATTATACCTTATAAAAAAATTAAATGTTGAAAAACTAAAACATAACATATTTTTTAATATATCTGAAACCATAATTGCATATATAATAATTTTCATTTTATCTAATTCATTTATTATTGGTTTTTTTTCAAATTCATAAACAATCTAATAATTAAAATCAATACCAATTTACTGTCATTATTAACATGCAATTTGTAAATATGTTATTCTAACAATTAACAATAATCTTAGCCTTAGGGCATATCCTTTCACTAAACTAATTTACAAGTGTAAGAATTTCCTTGATTAAAATGCCAAAGGCAATTTTCTATTTGCAACCAAAAATTGGTATGTTAAATCTGTTCAGGTGAATACAATTTAAACATTTTCTACAAATTTTTAATATAGCTTTCAAAACATACACAAATGGAGTCAAATATACTTGACTTTTTTGACTTGCCAAAAGACAATTCTGGAATTATTGCTCTTAAAGTGACAAAACATTCGAAGATCTAATGATGATAAAATGCAACAATGACATTTAAAATTTGAAAACTTAAAGCAAAGCTTGTATAAATATTGTCTCTGTTAAACAGTGCATGTATAAAAGTTTCATTCTAGCTTTTTGTCATTTTTCTCATAGAGTAATTGAAATGTAATTAATTACATTGGCAATGTAATTGTAATGTAATTAATTACATTTGAAAACCAATGTAATTGTGATGTAATTAATTACATTTGAAAGTCCATGTAATTGAAATGTAATTAATTACTTTGGCATGTAATTGACCCCAGGTCTGGACTTCATACAGGAACTTAATAGGAAGAAAGATAAGAAGTTAGTAATATCCTTTAACTCTCCTTTACGCTATATAGATGATGTTCTTTCACTAAATAATTCAACATTTGGTGACTAAGTTGAACGCATCTATTCTATCGAACAAGAGATAAAGGATACTACAGATACAGTTAAGTCGGCCTCATATCTTGACTTATATCTAGAAATTGACAATGAGGGTCGGTTGAAAACAAAACTTTACGACAAAAGAGATGATTTCAGCTTTCCAATTGTGAACTTTCCATTTCTAAGTAGCAACATTCCAGCAGCACCTGCATACGGGGTATATATCTCCCAATTGATACGATATTCCCTTGCTTGCATTTCCTATCATGATTTTCTTGATAGAGGGTTGCTGCTCACAAGGAAGCTATTAAACCAAGAGTTCCAAATGGTGAAGTTGAAATCATCCCTTCGTAAAATTTACGGACGCCATCACGAGTTGGTTGACCGTTATGGAATAACCGTTTCACAAATGATATCGGATATGTTCCTTACGTCGTAACTACAATCCCTTTCCCTTTCATGAATGTGACCTACCGAATTACACTTTTTACCGGATTTGTTATCACATAAGCAACACGACGGGTGCCACATGTGGAGCAGGATCTGCTTACCCTTCCGGAGCACCTGAGATCACCCCTAGTGTTTGATGGGGTTCGTGTTGCTTATTCTTTAGTTTCCTATGTTGTGTCATGTGTACTATTGTTTGTCTTTTTCATTTTTAGCCATGGCGTTGTCAGTTTATTTTCGATTTATGAGTTTGACTGTCCCTCTGCTATCTTTCGTCCCTCTTTTACTGAACATTCTTGCTGCTTACAATTATCTCTATCTATAATGAACGTTGCCAAGTAGTTACAGTGGAAAATATATTTTAAAAATTAACAAAATTAATGAAAATTGTTAAAAATTTACTATAAAGGGCAATTACTCCTTAAGGGTCAATTGGCCTCGTGTAAAGAGAGTGCCACGCTCTTTGCGTTAAGAACCCTGCAACAACTCTTTGAGGGGTCCGTAGGTGACCTGTTGCAAGGCTTAATTTCTGTCCATATCCAATATACCCTCATTTCCCGTGGCAGTCTAAATTTCTCCGACCTTTATCCCTTAATCTATTACAGAACCTACGTATTGTATGTATTGTTAATGTTCTCGTCCTGAATATGCATGAAATATTTGCCACTGGACGTTTAGCAACCAACAATCAATCAATCTTCAAAGAAGCACCAACTATGGATCAGATTTAGTGACTCATATATTGACTCGGGGTATTGCCTATGTGGAGCTAGAGTTATTGGAGCATGTTCTCATGTTGCTGCTGTGTTGTCGTATCTTGGTAAAGAACTGTACAAAGACAAGTCAGTGTCATATGGAGTTAGAAACTGGGAGAACATGTTATAGATGCAAGTGTGCTACCTGAATTAATAGAAGGGTCTGACAGTTAACTTAATTCTGTTAAAGAAAATAGTCAAAGAAGCTCATCAATATAAATATGCCGAAAAGTAAAAGTAAGATTTAGATGGTGTGTCTCGCAATGTGTACAGCGATTTCTCTAGGTTATCCTCCCAAAAGGAAGAATGCCGGATACCTGCCTTGGGATCGAGGTGGATGGCTGAAGAATGGATGTCGATAGGACGTATTTTGGCCAATTATTTTCAAGACCACCAAATTTCCCTACAACTAGCTAAGGTAGCCGCCATTGTTACAGCATTAGGGGACAAGACTGTGCCAACAACAGACTGACTTATTCAATTCCTTTCTAAACTTTGTGAGCCAATCCTATCGTGACCTGTTACAAGATGCGTTGAAAGGAGACATGAATGGAGAAGATAGGATAAGCTATTGAACCTTTTAGAGGATTTGGATGCAGCATCAATCCTTCAATTAACATTAGACTTATGCAAGTCTCTTAGGGATTTTAAGTATACATTTCATTGATTGATTGATTGTTGGTTGCTTAACGTCCAGTGGCAAATATTTCATGCATGTTCAGGGCGAGAACAAATTAACAATAAATACAATAGGTAGGTCTCGTAATAGAGGCCGTTCGGGATGAAGGTCGGGTAAATTTGGACTGCCACGGGAAAATGAGGGAATATTGGATAAGGACAGAAATTTAGCCTTGCAACAGGCCACCTACGCACCCTCAAAGAGTTGTTGCAAGGTTCTTAACGTGCAAAGAACGTGGCACTCTCTTTACACGAGGCATCGGATTTAACGTCCCCGTTCTGACCGGACATGACTGCGAACTTGTACAACCCGCACAGCCAAACGGACGCCCCACTTTAGCGAGGGTTTTACCGCCGGTCGGAGGAAGACCAATGATGACAATATTTCTATTCCCCAGTCACCCTTGGGGTAAGTATACATTTCATGAATGACCAATGCATGATATATTTTTAAGTCACTACAGTCAACTGCTGAAACGAATGAGGAATTAACTCATTTCATAATTTTGTTTGGAACTTTGAATGGATTTGTTTATGACTAAAGAAAGTTATGTAAGTTTTCAATATTTTTGTTATCATAAAACAATGTTGAAGTTGGGCAACCAGTTCTTTTTTTACAATCATTTCCATGATAAGTTTTCTTTAAACTTGACTACGAAATATTGAGTGATTTTATAAATTTAAGAGATTAATATCTGGTTATTAAGTTTTGTGACATGGTATTTTATGCATTGGTTTTGGTTGCCTTTCTTTAGTTGTTGTTCAATTGATGTTGTAATTATATTGCTAATGTGCATACATTGTTTACATTTTAAGATTATTATTTAATGCAATTATTAGTTGTATGTTAGAACTATTTCCTATTTCAATCATGACTTTGTTTGTAATTGTATCCAAAATCTGTTGATACACAAATTAATTTACATTAGCCAGCCAGGGAGCTTGTAAAATCAAAAAGTTAAAAGACATGTTAAGTGTGGTAGTATTTTTACATGTCTGTGGGAGTGTAACAACCCCATTAGTACATGTTCTGATTTAAAACCCACCATTATGCACTTGGTTCACCGACCCCACTGATACAGGTAATATATATCACCAATATAATGGACAAACCCCACTGGTATTGGTACTGATTAAAACACTTCAAAACATTTAATTCAAATACTTAAACAATAAACTATTTTCATTTTTGTTACAAGTATAATTATTTAGGTAATACTTTTTCATTGTACTTGTCCTGGCAATAAATATGGAAACGAACGAATTTCCTTATCATTTTGTGTTATCCGCTTGCAAAAATCTACCAAATTACTTTAAGCCAACAATGTCTTTACGCGCCTCGATCAGAGACCATTCAGACTATGCTGTCCGATTTGTTAACTGTGGGGTACCATGGTACGCTAGAGAGTCATCATAGCAACTGATAGCAGAGTACGGGTGCATGAAATGTATAGTCCAGAAATGTACGAGTCCAGTGGAACAGTACCGAGGCAAACATTCTTGGTTAAGGTGACTACGTAATAATGTCAGTCCTAGTAGTAGATAAAGCCACGAAACATCCATGGTTTTCCTAGCTGTCGAGAGTGAAGATTGATTGTTGGTTGCTTAACGTCCAGTGGCAAATATTTCATGCATATTCAGGACGAGAACAAATTAACAATAAATACAATAGGTAGGTCCTGTAATGTAGGTCGTCCGGGAAGAAGGTCGGGGAATTTAGACGTGATAAACTGGCAGCAAGAGTGATCAAGGTTGTCAACAGAAGCAAGCAGCAGTGCCCATACTAAAACCAGCACACCAGTTTCAAACCGTGGTCCAAACCCTACACAAGTAACTCCGACGCACGCGACGTCATTTACACCAGCAAGACCAACCCATACTTCCGGTCAGCTTGGTCCTTTGATTTTAGCAATTGCAGCAATTGGATCTGCAGTAACACCAATGCAGAGAAACTTTGACACTCTCACCAAAAAGCAGGACGCAGTCCTCCGTCGTATAACTGATCTAGAACTGCACAATCACCGATTGGAAAGGAAAATGGACCAGCTGCTAACCAGACAACATGGGCCCATCATTCCAAAAGTAGTTGCAGCAACCAACCAACAGGTACTTGGCATACCAGACTTCTACAATCTAACAAATGACGAGCTGATCAGCATCAAAACCACCGACACGGGTAGCAACCCACGGCCAACGGGTTGGAGAGCCTATTTTATTCAAAACATCGGGCAACTCGTACGATGTTCGGATCACTTTATTCTGGTCTCTACCCTTCGACCTGTCCAGCATGGGTAACCCTACCAGGAGACGAAGCTCTAGCTGGCATAGCTCTTGGGGTCAGAGACACAAGCCCCCGACCACGGGGAGGGGCAGAGGTTTATTTTTCTTTGCCGCTGATAGTGTTTTCCTTCCAAAACTGGAACCTAGAACATGTTTCCTCCTACTTAAATAGAGCTTGGAATCTTGCAAACAACAACAGCCCAAAGGAAAGTTTCAGTACCTTACATATCTGCTCTGCCCATCTACTGATAAGATTCAGGGACAAAGTCGGAAACGTAATAGCAGATAGAGGGTTAGAGGAATTCTACCTAGGCGTATTCGGAATGCTCTAAATGCATCAATTTGTTTATTGTAAGTCATAGATAAAAGTCCATAAATATACCACTAAATTCCTCCTATTAAAGGACAACACCCAAATGTTGGTTCGTCAAGTGTATGACAGTATATTTTAGAAAATACGGAAGGAATGACCTTACAACTGTTCCTGAACAATTCAAATTAACTAGATGTGCTATGAATGCCAATAAGACAACTCTCGGTTTTATATACATGTTTCTTTGTATCCTCTATCAAAGAACAAGTACATGTAAATGTTCACTTACTTTGTCTTTCATCTAAAAATATTGTTTGATTACCCGGATGTCGCATGTGATTTACCATATAGAAATATTGATTGATTGATTGATTGTTGGTTGCTTAACGTCCAGTGGCAAATATTTCATGCATATTCAGGACGAGAACAAATTAACAATAAATACAATAGGTAGGTTCTGTAATAGGGGCTTCCGGGATTAAGGTCAGAGAAATTTAGACTGCCACAGGAAATGAGGGTATATTGGATAGGGACAGAAATTTAGCCTTGCAACAGGTCACCTACGGACCCCTCAAAGAGTTGTTGCAGGGTTCTTAACGTGCAAAGAACGTGGCACTCTCTTTACACGAGGCATCGGATTTAACGTCCACATTCTGACCGGACGTGGCTACAAATTTGTACATCCCGCACAGCCAAACGGACGCCCCACTTTAGCAAGGGTTTTACTGCCGGTCGGAGGAAGACCAATGGTGACCATACTTCTATTCCCCAGTCACCCTTGGGGTTCATATAGAAATAGATAGCGTAATATGTGTGTTAAGCTCGGTCACTTACATTATTATGTTCAGAAGACATATCTTCATAATGTTGAGATTAAGTATCACTTAGCTTTTTAATGGTCAAAATTCAGATTACCTGACTTGGTTTTCTTAACCATCAAATGGCTTAAATCTGTTCACATGACAATATTTTGTATAATTAAATAATACACTTTTGATTTTATTGGATGAAATGTTCAATTTTAAGAAACCGCCGGTAAAAGTTTGCATGTTTAAGTATCTCCAATGTCATCAATCATACTATCGTTTGATAAATGTTCTTTTGTTTTGGTTTCTAATTTAGTTGTGTGCACATTTTGTATGTCCTCTTCGGGATATTTTCGATCCAATGATTACTTCGTTGGAGAACTGGTTATTAACCCATTTGTTTCCTTTTCCCATGAAATTGTCATTCAGAACTATCGTGACCTGTTTCTTAGCGTCACTTTTTGTGATAAACAGAGTC